>VWYO01020773.1:221754-285470 GCA_013400275.1 Rhadina sibilatrix
CAAAAAAAAAAAAACCAAAAAATACGCCAAGTCACTAAAACAAAACAAAAACCCCCACAACACAACAAAACAAAAAAACCAACCCCCCACAAAAACAAAAACACCAACAAAAACACACACACACACACAAAAAAAACCCAAACAAAAACAAAAACAACCCCAAAAAACACCAAACAACCACCACAGGAAGAAGTCCTTCCTCCAAAGCGGAGAGGGAACAGAAGGGCTCTGGCGGTGCTCCCAGGCGGCTGTGCCAGGGGTGCCCGTGCAGCAGGCAGAGCCCACCTCGGTGCCAGCCCTGCGCCCACCGCCCCCCGCAGCTGCTCCGCGCCCTGCTCACGGACCCACGCCTGCCTTCCACAGCCGTGTGCCTTCCAGGCTCGCTGCTCGGACAGGACAAAGGGCAAATAAGGAGCAGGGCCGGGCGAGAGCGTAGCAGCTGCCCCTGTTGAGGACACGCAGCGATGGCCGAGCCGCACAGGCAGACCCCATTCCCGTCTCCACCGGCACGCACGTATTTTGGCTCAGATACGCGGAGAAAGGTTGCACATTTTCGCTTGACTACGAGTTTCCTCTGAGGCTCAATTTAGGGAAATCTGTGATTCAGGGCAGAAAACATCGTGATGTCACTGCGAATCGTGGCGATCACATCAAACCCTGCACACAACCGCCCTAACAAGGCGGTCCCAAGGGAAAGAAAGGTTCGTGTGCCGGCGCTGCATCCACTGCGTTCCCAGGCAGAAATCCACGCTGCTCGTTCCACGGGTGAGTGGGAGGCTCAGTCCTCCGGGAGCAGCCACGGGCAGCACCCGTGGGAGCCTCTGTCCGAAAGAACAAACACAAATCTGCCTCCCCAGCGCAGCGATGCTTTTGTCAGACACCTGCTCCGGGTGGGACAAACAAGCACACCAGGAGATGCAGGGAGGGAGGACAAGGCACTCTCAGGATTTGGGGCATATTTTAACTTCCAGTTAATTAAATTAAAATTTAAGAATTAAAAATTCCCTGCCCCATCCTACAGCAGCCATGTGAAAGCTGGGCACACTGTCACAAGGAGGGGGGGACAGATCTGTTTCAAAACTGGATGTGGAGGGAAAAGTGGACTTAATTAAAGCCAGGCCCTATGGAATCTAAAGGATCAGGGCTGTGGGGAGGGTGGCTGGGCTGCAAAGGACAGGAAACCAGCAGGGCTCCCTTGCAGGTGCAGAGTTAACTTATTAACCACTTTTCTATGCTATTGAAAACAGAAATGCTGGCTTTCTGGAATCTTAATTGAATTCCTATTCCCAGCCAACACCATCTATCACATGTGAGAGGGGAAGAAAAAAAAAATCATCATTTATGTGATGAGAAATATCTTTAACTGCTTTTGGACCTCACAGCATGTCAGCCTAACCTCATGTCAGCCAGAACTGCCCCAGCAGCAGGCAGCTGTGCTGCCTCCATCCCATGCACCATTTCATCCCCAAAGCAACCAGTGCTTCAGAGCTGATAAGACAAATAATTATTAATTCAAGGGTATTTATGTGCAATGCTCATTTGCACTGGGACACCAAGTCATGCAGAGCCCTGATGTCCCCATGGCTGGAGCCACCTTTCCCCCCCTCCCTTCCATCCCACCACTCAGAGCCCCCCATCCCTTCCCCTTCACAGACAGGATTTTTTTCACTAGGATCCAACATTTTCCCACAGAATTCTAATTTTTTTGGCCTGCTTCGCAGCAGAGAGATGCTGCCACTTGATGTGTGAAGCTTCACCCTGAGACAGAATTGTGTGCCAGCGACACAAAAATGCTGTGGTTTGTGAGAATGACGTCTGACTAATTCTCGACCCCTTCTCAACAGCTTTAGACACCGCTCGAGGGAATATCAGACTGGGTTTAAATAGCTGCACAGCACTGGACTTGTCTAATAGCAAAACTTGTACTTCCAGCTTGTATAATTTTTAAAATCAGCCTCATGACAGCTGATGTTTCTTCCTAAATCCTCAGCTTCTGGAATCACGTGATGATGGAAAATCCAGGGCTGGGGGGAAGGCGACTATTTTAGACACAAGATTTTTCCTGCTGGCTACAGGCAGAAAATATAACAGCTCCCAAACACAAGGCCTTAGCAAAAGCAACAGACAAATAAAATTGGAGCCCTTCTTGCTGAATTCTACACTCGTTTGTTTTTCTGGCATTTTAACAACAATGTTATCATTTCCAAACTCACCTGAGTTTCTCAGAATTAGTTTTTCCCCTGCTCCCATCATCCAAACAAGTAACCTTGCAAAGCCAGCAGCCAGGAAACTGAGCCAAAGCAGCAAAAAGTGATGAGACAGGTCCTTCAACAAATATTTTACAGAGGTTTAAAGGACAAACCGTAAGATTTCAGGGGCAGAGAGGGTGGGGAAGTGTTCAATTCTTTTTTTTTTTTTTTCTTTTCACACTGTTCTGTGGGTTTTGCATCCTGCCAGGAGCACTATTTCAAATGCCAGGTGACTCTACTGCACCAGAAAATTTACCTTTCCTTCTATCCCCCCACCCTGCCTCTGAACACCAGCCAAGGTTCTCACATAAAGAGTTCCTTATGAGAGCTGGCAGCCCTGACCCAGACAGGAGGCTGCAAACGTCGCTTTTTCATCAATTAACCCCAAATTATGTTCCCAGCACACCGAGGGCTCCTGGAGAACAAGCCCTGATTTACGGTGGCGCGAGCGCCTCCGGCCAGCTCCCCCCGGGCAGAGGTTTCCACTGAAGTCAGTGGGAAACTCTTTCCACCAAGTGTAACAGGAGCAGGAGAAGTTGCTCCTCTCAGACTCCTCACGCACCACACTGAGACTGCTGAAAGGCAAACAAAGCTGATGCAATTCCAGTACACCACTGGGCAGACTGGTAAATCGCGGGGCAGCCAGCGGCTGCTCCAGCACCGCAAATTCCCGATGTTCTGGGCTGAGGGAGGGGGATCTCTGGGAGAGGAGCAGAATCGAGGACTGCCAAGGGCTGTGCAGCTGATATATCCCCCCTAGGGCAAAGAGCATCTTCATCCACAGCTGAGCTCCAGCAGCTGAATCCGAAAAGGATTTTCCACACTGGAATCCCCAGTTCCTGGGGCCCAGGCTCCCTCCTACAGCACAGACTGACCATGCACTGGAGCACTCTAACCCTGATAAGCAATGGCTTCACAAACAGCTTGTCAGCAACCAGCATGGAGTGCCTTGCTGTCCCCCAGCACAGACCCTGGGAGCAAGGATGTCCCCCAACATGTTGATCCTGAGGATCTCAGTTCCCTTCACCTGGAGCTCCAAGGGCAGCAGGGAGGGAGAAGCCTCGCAGCAGTCTGATGACCCTGCCCACCCTCACACTACACCAGGGCAATGTCTGCAGCCCTTCAAGAGATACAAAGTGTGTTCCTGACCAGGCAGGTCCTGGGAACAGCAGGGCACATGCCAACAGTGCCAGCAGAGGCAGGCTGCTAGCAAACTCCATCCCCAGGGGGTTGGGGACAGCGTTGGCTCTTAGAGAGCAGCTCCAGGACTGTATGTCTACCCCAGGTAGGTGCTAGGGGCTGCCTACACCACAGGAACACAAAATTTGGGGACACTTGGGAGCCTCACTAGATGCCCTCACTCCTTCCCTCCACTTTACCCCAGTCAGGAAGCTCCAGCAGCAACAACAGGGAAAGAAAAACACGTATCACCAGAAAATGTATGTCCCAGGCTATCACACAGCTGTAACCAAAGCAAATGCAGCATTTCCCCAAGGCAACTACAGGAAAACATCCTTCACGGACTGTTCTTCAAAACAACTCCTTTCCACATGCCCTGAGCTTTTGTTCCCAGCCTTCCTCCTCCCATCCCTCCATTCCCTGCCCCCAACGGGCTTCGGTGGAAGGCTATTTCTGGCTGACATAAAATAATTTTCTGACTCCAGAAGAGCACAGTGGTATCATAGGCTCCAGTACCTGGGCTGGCTCAAGGAGGCTGATGCAGGTGACAGGGGAGCAGGATCAGAACTGAGCACACCTGGGCTCTGCTCGCAACTCCAGCTTTTCCAGCGAGGTTCAGGTGTATTGCCAGGAGGCTCAAACCTGGTCCCCAAGGTTCAGGAGGATCCTCCCAGCTCCTTTCCACAAAGCAGCTCACACTCTGGGAAGTCAGCAGCAAGGACCCAGCCCTTCGGAGATGTTTCTGCCACTGAAGCTCAGCTCTCTACTCACCTCTGTTTCCTGTTCCACCCTCCTTGTGGTGACCAGCTCCAGAGGGTGTGTTTGCCCACCAAGTCCTCCAGCCCTGCTGGCTTTATCCAGCCACTTACTTAAATTAGGGTTACTCACACAAAGACTTATTGCATCAGGTCTTCAGGTTGGCAGAGCTGACAGGAAAACACCTCCCTGCCTGCCATCCTGCAAGCACCCTCACCCTGCTGAGCAAAACGCTCCGCTCGCCTCTTCCTCAGAGAACAAAGCCTCTTGCTGGGCACAGAGCAGAGAGAGGCAGCACGTCCCTGAGCATAAACCCTCCCAGTCCCCCCAAAATGCACAGCATGAAGGATATCATCGCCAGCTGGAGCAGCATCAGGCTGCAAACAGCTCCTGAAGAAGCCTCTCTGTGATTCCTCACCCTCCAACTCGCCAGATCCCCCGTGTGACTCAATGCCAGAGGATGAGGAGAGGGGCTTGCAGCAGCTGCCCAGAAAAACCCTACAAATATCCCCAGGCTTGAGCAGTGAAGCCACCAGGCCCTGGCATTTGCTTGGGGGTCGCATGCCCAGCTGACGTCTTTAGAAGTGGATACAGACACGCAGAGAGTGGGAACAGAACAACTTCCACACCGTGCACAAATGAAGGAACCTGGGCTGGGGAAAGGGAGCATAAAGTGACAGGGGGACTGTCCTGAGGGATGGTCAAGGAACGAAAGGTCTGCCTCAGAGGATGGAGGGTCTGTCCAAGAGGACAGAGGGTCCATCCCAGGGGATGGAGGGTCTGTCTGGGAGCACGGAGCATCTGTCCGAACGGATAGAGGCCAGAAGCGCCACCACACACCTCGGGACGGGCCGATGGGGGACACTACCCTGCAGGTCCCCATCCGGTGGCTGTCACCGCTGTCACGCTGTCCCGGCCAGCGCCACCCCCCGCCGGACTATCGGCTATCTCACCACCCACCCGAGCCGCGGCGGACGATCCCGCCCCACTCCGTTATCCCCGGGGCATCCTCGGGGGCTGCCGGTACTCACCGCCGGGCCGGGCCGGGCCGAGCAGCTCCCGCGGGGCTGCGNTAAAATGCCTCTAGGAAATTATTTTCCATGTTGTGCTCTCAGATTCAAGGAAAACCATAACTTCGTTGGATCAACACCCATCACATTTAAGCAGAAGCACTGGGTTTTGTGCTGTTTGGGTGTAAGCAGGGTTTTCCCTGCCCAGCCAGTGTGGGTGCTCCTGGTGCTGAAATCATTCAGGCCTGGACCGTGTCCTGCTGATTCCACTTCCCGTGGGAACAAGATGGTTAAAGGAGGAAAACAAGCAGGCCCCCAGTGCACGGCCCAGACATGAAGGGCTGGCCAGTGTCACACTGACCCATCACCCACTCACCCCAAGGAACTGGTGTATGTTCCCTTCCAGGCTGGTGCCACCAGGGTTTGACCCCACTGTGCCATCAGCAACCTCTCCCCAGCCTTGGTGGACACATCATCAGGTGTCCAGGATATTTATAGAGATATTGTTGATGTGGAGATAGGGTAATAAGGCTGAAGGCCTCCCTCTGAGGCTGCCAATTAAATAAACCATCCGTGTTTGTTCAGAGCTCTTTACTCTAAGCTCTGCTCATGCTTTGGAAGATCACGGGCAAATAAGCAAGTCCCAAATTCCCCTGGCCAGTGGAATACTTTCCTCTCCTTCAGTTTGAGCTGTGGAAGGCATAGAAGTTTTAAGGCACCAAGTTTTTAACCCGCACAAGGTGTTCCCCCTGCCAGCCCCACTCTCCTCCCAGCCCCAGGAGTGGAGCAGGGGACACAGGACAGGCTCAGGGGTCACCAGTGCTCCTGCTCAGCACAGGCACCATGAGAGTCAACATCCAACTAAAAGCTGAGCCCAGGGTGTAGGAGCAACCCCGTTCTTCCTGTGCAAAGAACTGTGTAGCCAGAAACCATCACAGAAAGGGACGAGGTTGTGCCTGAAAGAGGAATTCAGTGGGAGAAGTGGGGTCTGTGCCAGACCTGCCCTCCTACCTCCTTGCCTGAGGCTTCAAATGTCACTTTGAGGGGAAAAGGGAGAGGCAGGCGGTATTTCACAAACGCCAGTATGCCTGTTTTCTCCCAGACCAGTTTTTCCTTTGTTTCCTCTCCTGCCAGCACGATGTCTCCAAGTCACAGCAGGTTCAGGGCTACCTGGAACTGGTTTTAGCAGAGAGGAAACGGCCTGGCTGCATTTCCAGCTCTTTGGAGCTGCCGCCATCGTGTGCAGGAGCCCGGCCCAGCCTGGCTCCAGCTGCTCCCCAGCACAAAACCCCGGCTCCCTCCCGCCCTCCAGCAGCTTGTTTATTTACAGCACAGTGTTTCTTTCTAAAGATCCGGTCTCAGGGGGCAAAATGCCTTCTGTGTACGAAACCGGTACTGACTAGTTCAGACATTGTCTTCCAGAGACTGCAGGCAGCCTGAAACAATAGGGGTGTGCAGAGAGTCCTGATGCATTTCCATTTTTGGACCATGATAAATCCGAAACCTAATGGTAACAGCTCTAAAAATGGCCCACAGTAATTAGGTGGTTGGGAATTGGTTTGTTATTCGGCCATCACGCACGATCCCTAATGGCCTCACGTCTTCCTGCATTCCAGAAGGTTCATTTAACCCCTAGAAATTGGACAAAGCCCCCAAGTTCCCCTCAGAAACTTTCAGAGACGAGCACAGGCTGGAACACGGACATGGCAAGCACAATGGAAATGGGAAGCACGCCCCAGAAGTCCTTGGCATTACATGGAAGAAATGAACCACAGACCGATCGTGTCGTTGTGTTCCATGCACAGCTCGGTCCAAAGATCTGATTTTTAAAAAATGCAACCCATGCGCACAAAACCCAGCACGGAGCCCTTTTTCATCCTAAACCGCTGGATTCCCGACAACCGCTCCCCATTTCTGGGGTTTTGCTGACACCTGGTGTTCCGGAAAAGATGCTGTGTGCTCCCGCAAGTTCCCTTCCCTGGCTCCCCTTGGGATGGCCACTCCCTCAGGTCGGACTGGAGCCCTGAATTTGGGGGAGACCCTGAGAAATGCAGGCGAGCAGTTAGATTTCAGCAGTTAGATTTCAGAGTCCCTCTTTTAACATCTCCAGACAAGAGCAGTGCTGCAAGAGTACCCGCATGATGTGTTCATCTCTGCAAAGTGTGTTCTGTCACCGTGTTCATCACTCACGGTGCAGATGGACAATTCCTGACTTCAGGAATCAGGGGAACCTCAGATCTCATTTATCATAGAACAGTTTGGGTGGGAGGAGTGCTTAAAAATCATCCTGTTCCAACCCCCTCCCATGGGCAGGGACAGCTTCCACTAGCCCAGGCTGCTCCAAGCTCCAACCTGGCCTTGGATACTTCCAGGGATGGGGCAGCCACAGCTTCTCTGGGCAACCTCATCGGGAAGAATTTCTTCCTCGTATCACTTCACCACATTTGGTGAAGCTTTTCCTAGATGGCAGTGTTTAGATCTGAGGTACTTGCTTACTCCATTGAATTTCACTACCTCTTTTTTCCTTTGTTTTTGTTTTTAAACCCTTTTCAGAGTAGTCTCTGCAAAACGTGTCCCACTTTTACACCGCCACGTCATTATGTCACAAAGCATGATGCTGATCTTTAAATAGGGACAGTGGCTCCCCCAGGAATAACCAGCACCACCTGTTCACCACCAGTTGCTCAAAGATTTGCTGGACCAGCATTTCTATCTCATTCCAGCTGCCTGCCCTGCCCAAATCAGATCAGCTACGTGTCCTCAGGCAAACAGCGCTGCAAACAAATTTCCATAAATAAATCCCCCACAAGACTTAAATATTTACAGCACAAACATGTAAGGAAAACATGATAACACAGGGTAATAGATGAGAGCAGTGTGGCTGTACTTCCATGGCACAAGCCAGAATTCCACGCGTCCAAGGGCAGTTGTTGTCTGTCTCCTCTAAGGAGCAGCAACCTTGGTGTTTGGGATCTTCTCCCTGCAGTCCCCACAGGTCTACTTCAGTAGAGACTTGAAGGATCTCTCATGTGGACAACATCTAAAGCTAATTGACCCCTCACTTTTCCTGAAAGAGGTCAGTGCAACCAGTCCAAAACCCCCACAAAGCTCTACAAAACCCCACATGAAAATAGTCAGTAGCAGCACATCCCTGTCACACAGAGCAGTTGGTTTTCTTGCAAGTTGCTTTACAGCCTCAGTCCTTTAATGTTTCTCACTGAAATTTATGGTAATATCATAATTTTCTTTCTATAACAGTATAAACATCTATCATTTTTGGGCAATGACTTGAAATTTCAAATGTCCTGAGTTTTGTTTTTTTGGGTTTTTTTTTTTTTTATTTCCACAAAAATGAGGCAAATCTGTGTGAAAAGGAGGTTGATATGAAGAAAACAAAACCAAATATTGCTTTTTTTCCTTACCCCCGTTTTTTTTCTTCTCCCAAGAAAAGCTGGCTGTCTCATCCCTTGAAGTGTTCAAGATAACTCGGCTTTGAGAAACTTGGTTTAGTGTTAAGGTGTCCCTGCCCATGGCAGGGGTGTTGGACCTAGGTCTTTAAGATCCCTTCCAACTCGTCTATGATTCTATGATTTTTTTTCCCTAAAAATCATAGAGGAATTTCACACAGTTACAGATTATTTTCAAGCAGCCTTGAAGTTCCTTCAAGCCTTCAGGCAGCTGGAGTTCAACTGTAACAATGTCAACAGTTTACAATTCTGTAAATAAGTTCACATCCTCTCCTGGAGGACGTGTATTCTTTTACTGCAACACCCTGTAGGTGTTGTAATCTTGATTAAGGATAATGAAGTACTCTGCTAGCTTTCTGAATGCCTGAGAAGGTGAATCTCATCCTAGAATAATGCAATCACAGAATGGTTAAGATTGGAAAGGGCCCCTAAGATCATCGAGCCAAATCCTTAACCCAGCATCATCATGTTCATCTCTAAATTATGTCTCCAAGTACCAAATCCACAAGTGTTTTCTGAACACTTCCAGGGATGGTGACTCAAAAATCTCACAGCTCTGGGAAAACCTTGTATCTGCTTTTTTGTGACTGTGTGTGAGAACTTAATTATGGCTTCTATTCTTTCTGTCACACACTGCCCTTCCCTCAAAATAAAGACTAAGTATTTACCTTTTAACACAGTTGAAGCTTGGATGGAGGTGATGGTTTACCTTTTACACTAGGGCAATACATAAATAAATAATGTCTAGTACACAAGCATTCGTATCACTATTTGCTAATAACTTTCTAGAAAGTTATTCTCTTGAAGAGAGTTTCAGTGTTTTTACACAAAGTTTACCATACTCAGTACTCAGCAGCAGTTCTTTACAGTAGTTTGCTCTTCTGTACAATAAAAGGTCACAAGAAACAAACAAAAAACCTAACAAAAACAAACAAAACAAAAACCCCCAAACCAAACAAAAAACACCACAGTGTCCACATTTGATTCAGTGCAGCAAAGAAAAGACCAAATAGTTACAGCATTGAGTTGTAGGAACTTGGAGTTCCTGGGTTCTTCAGTGCAGTTTTCAGGGCAGTGGGAGATGGAGAGCAACTCCTAGTTAGGCAAAGGGTCTTCTTTTCTAGTTGAAGGAGAAACAGAGTCTTGGATCTTGGCTTGTCAAACTCTCAGCAAGGTCCTTGGGCACTCGGTTGTCCCACAGCCTGCAAGGACAGCAAACATGTTACTGCAGGACCAAGTATGGTGCCCAAGTGTCTGGAAGATATGGACCCCAGGAGAAAGTGGGACAGGGCAGGAATGTACACCAGAAGTGAAACCAGAAGGAATGAGAGAAAGAAAACTTTTAGGAACAAATGCAACAACTTCCTGATAGGGATATTACACAATTGGCTCTTCATTTTTGCCTCATTTAAAGCCAGAAAGCTTTTCACTTCCTTTTTTCTGTGGACTTTCTGAGGAGGTGAAGCTGTCCTAGGAAGCCCTCAGCTTACTTGTCTCATGTCTGCATTCCCTGCAATACCCTATTCCCTGCCAGCTAACCCAGGGCAGCAGGGGCATGGGTCACATCCATCCCCAGACTCATCACCCTGACTTCTCCTTGCTGAGCCAAGACCCAGCCACGGAGCTCTGTGACCCCTGCTCACCGTATGAACTGAATTTCTGGGCACTTGGCAAGTTCCTCCGCAAGCTTTGTGGCCCCACAGCCTCCAATGCGGTTTTTCTCCAGGCTGTTTTAAAAACCAAAAGAGAATTTCGAAATCCAAAACAAATCCAGGGTGGAAAACAGCTGAATGGTCCCATGCTGTGTTCACCTTGAATAAAATAAGTGCTACTTCATGTGCATCAGCCAGGCAAGGCTGGCCCTTGGGGCATGGAGCGTGCCTGTGGTTCCTAATATCCATCCCATCTTCAGAAGTCCCCTGATTCAAGGCTCAGTGACAGAAAAATGAACCTTCCCAGGGTTTTTCCTCAGGGCTGTACTCACTCTAACACCCTCAGCTTTTCCATCTTTGGGAGAGCAGTGGCCAACTCTCGGGCTCCTCCATCTCCAAGGGCATTCCAAGACAATCTAAGGCAGACAAGAAATCCCAGTTGTGAGTCTGGATAAACACTAGTGCCACTACTGTGACATTACCCTTGTGTGGATTAGCCTTTTTACAAGAGCTAATCACTCTCTTATCATGAGAGGTAAACATTCCCCTGGATTACAAGCTTAATTTTGAGGATTTTCCTCCATTTCATCAGATATTTCCATGTATGATAAGACACCAGGGAGTGTCTGTGAACTGTGATTATCTCAGAGTCCTGCAGGCCCAGGGAATGAGATGTAAAAGGTGGAAATGACTGCTGAGCACACAGCTTTACCCCATGAAATTTGTTAGCAGTGTATTTCATCAATTAGTAAATTACTGGTACATATACCACCGAAAAGTACTTGGTGGAAAGTATTAACAGGTATCCAGCAGGGTCAGAAGTGCCCTGCCTTTCCAAATAGGAGCAGACATTAAAATGAGAGTGACCTGTGTGTGCTGAAGTGTCTCCCCATCCATCCCCACACTCACATGATCTCCTCCACGGAAGGGCACTGTCGGAAGCCGAGAGAGAGTGATTTTGAAGCACCGTCGGTGATTCCACAGAACTTCAGGCTGAAGCAGCAGGGAGAGAGCAGACAGAGGGCATGGTGTGCTGGTGTCAGAGCTGTGGGGAGCACAGCAGCATGTCCTGCCACGCCGTGCTCTGCCCCAGCAGCTCCCCATGCCCCCAGTGCTCACTCGATCTTCCGGAGGTGTTTGAAGCACGGCAGCCCCTTGGACAGGGCATGGACACTCTGCTCCCCAAGGTCATTTTCTGATAAACTGTAAGAGTGATGGAGAAGCTTTGAGTGGTGCAGGAAAAGCAGGTAGAGTCAGAGAAAAGCCACCATGAAAACATAACTGTGTGAACTAGCAAGTTAGTTACCACTACCCTGACTAAGTGAGGACTCTGTAGACAGCAGGGACGAGCCAGATTGGTGCATGGCAATTTTAAATCAATTCATTGCTTGGTACAATGGGAGTGACAGCCCTGCTGTAACTCACAGCCTCAGTCCTCGCAGCAGAGAATTGGTTGCAGACAGAAATGTGGGGTTATACCTGTGTCAAAGAAGGACAGATCTGCAGCACATCATGTGTTGCATGTGAAACTGGAAATGAAAAGTTATACTGGAGTTAATGAATGGTGTGCCTTGAGAGGAAACGACAGTAAGGGAGAATGGGAAGACCTTCCAACACCTAAAGGGGCTGCAAGGGAGCTGGAGAGAGACTTTGGACAAGGGCATGGAGAGACAGGACCAGGGGCAATAGCTTCAAGCGGACAGAGGGCAGGGTTAAATTGTATATTAGGAAGCAGAAATTCTTCCCTGTGAGGGGCACAGATTTCCCAGAGAAGTTGTAGATATCCCATCCCTGGAATTGTTCAAGGCTAGGCTGGACAGGGCTTGGAGAAACCTGGGCCAGATGTAAATGTCCCTGCCCATGGCAGGGGGATTGGAATGAGGAGATCATCGAAGGTCCCTTCTAACCCAAACCAGCCTGGGACATGTTTGGCACCATCCCAGGTGCACCTGCCATGACCTACCTTATCTCTTCCAGCAGCTCACACACCACCAGGGCTCTGGCCAGCTCCAGCCCTCCTGCCTGCTCAATCTTATTGTTCTGGAAGCTAACCAAGGAAACATAAGCATTGGAGGATTATTTTGGAATAAAGCTGTAACAAAAGCTCATATTGAACTTGCCAAGAACCTAACCAGATATGACCTCCTACCACTGGGATTCCTTCACAAGTTATCTTTTGATGACATTTTAGACACAGGCTGGAAGAGATGCCTCTAGGCTAACAGAACCCAGTGAGCACTTTTAGCTCAATAATTTCTTGCTTTATTACTATGAAACAGTACAAGAAAGTCCTACATGTTAGAGTCCTGGAAAGACTCCCACAAAAGTTTTAAAAATACAGTAACACTGAGTTCAGGGAAAATAAATGACTCAGAGGTGCCTGCACAAAAAAGTGAGGGTCTATAAAAGATGCTCATCTTTATGCTTACATTCCACCAGAGGCATCAGAAACCAACATACTCAAAACCCATTTTAAGGCTTATTTTTCTGTATACTCTCTTCCTGGTTCATCTCTATAGCTAATGCTGCAAGAGATTAAGCAAGAAGAGTTTATGTGACTCTTAGAGCAGAGTAATTGTGGAGGGTTTCTCAATCCTGGGACACTGAAATTACTCTCTAAACAACCAGTGTCCATATCTTTTCCCATTCCTTCTTTCCACAGTCCTCATATTCCCCAGGATATCCAGCCTTCCTGGGGCAGAGGCTGACACTTACTGCAGGATCCTCAGGTTGGTCATGTGAGGCAGACAGAGGGCAAGTGTCACTGCTGTCCTGTCTCCAAAACCATTCCTTGATAGTCTGGGAGAAGCAGAAATGAAATGCAATTGGCAGTGAAGTCCAGAGCCTCATTCCTCACCTGTGTGTCACCCACACGGATGTGTGACCCCTGTTCCTCACCCACATGTGCCTGGGACTGTGCTGAAAGGACCTAATGTGCCTGATTCAAGGGACTCTGAGGGTGGGAGGGAGGAAGAAACAATGAGGTTTTGAAATCCTGCAGCAGAAGTTAAACAGGGAAGTAAAACTGAGCTGCACTTCCCAGAGGCACACTTGTCTCCCTTCCTGAGTTACCTGAGCTGGAATTGAAGTTGCACTTTTTCATATGTGCCTTCAGTACACACAATGTGCCTTCAGTACACACACCCTAATCTGAAGGTTACAAGGACAGTTCCATTAGTTTAACTGTAACTTTTCCTTGTTTGTTATTTTTTAATTTTATTTGTTTAATCTGGCAGGACACATATGTTCTTTGAACTGGTCTGGAATAGAACATCACTAGATCTGATTGTGTAAAACCTTAATCTGTTCACTTCCCTCAATTTTTGCAGCCACATAGATTAATGGTGATTTCTTGGGCAACACAGGCACTGAACAACCCCTCTGCTTGAGACACTGCCTATAAACCTGCAGATTCAGCTCTTGAATCCATTAGTCCACTAATGCAGACTGCCCAGTTCTTGGAAATCTTCAAGACAACCCAGCAACCAATCCTCAAATCTTCCACACCCAGCATCACACATTTCTATGGTGTGTGGCAGAGTTTTTATCCTGCTCGACAAAGAATCAATGGTAAAACTGATCTTGGCTTTATTGGAGCCGTATTTCTGTGCCTTTGTTTTCACCCAGCTTCCCAAAAGGTCATTTGAAATGAGACACTTACAGTAACTCCTTGATGTGCTTGCAATGGGCAAGAGCTTCCATCAGCTTTTCCCCTCCAGCAGGACTAGGACAGTTCCCTGAAAAGCTGCAATGAACATGAGACTCTCAGTGACTAATGAGAACCAGAATGTACCAGCTGAAGATATTTCACTGTTTGCCTGCTGTGATGGGAGACTCGGGTCTCTGGGAAATGGTCTGGGGATTTTTTGGCTCTTTTGTCAAATGCTGAGTAACTCCTGGCCCTGCAGGTGCTGTGGGGAAGGAGCAGCTTTGCCTCTCGCAGGCAGAACTGGGAACTTCCTTTTCTTGCTTCAAGTAATTTCCAGGCTTTTCATTTCAAAAAGTTACAAGGCTTACCCCAAGAGCTGAGCCTAGCAAAGAGCCTGGATGCTCTAATTTCTGTTCCCTGGGAGAAGGAACAGTTTGGATTCATGTCTCAGAGAGCATTGCAGGGGGATCCCCACGTAGGCTTCCCCACCAACCATGGCCAGGACCAAAACAGCTGAACCAAAACAAAGGGACTCACTCGATTTTCTTCAGATTTTGCATTTCCAGCAGGACAGCAGCAAGATCTATCAGGCCTGGATCTCCAATCTTGTTGTGGCTTAAACTTTAAAGGAGAGATGGAAGGCTGTGTTGTAAAGGAAAATGGCAGGCAAAGTACAAGATCTTACTTAATATGTCCCATTTGCTGGATGACACCTCAGGCCTTGCCAGCAGGATCAAAGAGCTGTTTATCTCAACTATCTCACAAAAATATTAATAGGTGTTAATGAGGAATTTAAAAAATCGCAAAGAACAATTAAAATCACTGGATCCTATTGACAGGTGAGAAATTACTTCAGCCTGAATACCAAGACAGGGTGAAGACGTGCTGTTATTATTTTCCAAATTGCTACTGCTGAGAATGGACAGCATCTTGTAAGAGAGAGAGGGAGAAGGCAGAGCAAGTCTGGGGTTGGCTCCAGATACAGATCTTTTCAGACCAAGCAAATGCTGGGTCTGAGGCTCTCCCAGGACAGAAGGGAGTCTCTAGTTCTGTTCTGGATCCCAGGGAAGATTTAAATTCTGTTTAATCCACTTTCTACATGACTGTAGCAGAGCGGGGTAAGACCCAAGTTTCCTCTTCTGAACATCAAGTTCTGATTTCCTCTAGTCCAAGGGTACCCCATACATGAGCATTTTGCAGCCTCCCTGCTTTTGTTACAATACTGTGCGCAAACACATCTGGCTCTCTCCAAATGCTGGCACTGGTGGTCACCTCTCTGCAAGAAAGGAGAAACTTACTTGATTTCCTCCATGTTGTGCATTTTCCTCAAGGCTTCTGCGAGTCTGGAGCAGCCATCATTACCAATCCTGTTGTGGTTCAAGCTGCAAACAACATCCCCAGGAAAATGGACATTAGGCTCCTGCTCCTCAGCATCCCAAGCTGGGCCAGAGGTGAGCTGCAGGCACATACTCACACGAGCCTTTTCAGGGATGGCATCTCACAGAGCCCCAGCACGAGGTCAGGGATGGCAGCACTGCTGAGTTCCATGGAGCCCAGGCTGGAGGATGAAATAGCAAAGGTACAATTAACTACCCAGGGACAGTGAGTGTGAGCACTCAGCACAGAGGGGAGCAGAACAAGAGTGGGAGAGATCAGGGAGTGTGAATAATCAACCCCTGTGAATAATTTCAGTTCTGCTCTCGAATGCAATTCTAATGGACCTGCCTGACTTTTGAAAAAACACCAACAGAGTACCAATACCAAACCTATAGAGCAAGAGCCCAGCCCCTCATGGAGCAAGGTGCCACTGTGACCACAAGTCAACAAGATCTATGCAAAAAACACCATCAAAACATTTGATTCTCCACTGGAATTCCCTGCCACAGACTACTGATCTCTATCTCTCTTACCCACTGTTCGAATAAAAAATAATTGTTGCTTCTTCCCTATTGGAAGCCATCAGGAAAAGTACATCTGTCCACAGTACATGCAGAAGGGAGGCTGCAGTTTAACTAAAGCTTCTAGAAAGGCCTGGCAGCCTCTGCACAGCCTGGTAGCAACACACTCACTTGAGCTCTTCAATGGCCTGGCAATTCTGCAAGCCTGAGATCAAATAATCAATTCCAGTTGGTGCAACACTGCTAGAGGTCAGCCTGCAAAACAGCAAGGATCAAATGAGAAGATGAGGTCTCAGCACACTGAGAAAGAGGACTTCACTCCACTGACAGGCAAACTGCCCCATCCCAAATCCCAGACATCAGGGACCACTAAGTTTGGAGAGATTTACACACCCATTGTGCGCAGGATTAGGAGGACTGGCCTGAGGCACAGGTCTGAGCAAATAATAAATATGTGGAAAAGGTCACAGCTGGAGACATACCCAAACATCTTCAGCTCTGGAAGGTGTAGCAAAACCGTGACCAGCATTTCTGCTTCATCCTGGTGGAGTTCCACGTGAGACCATCTGCAACAAGGGAACAACAGGGCTGGGCTTTGTCCAGGGGTGGCAAAAGGTCTGTGCCAAGCCCACAGCTCAGACACAGCAGTGCTGGGACACTGGGGTGACACGACACTGACACTTGGCAAGGTGCCATGGGAGCTCCCATGATGAGTGAGTGTAGCTTAGCTGGGCACTGGGAGATTTAGATGATTTCAAAGGATACCCCAGTGATGCCTTGGATTTCAGCTTTCATAGTTTCAGATTCTGTGCTGCCTAAGGATGTAGTGTTGAGCCACATATTAAGTACCAGTAAGCTCTCTTCACAGAACAAGCAGACAAAACAAATCTTTTCCTGCTGAGGACCAAGGACAACTTTCAGCCCAAAAAGCACAAACAAGGGTGGATTGAAGGGGGGAACAAGAAGGATGGGACCTCACAACTTGAAGCTGTAATTGGACAATTAAACCCCAATATGCAAATGGACCAAAACTGATAGAAATGTAAAATCTTGTGATTGGGCAGCCATTTTGTGGCCATTCCTAACCCACCCTGGGTGCAGCCTTGGCCAGGCTGTAATGCCCAGGGTGGGTCCTGGAAACCTTTTAATAAACATCTACTTTATTCTCTAGCTCTGTCCAGCCTCTGTTTCAGGTCAGCCTTCCTAAGGCATCACCAGGAAGCCACCATGGCTCTTTCCTATTTTCCATTCAAACACTCCAAGTAGGGGACCCAAAGGGCAGGGACTGGGACCTTGCACTGGCCTCTCTCGTGCCCTACTGTGTGTTCAGTGCTGCACTCACCAGGACAAGCTGCTCCCCTCCCTAAAAACCCTTTACAACACCTGGCAACTCACCTCAGCTCCTGAAGCTGAGCACATTTCTCACAAAGCCTTTGGCAGAAGGAGTGCTGGATTTCTGCCTTGTACAGACTCAGTCTGCAGGACACAAACACACAACACAACAGTCAGTGAGGCTCAGCAGAGCCCAGTGCAGCATCTGGTGCCCCCCAGGGACACGATTAGGGACAGATCAGGGCTTTCAAGAGCCCACCTGGGGCTTTCCTGCCATGTCCCATTTATGTCACAGTCCATTGTAGAGAACCACAGCCCATCCCCACTGCCCAGGACAAGAGCTGCCTCTTCCTTCAGCTGCACAAAAGGAAAAGGATGCTGCTGCTGCTGCTCTCTCTGCATGCTCATGCAGAAGCCAGCATGTCTTAAGAGTCTTCAAAGTGCTCCTGTTTCCCATTTGCTCCCAGGAAGGTAGATGGATTTTTTTTTTTTTTTTTTTGCCTTGTTTGGGCCTGAAGGAGAGCAGCCCAAAGGACACATGCACATGGATAAGGTTTCTTCCACATGTGTGGCACAGAGGCACTCTAAGACTGACCCCATGGAACCTTAGACACTCCAGATATTTTTCATCCCACAGTGAAATTCAGAGCAAAGAGAAAATAATGATAAATAGTTGCTTTCTCACCTGCTAACCACTGCTTCTGTCTTCTCCAGGCAGTGTGGGAATCTTGTGACTAATTGGAAGAGGTTTTTATCTTTACATATCCTGAAAAGATAGAGATCAGAGAGCACCATAAACCTGTAAACTCCTGAGGGAAGAAAATACTATTTTCCATAGGAAAAATCAGGAGGACTGAACGGGACAGGGCAGTGCTGGCACATGAAGGCTAATCACCCATCTCTGAAGAGGTTTGTAATGTTTAAACTAGCTCCAAAAGCAGCCTAAACTTGGTACCCTTTCTCCCAAGGGCAACTGGGAGCATGGTCTCCTTCCCATTAAACCTTCTTGTTGTGGGACCACAAACCTCCTCAGCACTTCTACCCACCAGCCATGTGGGTTAAAATTGGTTCAAGTGGGCAAATAGATCACAAATGCACTGGAGAGAGTGAATAAACAACAGAAGAACCAGTGCTGGCTTCAATCTCATTTCCTTAGGGGTATCATGCTGAAAAAAAGATACCTGAAAGACAGCAGAACCTGAGGTGCCACTTACGTGATCTCATTAATGTTTCCAGGGGCCTGGACTGCCAGCTCTAGAAGGTTCATGACTCTCTCTCTGCACACCCATGGCTCTTCTATGCTGCAATGCAGAACACACAAAGGCAGCTCTGCTTTATGCACATGCATGGATCTATCTCTGCCTCTGTCAGCTCAGTGCTCCCTCCTCTGAAGATGTGGGAAAGCTGCTTGGCTTAGCAGAGTAATGTCTGCGTGGGAAATGGGGCAGGCTGGGAACAGGCAGAGGTAGCCCAGCTTCCCTGCAGAGGAGGGGAGAGTTCACTAGCCAGGAAAAGAGCAGGATGCTCTGGCAGTAGCAATGTGTCTCAGAATGATCACCCTTCTCTGTCAGGCTGGCAGTGGTCTGTAGACCAGCACAGTGTGTGGCCAGAGCTCTGCAGGAGGCTCAGTGGGAATCAAGGAGATAAAGCCAAAGACCAACAACAGAGTCAGCCAGGGGAATTTCTCAGGCCAGTGCTACCTGCCTTTGCAGGAAACACAGCTCACTTTTGTTTTTGATGAAAGGAGATCTTGGATCAGACCAGTCTCGGATCAGTATCTGTAAAAGCATACTGACACAGTACCTGATTTTCAGCAGCCCCAGGTCTTTCCTCAGGGAATGCAGAAGCCTTTCTGCAGCTTGGACTGTCATGTTGTTATTTGAGGACCTAGAACCAAAGCTCACTGTAATGAACAGCTTACAAATGAACCCCCCAAATGGGTCCAAGAGCTATTAACTCACGTGTACTCCGTCAGACCAGTGCACTTTTCCAGGAGCAAGAACAACTTTTCCAAGTGCTCTGGCTGAAAGTTGCACTCTGCCAGTCTGAAAGGATGAGAAAGAGAACAGCCTTAGCTCATCACAAACAGCTCAGGCTTTCTGAGCCAGAAATATCAGGCAGCACAGGCTAACCCCATAGAGAAAGAAAGATGGCACAAAAACCTTAAACATCTTAAAGAGTTTCCAAAAAAAAAAAAAAAAGAAGAAGATTGTGGCAACACTTCAAAAGTATCTGTTGAGATATTCTTATTCTTTCAAGGCCTACCTGTATGCTTTAATGGCACTGCTTTTTGTAGGACCCTGTCCTGTGACAAGGACTTTAGGAACACCTACAGGTGCCCAGGTGAGGAACAGACAGTGAGGAAGCAAAGAGAGAAAGGGATGTGGGGTTTTCTGTGATGTGAGAAAGCTCTTCTCAGTAGGTGAGTCAAAGGAAATGTATCAGCTATTTGTGTAAAATAACACCATGCCAGGAGCCAGGGGCAAAGAGAGGTTTTGTCTGCCTTGTCCTTTGAGTAAGGACACCACCTTTGCAAAGAAATCACCACAAAAAGTCTGTAACATTACCTCAAAATCTTTCTTGGGTCATCATCTCTTGTCAGCTTGATGATTAAAGTTGCTTTGGAGCACAAACTGCACAGAGAAGATATGAGTGTAAGATTTAGATGGATAATTACTACTTTTCCCAGTGGTAAGAATTTAATGATACCAAACTCCAGAAAATAACCCAGCACAGCAGTGACAGAGGGACCTGGCCCAACTCACCCTTCCCTAAATAAACCAGCCCAGGGAAATGCTTCAATAAGGTCTCACTTATGCTAAATTGGCATAAAGGCAGCACTGGTGTTTGGAGAAGCAATCCTGACCTGTCTTGCTTTTATCTGCCTCCTCTGCACTCTGTTGAGAGGTACAACAGGAGACTTTAATGTAGCCCAAAGATTCAGCACCCACATCTAACTGCAGGGATGAATGGAAGTGCCCCTGGTTAGAACTGGTTCATGACAGACCAACTGGTCCCATGAACATAAACACTGATAAGGCCCCACAGATATGCAGCACAGCCCAGTCTCATGACTGGAATCTGTGAGAAAAGCACTTTGTGCCAGAGCAACAGGCCCAGAGCCCATGGGATATTTTTGCCTGAGAAGAAAGGAAATAAAGATGTAAATCCAAATAAAAGAACATGGGAAATTGCTTTCTATTGCCTCTGAAATCTCAACATACTCAAGAGAACCTTAGAGAGCAAATGCTGGCTCCTGCCCTGAAGAGGTTCATTAACAGATACATACATGACATTAATTGATACAGCTGAAAATCTCTTTATACACAAAAATAACAGGCCCTGTGGAATGGTAGTTCTGCTTGGCAGTTATGTTTGGCCATTTGAAATGGACACAAATCAAAACTTTAGGTAGTTGGACATAAAGGTAATTGAAAACGTGGTCCTCATCATTATTACCTGAAGATCACAAACTTTCAATAATTAAGAGGAAAACAAGCTGGAAAGACTCAGAAATTAGTGAAGAAGAACAGTTACCTGACTTGAACTTCAGTGGTGTTTCCAGATGTGACAAAGGCATTTATGAGATGTAGGACTCCATCCTGAGAAATCCCATTATGGCTGAGACTGCCCAGAAGAGAAGGAAGGATTTTCACGTGTCAGGAGTCAGGGCTGTCCCCAGGCTCCTCAGGCACAGAAGCAAAATTCAAGTTGGCACCAAAGATAGAGCAGTTTGTGGGGTGCTGGGCCCCTTCAGCTTTGCTCAGTCACTGAACTCGCCCCCAAGACAGTGCTGATGACTTGGGGGACACAGCAAATGCAATTTTCCTCTTGCACTACAGAGGCAGCTGGAACATTTACTGCCCCACCAGAAAGGGAAGGGGAGAGACTGGTGTAGGGCATAGCTCAGCTCACACAGCTCAGCTCACACAGCTCAGCTCACAGCACCTGTGGGTCTTGAGTTACTCACACACAAAAGAGTGATGAACTGAAAACCCTGGGGACTGGGTCAGCTTCTGTCACACCACCCCACTCTGGTCAATGCTATTTCCTGCTGACACTAATAAAAAGACTTTTGCTTATTTTCAGCAGGTTTTGGATCAGACCCTGAGTCACCACAGCCTGGTGGTCTTGAGTTGTGCTCATGGTTCAGTCAGAGCTTTCCTCCTAAGGCAGGAGAGGGCAAGAAGCACAATCACAGCTTCATGAAGGATGCCACCAACACCCTTCTGCTGGGGCACCTCAGATTCACTGCATGTTCTCTTACTTGAGGGAACAGGTACCAGGCACTCGATGCAAATGGTCCAAGAGGCACCTCAGGCCTTCATCTCCCAGCTGATTCCTGGAGAGACTGAAAAGCAGAAGAACAATGTGGCCAACCAAAACTCAGCCTTTGGAACAGGTCGCCCAGAGAGGTGAGGGTTTCCCCATCCCTGGAAATATTCAAGGCCTGGTTGGACAGGGTTCTGAGAAACCTGATCTAGTTGAAGATGTCTGTGCTTATGACAGGGAAATAGACTAGATGGCCTTTAAAGTTCCTTTAAAAAAATTATTCTATAATTCTATGTTTCTTTTAAACAGCCATGCTCCCCTGAGAAGCTTTGAAAAAAACCCCTCAAATTTCCTGGACTTAAATCCCATCTTAGCCAGTAAAGGTCTGTTTAAAACAAATCACTGCCTTACGAAATTACCTCATGCATAAGTTCCAGAGCAAGCTCAAATGAGGAGCTCAGATGAAGCAATAAATGCCTCAAAACAGAAATGGAGTGAAAAATCCCAAGGAAGTTGTCCCATCAGCTCAAAAGGATCTGTATTATTTCCAACTGATGGCGTTCCTCAGCAGTCTGAATGAGCACACATACCCTTGAAGACAGGCTGGGAAACTCCAGGCAATGCTGACCCACACAAACACAGCTCTCCCTCAGTGACTCTGCTCAAGATCATGGCATCACCCCAAGCCCCACTTACTCCACCTCTGCCAGCCACCCGTGCTGCTCCAGGATGCTGCAGAGCTCCTCCACCTGCCCTTCCCCGATGGCACAGCCCGTCAGCCTGTGTGAGACAGCAAGAGAGCTAAAGCATGGCCAGCAACAGCTCATTCTGAGCACTGAGACCTGCCCACCAGCAGCTGCACCTTTACACCAGTCCCTGTGCAGCTTTCACATTTTTTGCCATCTCCTTGGTGCTGGAACAGAGACACATTGCAGTCTCCTGTCCGGAGACACTCAGGAGCCATTGCTCCCAGGGAGGCTGCAGACACATCTCACATCACACAGATGTTCATGTGGAGATAATCACCCAGAAGCTGAGGCTCACATCTGGAAAATGCAGTGGTGAGGGCTCAATTCAGGTGCTCATGCAGCAGAATTTGGTGCAACTCAAAATGATCATAAGCAGCCCAGAAAAAAAAGAGAAAAAGAAAAGCATGGGCCTCTGCCACCCCAATGCATCCAAATGGTTCTGAATTGCACTCTAGCAGATGAATTGAGCCCTAAAGCTTAAGCTACTAGCCCAAGCTCCTTGGCCACCAGTCCATGAGTTCTCAGTACAAGAGGAAATCTGGCTGCCTGCACTAGAGCTTCAAAGCCACCCACAAGTGAATTACAGTAGCTGCTCTATGCCAGTACCTGCAGCGTGTCCTTTGGCTTCGCCTGCTTGCTCCTAAATGCAAGAAGGCATTTTCACTTGACCTGAAGCAGAAACAAAAGAGATTCCTTCAGCACTGATCTCCAAAGATGACAGGCTTTGTAGTCCCTATAAGGCTGAGCTGCTGGGCTCCAAAGGGTCTGAGTGTCTTACCAGACTTCCACCACTCTGATCCGCTGACAGAGGTTGATGGAGTTGAGGAGTAAAACAGCACAATGTGGAGACAAGGAGTTTTTCCTAATACTGTAAAGGAGGGGAAAGAAAAAACACTGAAACTAACTCCTAAGAAGAGAGGCTCCCATATGCACAGCCCAATTTCCCCATTGTTCATTTTGAGACACAAAGGATTGGATACACCCCACTTAACTCAGGATGAGGCAGCAAGGACCTAAAGATGTGAGCATTGGCACCTTTCACTTACCTTTAGGTGAAGTGTTCCTTTACCTGAAGGAGAGTCTCCTTTAGTCCCCTTTAACTAAAAAGGGAGTACAGACCAAGGGCTTACACTGAACAACTCCTCTTTGGGGCTACTGCACTAGAGATACCCCAGACTGGAAGCAACCTCCTAACTGGGCAAATTCAGTCTCGTGAGACCCTGCAGCTCCTCCGTGCTACAACATCTTGTAAAAGATGGCCAAGCTTCTTTTGGGCTTTTTGTCCACACAGTGGAGTGCCCTAGCCCCTGGCAGTGCTTCTCTGGCCTGAATTCCAGCTGATATGCTGCCAGAAAACCCTTGTGCTGCCAGGTGTGGCGGGATGCCGGGTCCATGCAGGGGCAGAGCTGTGAGGCACTGACCACACAAAGAGGGGTGTGTTGTCACCATATGTCAACCCACGTTTCCTACACTTGTCATGGATGCTGGAAGTTGTGCTCCATGAGACCTGCTAAGTAAGGATTATATGGTGTGCTTTGCCTAGGACAGACAGCTTTCCTCCTGCCCTTTTTTGCCCTGTGCTAAATATCACTGAAGTGCTGCTTTGCTTCTGGAAACAAGAAAGGAATAGGTGTGAAAGCGTTTCTGCATTTTCTTTGCCTTGTTTGGTAGTCTACAATGACTGATTAATGCTCCTAAGATCTGCTGTGGTATTAACACTTTCCAGACCAATGTTTCATGGCAGCAGTCAAAGCAGGGACCCCAAACATTACCTCAGTAGTGTCAGATGACAGAGGGATGGCAGAAAGCTCAGTAATCTCTCAATGCTCTGGTCACTCAATGAATTTCCAGACAGACTGCAAAACATGGAAGGAAACAAACCCCAGGAGAAACTGTTTCCATCCCTAATTACTTCTGTAACTTTTACATGGACATGCACACACACACAGTGTTATAGGCAAATTCTGTAAAGGGACATGTCCAGAAATGCCATGAAAGTTGGGCAAGATTTAGTCCTTACAGCCTGATCTCTGTGTTTCTTTACATCCGACAGCCAATTAACATTCCAGTTTCAAGAGTCTTACTTTTCCATTACTGTGCATTTACAAAAATGATGCTGATGATGTCTTTCATGCAGGCAATAGAGGTATTATGTTATTTTTATGTGCTATTACTCAGTTTTTGTTCTGACCAGTATTCTTCTAATTTTCTTGGTGCCAAGCTCCTGCCTGGAGTGAGCAGCCCTTCAGGAGCAGAGTTCATGGCTCAGTGGGCCAGGAGCTCTTGCCCTGGCTGTACTACAAGCCAAGGTCTTGAGGAAGAGATGACAACAATTGTTTCTAGACACAGGCCTAAGGAGAGTTATGAGAACACACAAGTTCTGGGGCCTTTCCACAAGGATGTGGTAGACTTAGGAGAGGCCAAGCTCTCTTTGAAACAGGACAGGAGAAAGTCTGGGTTTAGCTGAGTATCTGGGGGAAGTTCTGTGGGAAGTCCTGGGGGGATGTGGTGAGAGGAGAGCTGATGTACACCAGCTGAACATCAAATCTGTGTCTGGGGTTGGGGAGACAGACAGACAGGCAGGCAGGCAGACAGACAGGCTGACTTACTCGATTTCTGCCAGCTGGGGACATTGAGCCAGTATCTGGCACAGCCTGGTCACATCCTCTGGACCCACTCTGCAGTCCCTGAGACTGAAGCAAACAAAGCACTCAGGAGCTGAACATGGCCACAGGATGCCAGCATTCCCTGCACATCCCAGAGCCTCTCAGCCCAGGCCCACAGTGACCCTGCCACTTCCACTGCATATATTCTGCTACCCTCTGTCTAGGACTGGGAAATCAAAACCTCTGACAAGCAGATGACTTCACCATCCCTGAGCTGATTCGAGAGAGCCAAAATACCAATACTTTGGGTGTTGCCTCCCTAGAGAGCCACATCACTGGTGATTCTGTTGTCTCAGGGGACTGGACAGCATCCTTCCCTGCTCAGCACTGTCTTGGCTCTCTCAGAGGAAGGCTGGAAATGGTGCCTCCTATGTCCTTCTCCATAGAAGGAAATCACAGAAGCCTTTTTGGGTGACAAACTGGCAGGTCTCCATGGGATGGATGTAGGAGCCAGACAGATCTGTCTCTATTTATGGGTAGAAGCTTCCTCTGCTGGAAAGCAAGACAATCCCCTCAAACCAAGCAAAAGATGCACTATTGATTTTCCTCTCTGAGGAGCCACAGCTGGAGGGATGGGTCTGTCCCACACACCACACAGACCCCCACATCAACCCTGCCTCCAGTCCTGGCGACAAAGGGAAGGCGGGGCTGCCGTACCTAAAGCGCCGTCCTTTTGCTTCCTGCTCGGGATGTGCCAGGGAACCACTTCTCCATCTGCTGGTACTTCTGGGGAAAGAACAGCTTAGCCCATGAGTTGTGCCGGTGCTCCTGCCCCCGTGTAGCCAGCTCCCCATGAAGGGGGTGAGGTGGTGGCAGTGGCTCATGGTCCAATCTGCCTTCCCTCACCACCTGGCAGAATGAGGTTCACCCCAGAAGAAAAACAGCCCCATTAGCTCTCCTCCAGCCTCCAGAGAGTTCTGCACCCACTCAGCACTTTGGCATCAGCTGTCCTGGCCCAGCAGGGAGGTGACTGCACCTGTCTCAGCAGCTGGATGCTGCTCCATGCCCTCAAGCTGCTGTCAATCCATGAAAGAGCTCACTGTGCTTCCCCCACCCTGGCTGGAGTTTGGCTCTTTAATTGGCACACCTCAGGGACCCACGCATCACCTTCTGTTCAGAATTTCACAAGAAGTTTTAAAGGCTTATCTGAGTGGGTGTGGTTTTACCTGACTCTTTCCCAAAAGGTCAGATGAACCACCTGTGTGTGTCCTAAGCTGTAACCAGAAAAGAACATCATCAGCATGGAGCTGGACAACACAAGCTCCTGTACCACTCCTCAAAACCCACTTGAGGTTTTGAATAGCAAAATAATACAAGAATACACCTGGTCATACCTGAGGCTCACTGTTTCAATGTGTTCCAGTGTAGTTAATGACTGAGCTAAGAAAAACACAGAGTTCAGGGAGATCTGGTTGTCATTAAACCTACAGGAAGAAAAGATGAAATCAGCTGCTGCAAGCAAAACTGTTAAAAATTAACACCACGCCACAGAACAGTGATCCTTGTGCAGCACTCCCAGGCTCCTTCTTTGCTACCTTCTGGCTGTGTTTCCAGCTACAGTTCTGCAAACACAACTCCCATATCTTTTAAATTCATCCCTCACTTTCAATGCTCAGACAACCACAGAATAACTGAGGCTGGAATGGACCTCTAGAGCTGATCTGGTCAAACTCTCCTGCTCAGAGGAGGGTTAGCATGGGGGAAGCTGCTCAGGACATTGCACAGCTGGGTTTTTAACACCTCCAAAGACAGAGAATTCACAGCCTCTCAGGCAAACCTCTTCTACTGAGATTGTAACTGGAACAGCCTTGGCTTGAGAACAGTTCAATTAATCAAACAGGAACAATGAATATTTCTTTCAATATGATTTCTTTCAATTTCAGAATGGTGCCACATTTAATTTGTGCACTCCTTAAGGCACAGCTCTGTACAGAGCACTTGCAATGGGAGTGCAGGTGAAACACCCAGATAAACACAAGGACCACTGCAGATGAATTCAGCCTCCACCACTGAAGGTGAATCTCCCCAGCACTTCCCTTCCCTCAAAGCTGTTCCCCTGAGGAGAGGAAGGACTGCTCCCCCTCCCAGTGAAGAACTTGAAGAGGAAAAATTCAGTGAGTAGCTAAAGACCTCAGGCTGTTTCAGAAACCAGGTGCCACACCTGACATGAGACCACCTGTCCCCTTCATGGAGGAGCGAGCACAGAGGCTCCTGGGCACTGAACTCAGTCAAGCTTCAAGGGGAGTCAATCTGTGCTGGACTGGAGGTGGGACAGACCAGGCAGCACAGTGCATCTGCCCCACACAGAACATTACTGCACTTGATTGTGAAGAGCCCTTCCCAAATGTGCACTGTGCTTCCACAAAGAATACTTCCCAAAACCCAGTCCATGCATAAGGAAAAAACAGGAGCTACTCACTTGAGAGAACGTAACATTTTCAGTTTGGGAAGGCACTGAAACAGCTGCAAAAGTCCCTCATCTCCCAGGTAATTACGTGATAGGCTAGGATTTAAAGAAAGACATTTAATTTTCACAGTTTAAAAAAAAGAAAAAAAAAAAACAAACCAAAAAAAAACCCACCAAAAAAAAACCCCCAAAACACATCAGCTCTATTATCTGTATGTGCAGCCACACCTTCCACCAGGCTGTGCCTCTACCACACTCTCTATACAGCACTGCAGAGCAAACAAGTGGCCTTTTCTCAGCATCCCAAATAACTGCAGGTAAACACCACGGGACTCACTNCATCAGCTTTATTATCTGTATGTACAGCCACACCTTCCACCACGCTGTGCCTCTACCACACCCTCTATACAGCACTGCAGAGCAAACAAGTGGCATTTTCTCAGCATCCCAAATAACTGCAGGTAAACACCACGGGACTCACTCCAGCTCAGAGATGTGGCCACATCCCTCCAGCACTGCACACAGATTCTTCAGGTCACTGGCTTGAAAATTACAGTCTGTCAGTCTGTGGGGAAAATAAAAAGAAATCAGTCATCCGGGTCAGCAGGATTTCAAACAAGGTTGTAAACTTCACTCCTCTGAAAACTAGACAATCAGTGAAGTGATAATAATGGAATTAAAAGATCCCCTTGAAATACCTTGCTGCATACCAGCTCCCACAGAGTCTCCAGGGCTTGGGCCACCCCCTGGCTGGCACTGCAGGTCCCTGCAGTGTCCCTGCACTGTGTCCTTGGTAAGGCACAGGGTGAGCACCAGGTCCCAGCCCCTTGCCAGGGGCTCCAGCCATTCCCCTCACCCAGGGCAGAACCTGCAGCTCCCCTGGCAGCTGCCCCCCGAGCTGCTGGCACTGGGGAGATTCCCAGTTCTCTTGTGGTTCACCACCTGGAGATGCAGGTCACACTGGAAATAGGGCCCAGAGATAGGACACACATGTAATACAATGAAAATTGCCCAGGGTACCTTATTTTTTGGGGGGTGGTAGATGTCTGGTTTTCCTCCCCATGTTGTTGGTGATCAGTAGTGAACAAAGGCTCTTCCCTAAGGGCGCACAAAACCAGACAAAGGTGAAACTCTTTTACTTTAGCAATTTGGCAGATCCCTGGGGCTACCCTGGCTCCAGCCCAATCTTGCCAATTGCAAGCTCTCCTTTTCTAACCAAGTATTTGAGCATGCAGGCAGCTGGGGAGAAGGGGAAAGAGATATTTCTATCTAAGTTTGATGGAGAATTCAGCTTTTGCTGAATTTAGCTGAATTTAGCTTTTGCCTAAATAAGTTTTGTGAAGAGCCTGTACAAAAATCTGACTATTCATGATTGGACTAAACTGTCTGTGACTAACTAAACTGTAACACTAACTAAAAGCTAGAACCATAAACAGTGAAACTATAACTAAACCTTTCTATTCATAACTAAATGGAACATGCAAACCCTAAAATATCAGTTTGAAATGTCACCTGGTGCCTTAAAGGAGTCCACAGATCATGTGTCTCAGCCTGTCACTCTCTTTCAAGCACAACCAGTGGGTTGTACCCTCTACTGTTTCTCTCTGGCTAAGAGGTGGAATGCAGGTGTACCATGGAAAATACTACTGCACAGTGGGCTCAGTCCACAGAGAACAAGAGTATAAACAGTGAAGCTAAAATGCCAGGAGCAAAAGGAAACCATTTCTTGGTCAAACCCATCAGGCTGAGCTGTTTTAACCATAATTTTCTGAGAGGAAAAATTAAACTCCAAACAGCTCATGATTTAGGAGTACCATGATCCAGAATGCATAGTGTCCTGAACTGCAGGGATCTGTGAATCTTTTCAGAATTTGGTGTGGCATTCACTTGTTTTTTTTTTTTTTACCCTCACTATTATCAGACAGCACGGGTGTCATTAAACAGCCTGCTCTGCTTAGCATGCTGGGGGATGAAATGTGCTCTAGAGACATAAAACACTACAGAAGGCAGTGACAACTTTTAAAGTGGCTGAGAAAGCCAGGAGACAGTTCTACATTTAGATTTGGAGGTTGGGGTGGGAGGCAGGAACTGCTGTGAAATAAAGTGTTGCCCTGGGTACCTACACAGGATGCAAGAACTAAACAGGATGCTGAGATAACACCATTTGTGCACACACAGCCTACCTAGGAGGAAGGGAAGCAAACACCCTGTCTTCTCTAAACCTCAGGACTGCAGTATCATGACAAAGGCTGCAAAGAAGAGAAGTAATCAATCAATGTCATGGTTTGGTTATTCACAGGACTTCTTGTTTGGTTTTGTTCTGCAAAACTCTGGTGACTCTAATCACTTGTGCTCAACACTCTCCCAAAGCAGGAAAAAATAATCTCCATCAGTTTTAAATTCTGATTGGATCAAATTATTCAGTATCTGATGATCCAGTTTCTCTGAATCACTAAACTTTTAAAGCACAGACAAAATTGCTCTACTTGAACTCCAGTGTGTTTGCAAGTGGCAGTAACAGAGGAGAACTTCAGTTCTGCTCCAGGAGGTGTCACCAGCTCTCAGACTCTGCAGAGATCCTGTCTTCAAAACTTCCCAAGGCAGAGAGCAGGGAAGCATTTTAAAACCCTGCCATGCAGGAAAGGACAGCCAGGTTTGTAATGGCTCAAATTCTGTTCAATGGCCCTGATAAAATCAGCTCACAGCAATGTGTCACCAAGTGCCAGCGTTGGTAACCACCTTGGGGCATGTTCTTCACCCATCACACTCCTGAGGTGGCTCAACAACCTCAGAATACAACTCCCAGACTTGTGTATTGGGATTAACCCCAGGAATGATTCAAGACCCACATACCTGACTTGCACCTCCATCACCTTCTGGCAGGTATTTACTGACTGCAACAGGCTGCAAAGGCCAGTGACAGAGAGGCAGTTTTGACTGAGACTAAGGAAAAAAAAAGGCAATTAGCTGGTCCCTGAAATCCCACAGTCCTAGTGAAGCAGCTACCCATGTTCTGCATGCTGGAAACCATTTCCCTTCAGAAGAGGGCAGGTTGGTCTTGAGCAAGGCAACACTTACTTCAGCTGCTTTGAAATCGACATACAGGGGAGGCTTTCCAGCAGACAACTGCAGCCTTCATCTCCAAGCTTGTTGCCTGATAAACTGAAGCGTTTTCCAGTTAGTGGGGACTGATTTGAGCAGTAAAAACCACAGCCCTCAAAAACCGCTTGCTTTCCCTTTCCTACAATGGTTTTTTTGCCTGGACTCTTCTTCTGTCTCAGATCAATCTTCCCTGCTTATTTCTGCATGAATCAGCTTCAGACAAAAAGTTTTAGCCCTTGGGCAGCATGATTGATGTTTTAGACCCAAACCACCTTGCTTTAGAAAGCCCATGATCTTTGAGACCCTTTCCAACCCAAACCAGTCTGTGATCCTACGATCCCCTGCTCCCACAGCACCTGCCTACAGCCACCCAACAGCAGGGGAAGGAGGCACTCACTCCACTTCAGAGAGACAGGGACAGCTCTGGAGAATGGCCACAATCATCTTGGCGTGTTGGGAAGACAGCCTGTGATCCTGCAAGCTGTGAACAGGAAGGTTTGGTGAGCAGTGAGGCAATGGGCCCTGGCTGGGCTGGATAAGGTTTCTATTGCCATTTGTATTTACTGATTCAGGTTTATTTCAAACTTTTCCACAGGTGGAAATATCCTCTGTCCTAAAGGATGAACACATTTGCTTTTCTTGCCCTTCTATAGTACCTGTCATTTACAAATCACATGCACCAGCAGGACTTTCAATGCCTACTCTTACCATAAATTCATGTGTCTAGCTGGAGTGATATGTTCTTTACTCTCTTCCAAATTCAAATCTGAAGATCTGCAAACAAGCAAAACATTTGGCTTTTAATATGCCTTCATGAAATATCTGACAACTTGGGTCCCAGTTAATGTTTTCCAGCAGAAACCACAAGGTCTGTGTTCTGTGTCTTTCAGCAGTTCTGCAGTAGAACCATGCTGAGCTTACCCAGGCACTAAAGAGCTGCTTCTGTGGAACTGGCTGCAGGTGTGTGCAAAGCCAGCTGTTTTGGTTGCATTTCTCATTGCTTAGGCAGACCCAGCTCTGCCAGATGCAAGGGCAGTGGCCACCAGTTGTGCTGTCACTGTGGCTCGTGGTGCCACCAAGCTGATGGCTTCGGTCAGCACAACTGAGCACAGTGTGACCTCAAGTGCAGAGTCTCACCTTTCAGCTTTCCCAGATGTGCCAGAAAAATGAATAATCATGCTGTCCACCCTGAAAAAGAGATCCAGGTCAATATTAGGGAAGAGGTGGAAGGATGCCATTTGTTTAGCAGGGGTGTTTGGTAAGGACCACAGCTGTTGCCTGGATGCTAAAGAGGGCCTTGGCACCTGCCTCACCAGCTCATTGCCACAGGCAAGCAGCAGCCACGTGCTCAGGGGGCAAAGGACACTCCTCGTGTTGAGCTGGGGCTGCAGTGCAGGTGAGACAGTCACACAGTGAAGAAGATTGGGCCAGGGTTTCTTTGGTTTGGTTTGAGTTTGGTTTGTGGTGTTTTTGTTTTGTTGTTTGGTTTTTTTTGGTTTTTTGTTTGTTTTGTTTGTTTGTTTGTTTGGTGGTGTTTTTTTGTTTGTTTTTTGTGTGTGTGTGTGTGTGTGTGTGTGTGTGGTTTTTTTGGTGTTTGTTTTTTTTTGGGGGGGGGTGTTGTGTTTTTTTCCTTTTTTGTGGTTTGGTTTTTTGGTTGTTTTTGTTTGGGTTTTTTTGGCTTTTTGTTTTTGTTTGTTTGGTTTGGGTTTTGTTGCTGTTGTTGTTGTTGTTGTTTTGGGGTTGTTTTTTTTTTTTGCAAGACCAGAAGTTTGTTGGAAAGAAATTCGGTAGAAGTTCCCTTCCGGCAAGAAAAAATAAGAAAAAGCCATATACAATTTGAGTTACACCAGGGATTACTTTGGCCTGTTAAACTTAGAACATGAGACAACCACAAGAGGCAGGATGATTTTAAAAATCCACCCTTTGTCATCCTGGGCACATGAAAACCCCCAAACCTGTAATTTAAAAGGAATGCAGAGCTGGAGCTAATTCACACATTTTCACTAAACTTGTCTGAATTATAGCAAATTATGCTAGTTGGTAAAGAATTTCCTTTCTGACATACTGTGGAGCTTAAAAGCAAGTTTAAATTTTGTTATACAAGAAAGAATATCACACCCTGCAAATGGTTTTACAGACCAAGGATAAAATGACCTATTAAAAATACAAAGAGGAAGTACCTGGTATGATGAATTCATATTTTGTTTCCAATAGAAAAGTAAAAAGGAGTCAAACTTATTTTTGTTCACTTCAATTAGCCAACAATTAAGCTGAAAACCAGTGTCCATTTAAAGTCAACATTAAAGAGACAACCCACTTGCTTTTCTAAGGGCTCTCATGTATTGATACCTGGCACACAGCTCAGTAACATTTTGACACACGACGCCTTCCTTTGCCAAACTGAGAACAGCATTCAAGGAAAGGTGGTTGTTGCTCAGGCTGTGAACACGAGGAAAAATAGAACTTCAGCTGCTGGACCCCACAGCATGTTTTTTTTTTTTTTTTTTTTTTTTTGTTACACCAAAGCCCTCTGCTCTGTTCCCCAAACATCCTGAAGCACACAATCTTTAATTAGGGTGTTTCTCAAAAACTTCTGAAACTTCCATCTAGTACTCAAGAAAAGCATTGTCAAATGATAGTTCTTTCTCTGCAAGCTGTAGCTCACATGAATTTAGAATCAGAGATAGCTCTCTGTGTGCAGTAGAATGATTATTAACCAGTTTGGGGTTAGTTAGTGGAGGTAGTTCATACCTTCATGATGACACCACTGAGCCACAGTGCAGTTAAACTCCCACTACAACAAATCCAATTTAAGTATGGCTTATTGAAGCAGGGAGGCCTGAACACAACCCTCCAGCCTCTGAGGATTTATTCTTTAATTGCATGTTCGTTCTGTTTCATTGCTTGTTGGACCTCATTAGATATGGAACACAAGATCTTGCTTCTACAAACCCTCTGCCTGTTCTCAGGGCCACAGGGCTCTGTTCCTGAGAGCCTCAAAGGAATCATCCCTGGGAGCAGCACTCTGTGTGTGTAATAGAGATGGGTGAGGGAGTGGGATTACAAATGGCACTCTTTCCCTGCCTTTTCTGTAGGATAAGCTGCTCCCCTGGGCTGGCATTCCCCAGAAGCTGTTCTCCAGCGTGCCCAGGAAGGCAAGAGCAGCAGGTACACTCCTCCTTTCTTCCCTCCTTCTGCTGTGCTTTTAAACACTCCTAACCACACTGCAAAGCCTGTAATTAATTTCTGGCTGGGATCCAGCAGTGACTGCAGGTATTTTGGATTCACCTGCTTGCACCTGAGGGTATGTGGAAGACCTTTAAAGGCAGAGTCTCTCCCTTTCAGCTGGGGTGGGCAGGTAGTACTCTGACTCCACAGCTTTGTGTCTATCCCTGTCCTGTCACACAAACTACACTCAGACTTCAGCACTTACAGCAGCTCTGCTGCTGCTTCAGCTGCCCCTGGAAGCTCTTCAAAGGCTTTCAACCCCTTCAGCCAAGCTGGTTCTCTCCACCTAAAAAGCTGCAGATCTGTGCTGGGAGTTTTGCTAGCAGCTGTCCCTCTGAGTCAGCACTGGATGGCCCCAGGAGTGTTAGAGGGAGCAGCACAGGAGAAGAGGGCTGTGGAAAGGCTGGGAAGACTCTGATGGAGCCATCCTCCCTTAATCAGAGGTGAGACAGCTCAACCTGAACCTCACCAAGGGGAAGAGAGGAGGAAAAGTCAAGCTAGGCACTGAGCTGAGCACGTAATTCCCGGAGAGGTGCCTGTGTTTATCTCAGACTGAGTCCTGCACAGCCCAGCTTGCACTTAAATGTCTGTGCCTCAGCTTGGTGCCCCACATCTCTGTGCTATGCTTGGCTTCACAGCAGCCAAGGTTTAAACCATTTTTACTCACTCTACTTTCTTCAGCTTTTCCATTTTGGAAAACAGGTCCATCACCCTCTTCACGTCTGGGTCCCGTATCCGATTGCCCTGCAAGCTGCACATGGATTCATTCTCATGAGTATCCCAAGGAAGGAATGCTTGATTTGATGGTCATTGCCACAACACACTCACTTTATTTCCTCAAGCTGGAGGCACTGTGATGCAGCCTGGATCAAGTCAGTCATCCCCTCAGCTGTGATGCTCCCACCTGTCAACCTGGAAAGAGAAAGGATCACTCAAACCAAGGAAAGAGAGGGCTAGAATCCCCTGCAGCACATGGCAAGCCTGTCTCAGACCCGTGCCTGAGGTGGCTCTGCCACCTGCAACCAACTTCCCACTCCTTTTCCAGCAGGGCAACACAACACTGCTCTTGGTGCCAGCCTAAAAGAAGAGCCACACCTGTCTGTGCTGCTCTGTGTAGCACTGTTACCCTGATACACTGCACAGATCAGCCTGGGGTGAGCCAATGTCATGCAATTATAGAGGACAGGAAGGGAGAAGGCACTGGTGTTACAAGCAAAGACTTACTCTAGTTTCCTCAGGCTCCCCATTCCTTGTAAGCCCTTTGAAAGAGCAGCAGCAAAGTCATCGCCACATCTCCTGCTACGAAAGCTAAAATGTGAAGAAAAGGGGGAAAGACAGACACACCAAAGGCTGATATTCTCATTTGCTTGCAGGATTCACCCTTCCTTTGTATTGAAAAGAAATGCCTATCATCTTCCCTCTTATCTGCTGCATTGCCTACCCTGTTGTTCCTCTTAATCAAAATGGAAAAACAAAGATACAGCCAGACTGGATTTATCACCTTATTATCCTTCAATCGCTCATAAATTCATTGTTTCATACATTTCTGCAGTACTGAAGTTATCCTGTTCAGATCAAATTTTCACCCATCATCTCTCCCTCTCTTCTAGAAAACACTTGAGGTTTAACCTTCCAATCCCTTAGCTCTTCACCCCACCCACCAGCTCACAGCACTCACTGGATTTACCTCAAGTGCTCCACATTTTTACAGCCAGCCAGAACCTCCAAACAGTCAGTGTCCACGAGACATCCTGCAAAATCCAAACAAATCAAATCCTGGCCCGAGTTTATGACAAAAACCAAAGCCGACATGTCCAGAGTTGTCAGTCTGAAGTTTTTAAACTCATACTTGAAGTTCAGCAGGCTCCCAACGTGCTGGGCTACTTCGAGGTTTTGTGTTTCAAAGGTGCAGTGGCAGAGCTCAAGGACCTTAGGCCCTGACAGATGAGTGGCTGCCAGTTTCTTGAGAGACTGCAGGATCACATCCTGCTTTTCCTGCACCCAAGCTTCATCTTGCTCTGCCAGCAGCATGAGAAATGTCCTACACTCTCTTGATGACAAACCTGAGAGAAATATGTGAAAAATCTCCATAAACTCAGTCTTTGTCTCATTCTTTAAAGTCCACTTTGACTTCAAGAAGAACTTCTTCTTCAGGTAGCTCTTGTCCACCCTCCTACTCACCATGAGACACAGTGCTGCAAAAAACTCCTGCAAGCTCAGGTGCACAAAGGAATAGCCAACCTCTGGGCGAGTGCTACTCGTCTTCACCTCAAAAACAGTCAGCAATCCATGCAAGGAAGCAAATTCCTTCACATCCTCAGGAATATCACCATCATAAAAGACAAGTTTCTTCTCTTCCAGACCTCTCAGTGCAAGATCAAACAGACCCAAAATGGCCTTTTTGTTACAGTTCAGCTGAGTCTCCTCATCACCTGCACGGTCTCCTTGCTGCTTGTTTAGGAAGATGAGAAACATTTTGATATAGAACTGTGTCATAGTCTGAGGAAGCTCCACACTCATCTGGTGTTTAAGGAGCAAATACTCCAAGCAGATGCACACAATGTTACACAGAGCAGGGATGAGGCACATGCTGAGGAGTTTGGTGTTGTTCTTCACATGAGCAATAGCTCGCTCTCTGAATGAATGCTGACGAAAATAGTGGCTAACATATTCCTCAACCTTCTCATGGTCAAATCCCCAAATTTCTGCCAACACACCTACTGTATATAGTAAGAAGTCAGGTAGCCTCTTAGGTCGGCTGGTGACCAACACTGTGCAACCAGGCAGGAGCTTCCCATGACAGAGGTCTGCAAAGAGCTGGGATATGGACACAGGGGAGGTGAGAGCTGGGTCTCTCTTAGAGGAGGATGACACATCCATGTTAGCTGCAAACTCATCCAGCCCATCAAAGATGATCAGTGTCTGCTGGGCATTCTCCAGGAGGCCCTGGAACACTGCATCAGGGCTGTCCTCTGGCTGAAGGAACATGTCAAACAAAAGCTCCTTCAGGGTCAATTTTCTTTTTAATAAATTCAGCTGCCGAAACTCAAACAGGAAAGTGAAGAGAAACTGAGGTAGGACGCCTTCTGCCCATTTCTGACAAATCCTGTGCATTAGCCTGGTCTTGCCTGTGCCTGGTTTACCAAACAAAAAGATCACCTTGGTGGTGTGGGTCGGGGCCTCGCTGCAAAGCAGATCTGACATCTTCACGGCTGTGTCTGCACATTCTTCTGGCTCAGGAGCTCCTGCCACGTCCTCTCGGGGTTTCTCTGCTCTCTCTTTTGAGCGGGGGGCTTTGCTCTGACGAATGACAACGTTGACAAAGGTTTGGTTGAAAGGCAGTGGCTGTGTTTGTTCCTGTGCTTCTGCTCCTGCTTCTCTCCTGCTTCCGTACCTCTGGTGGATAGAATTGATGAGGAGGTGCCGGTACTTCACAGAGGAATCTAAGAGAGAAGACAGCAGAGGGCGTGTGAGGGTGGAAAGGTTAGTTGTGAATCATGACAGATCCAAAATACTACCACTTACAGACAGAGAAACAATGGCCCTGACCAGAGGTTGCTGGGTAGAAATGACAAATTCTGGACTCCTGAAAATAACCTATAACTTTTCCTGATTTTTCACAGGGGCCAAAGAAGAACACCATTCAGGAAAAATATGAAACAGCTTCATAGGAAAATTAAATCTTACTGTCTCTAAGATGAGAATTAGGTATCTGTGTTTTATGTATATTATTCCCTGTTCATTATTCCCTCTTCACCATGGTGGCCTCTAATGATGGAAGTTAATTTCATGGGCATTTCTGCAGAGATGTTAAATAGGTCCTTTCCTCAGAGGGAAGCCCAGGACAGTTTCTGGAATATCCACATACCCAGTTGTCTCTGTTTGGCATCCTTGTCACTCCCAGAGCTGCTGCGACGGCGACGGCGAGCAGACCCTGAAAATGGAAAGGTCAGAACCATGTCCAAAGAGCATTTTGAATGGCAGCACGTTAAAGCTGGGCAAGACTCTCCAGCAAAGTATTTGGGGAGCTGAAGGGGAAAAATTGGACAGACAAAACTATTTGTAAACTCAGGCTGAGATTACGGAATTGCTTTTTCTGAGATGGGCCACAAGCACCTCACTGGTGTCTTTTTGTAGGCTGGATGATGTACCTGCCTCGCTTTGAACAGAGGAACTGCTTTGATATCCTAGGGAACGTGGCAGGGAATATCTGTTTCTGGGGAATGCAGGGCCCACAGACTCCCAAGGTTGTTTATGATGGTCAGTTTCCTGGTTTTTTTATGGTGCACTGTCAGATGGAAAGAAGAGATAGAGCTGAGAGAGGCACATGTCTTTCTTAACTGGTTCTTAGTAACTTTCAGCACTACTTTCAAATTTCCATTCCACCAGCAACTGGCAAGATGGACTCACTAGGACACCATAGCAGCTGGCAGCAGCCTGAATGCAGAACAAAGGTCATTTTTTTACTTCTTATTTTCAAGATCTTAAGCTGCACGTGACACACAAGACAGTGTTGTGTGACATTTGCAGTGCTGTGACTCAGAAGCCTCTAAGCAAAAAGCAGAGGCAAAAGTGTCTCTTTGTGATGTGCACCAACTAGGAAGGTCTCAGTTCCAAATTCATCCCTGAGGAAAACCCTCTCCGTTCTCTTAAGCTCCTGTTCTGACAACTCTGGAGTGGTTTCTGCTTGATCAACACCTGAATAGTTTTTCTGCTCTTCCTTTGAAATCCAAACCAACTTCCTCCACCTACTAATGAGCTGACCACAGCAAAGGTGCAAAAAGCATGGGTTTTGTAGAGTGGGTGGGAGATTCCCACAGAAAAACCAAAATCGGTTCCTTAGCAAGGGGCCAGCAAGGCTTTTGTGAAATTCAGAGAGAGAAACCAGGGGAGATTCACATGCAAAGCACCAAGAACAGAACAATGAAATGTGAAGTTGCAGTGGCTTCTCCACACCTTGCCACTGCTGAGGGTGAATACCTGGGACATTTGGAGCCCTTCCCAGGCCACAAGCAGAGAAGATAAAACTCCAGGGTCTATTCCAGCCTTACCTTTTGGCACAGATGACTGGACTCTCGCATCTCTGCCTGCTTCTTCTGTCTGGCTGAAGTTATCTAGAGGAGTGAGTTAAATGAGAAATTAATTAGGGTTAATGTGAGCATTCTGCTCTTGAAATTTGGAGTGTGGCTGGCCACAGACAAAGGGCAAGCATCTTGCAACACAGACAGTGGCACAAACCAGGACTCAGTACAAGGGATGCAAACATTCAGGCTTCAGGGTCCCCGTGTGATCTTTTCCTTCCAGATTACTCTACAGTACAGTTAACTTCGCTTTCAAGGCAGGAGAAAAACACCTTTACTCTCTGATACAAACAAACTCTGAGTATGGTCAACTTTGGCTGATCTAAAACCACACTGTGGCCCAAAAGGGAAGCCCTACTTTCCCTGCAAAGAAAGGTTTTCTGTGAATAAACCACTGGTAGCTCAATCAAGGGCCTTTTCTGACTCACTGCATAGCTCAAAGCTGCCACAAACCTCCCTGAGCATAACCAGAAGCAATTCACCTTCAGAAGGATTAGTGATGCTCAGCTGTCGCTACAAAAGTGAAACCAATATAAGCCAGCTCCAAAACATTAAGAGACATCTTATGTTATGAGATGTCACAGTATCAAAAAGGCTGAAAACTGATTCAACTTCAGTCCTGAGAGAAATCCCCTACCAGTCCACATTCTCTGTTGGTTGTCTGGTCTTTGCCCTGTTTCACCCCAGCCAAAATAAAGTGCAACCTGCTGCACTCTGTTACAAAGGTTGCACCCACCCAACTGATGCAACGAGTAAGAGTTACTGCCAGGATGATGTGAAAGACAGTACTGTTGAAAGGACTCACCCTGTAAGACTTCCTGCAGAAGAGAGGAATTAATCACCAGGTAATGCAACCCACTAAGGAGAGGCACAGCTTAGCTGGTGCCACAGGCCCTCACAAAGCCGGGGGTGTGCACACTCTGTGTGGTTTGCAACACACACTAACTGCTCGTGGTCCTCATGAATTGCCTCATTTTCTCTAAAGCCACTGCCTCTGCTAACCAGAAATATGGAGAAGTGGTTTTCTGTGGTTATTTCAAGAATTCTGTATTCCTTGCCTTTCTGGATCAGGGAAATAAAAAAAAAAGAAAAAAAAAAAGAAAAAAAAAAAGAAAAAAAAAAAGAAAAAAAAAAAGAAAAAAAAAAAGAAAAAAAAAAAAAAACAAAAAAACACCCCACACAACAACAAAAAACCAAACCAAACCAAAAAACGAACTCAAAAATCCCAAACAAACCACAAAAATCCCCCANAAAAAACCAAACCAAACAAAAAAACCAACCCAAAAATCCCAAACAAACAAACCACAAAAATCCCCCAAACAAACAAAAAAACCCCAAAACCAAAAAACCCCAAACAAACAAACAAAAAACCCCACCAAAAAAAACCCCAACCCAAACTATTAAAAGTAAACAGAACAAAGAGATCAGAGTCTTTTCTCCTTCAAATAAATCCATCCAAAAAATTGCATCTCAGCTTTATTGGAAGTAGGGGTGTGCAATTTTTTATTGGTTTCATCTGTTAATGTGAGGGGTTTTTTATCTCAAATTACTTTTCTAAGCCAGGAGTTGTGCTTCCAAGGAAAACAAGGCCATGCAAGTGAGGGCACTGGTGGTCCCACTGCCTAGACTGGGTGATGGCAATGGGTGGCCAAGGCTTGGCTGTGTTTTGTCAGGGGAAACCAGCCTGACCTCTCTTACCTTCTCCTGCAGAGCTCATGAGCAGGACCTCCAGGTCCAGGGGCAGGTCATACTCCATGCAGACAGACTGTGCAAAGTATTTCCAGGCAGCGGGACCAGCCTGCTCCAGCAGGTCCAGGAGCACTGAGGTTTTCTCTCTAGGGTCGCTGATGCCAGCCAGGCTGCTCAGGGCGGCCTCGGGGACAAAGCGCTGGGAAGTGCGGAGCAGCCACTCGGGACAGGGAGTGAGGAACTGCAGCAGCTGGGGGCGGGCTCTGGCTACAGCTGCTGGCAGGTCTGGGTCGTCGTTCTGCAATGGGGGCTGGGGGGATGGAGACAGAGGGTAGCAGTGGGCACAGGAGCAGGAGATGTTCACCCACGCAGCCCTGCATGGCTTGATCTGCTTTTCTACCCCTTGGCCCAGCCCAGAATTTCTTATCCTTACTCCTGAGTTTAGAGCAGAGGTCTGAGCCCAGTCAGGAGAGCGCAAGGATGGCAGCAGGACTGTGAAGGACAGGGGCAACCCATGGGAGTCTCTGGCACCAGCCAGGGAGAAGCTGTTGATATCTGTATTGCTGCAGTGGCCATCTGCCAAATATAACATCCCAGGCATCTCTCACATGTACTGGGACCTCTGGGGAGGTCAGGGATGTTTTTGTTATTGTTCAAGAGTGTTTACACAGAGCCAAGGCCTTTTCTGCTTCTCATAACACCCTACCAACAGATCGGTTGGGGATGCACAAGGAGTTGGGAGGGAACACAGCCAGGACAGCACAGGCCATATGACATCATGCTTAGAACATAAAGCTGGGGTAAGAAGGAGGAAGGGAAGGAGTTAGAGTGATGGTGTTTGTCTTCTCAGATCACCACTACATATGATGGTGCTCTGTTTTCCTGGAGATGGCAGAACATCTGCCTGCCCATGGGAAGCTGTGAATGAATTCCTTATTTTGCTTCCCTTGTGTATGCAGTTTTTGCTTTATTTGTTCAGCTGTATAACAATTCACAAATTTGTGCAGGACCCCCCCTGCACAAAGGGCTCAGGCAACTGTTCTTGCTGCTCATTTTGTGGGGACGAACAGCTCACTTCTGCTTTGGTGACAATGTCACCTCCCAACACTGAAAATTCCCACAAAGCCATGCACTTGGTCTCCTACCTGCATTGTTGTGTAATCAGTCGCCTTCCAGCTGTCGAGTGCAAAGGTGGCTTCTGCTCCATGTTCTGACAGAGAATTGATCTGCTGGAGGCAGACGGACGGCGCACAGACAGACATACCCCAGTACATGGGACACGCCTCACTTGGGCAGATGCTTGGGGATAACAACAACAGAGCTTGATGCAGACGTGTCAGGCCATGGCAGTTACGTGGGCAGGTACAAATCTAGAGGCTCTGCCTTTGATCCCAGGGTCAGCTGTGATGCTTTTTTGTCTCTTCTCACTCAGACCAGCAGCGACCACCAAGTTTTGACATTTGAGGATTCACTCCTGGTCTCATGAAAATGCAGGAGTGAGCCTTGTGCCCTAGGATGCAAGTGAAGACAGCTTTAGAGGAACACTTAGTGGGAATCACAACTTCCCTGGTGTTGCTGCCTGGTTTGGGCTGGGCTATGCCACTGCTGCTGCCAGCCCCTCTGTGGAAGCTGATGCAGAAGTAGCAGCAACTTGTTCAAGTCAGGCAGTCAGTCACACCAGAAAAACTGTGAAAAGCTGATCCTCTGAGACTACACAACTCTCCCAGAAGAGTTTCAAGTGTAAGGGAATGAAATGCCCCCAGTGCCAGCTCCCCACCTCTCAGCAGAAAGGGCAGAGGGAAATTTCACCCTGCTCTGCACCTGGCAGCAGTTGGTGTCCAGCCACCCCTACCACCGGGAAAGAGAAGAGGAAAACAATCACCATCCAGTCAAGAACAACAGACTTAATGAACCCACATTAAATACATATATAAATGAATAATGTCAGACCTTGATGCCAGTGAAGACTGAAAAACATTCAGGCAAAGAGTAGATCCACACAAATTAATGAAAGACTGATATTCAAGAAAAAAAACAACACTGAAAATTTGGCTGAAATCTCAGCCACACTGCACAGCTCCTATACTCCTGCTCAGCTCAATAAGGCCATCAGGAATGATTGGCAGTAAAATACCTCTGATCCCAAAATGCAGCACAAAAACCTCCCAAGAAAAGCCAGAAAACTTCTGAGCCCTGATCCTTGCCCTTCAAACGCAAAACCATCTTTAATGTACTTTGCAAAACTTAACCTCCCCTCCCCAACTCAGCATTCTCACCGTTCCCAGCTATGAAAAATTAAACTGAAATGTGAAACTGCCTGTTGCAAATCTACCAACTTCTTGCCTGCTCTGAGGGCACAGAGTACTTACCAGAAGGCCAGAAACAGAGTACCAGCACCAAAACCAGTGTGGGGGTCACCAAACAACAAAGCTGGAGGACAATATCCACTGCCTTGTTTTCCCCACGTGCTGTCCCACGGCACAAAGTCTTTCCGCGCCTGTCGGGACCTAATGAGCAAAAGCCTGAGCAAAATGAAAGTAAAATCAGCTGGGAATTCCCCAACTAAAATATATCTGCAGTAAAAACAGGGAAACGAGCAAAAAATATCCAGTCAGAAGAGAGGAAAGGTGACATCCTGGCCTAAAAACTAGAGCTAGGTGATAATTCAGGTAAAGTATTTGAGGGGTGGTCCAAAGAAACCACCCAGGGGTAAACACTCTTTGAGTAAACTCTGACTTGGTTTTGGTTAACGAACTTGCAATGGAAATATTTCTATTTACATGAATAAATCTGATTATTCTGGCCCATGGGGACATATTTAATTATCTCTTCCATCACATCTAAGAGGAAAAACCAGTTGATTTTCCTTTGGAATAAGGAGAAAGTTTAAGTGAGAATGTAGCAGATGTGAATGATTAGATGAAAGATCCCTTGTCTAGATAGAGCTGTGTGTCTAATCAGATGGGCTGCAACAAACAACGAAATGTTACTAATATTTCTCTATAATTTCTCTATGATTTAGATCTTTTTACTAATAGGCCAGGGAAGCTGCATTGGAAAACCAGATGGAGCCTGCAGCCAAGTCCCAGAGAGGGCAAGATGGCACACCGTGCTGTGCCATAATTCACTTATCAGAGATAAAAAACCACCCAGATCCAGCAACACCCATGTCTCTGGACAGAAACACCGAAACACAGAAACCATGCTCTGGCCGTCCTGCCTCGAGCAGGGTGCAGCGAGTGGGGGGAGCTCTGGAGAACCGGGAGCGGATGGAGGGGGCCACGGTGACACCTGCCAGGCTCTGCCCCACTTTGCCACCTCTGCCCCACCTTGTGCCTGGGAGCACAAGTCACCCGAGCGCCTAAAGCTCGGACCCGACCTTGGAGGTGTTTTCCAGCGTTCACGATTCCGTTCTCTATCCCGGCTTTTCGCAGAAGGCACGAACATCCAAGGGCGGGGGCGCAAAGAGCCAGACCTCCAGCCCCCAAACCCTCGTGGGGTTCCCACCACGACGCCTCGCCCCGTCTCCCCCCCAAAGCCGGGGTTCCCAGCGCGATGTCCCCGCTCACCTGCCCGCGCTCACCTGGCCCCGCTCTGTGGCCGCGGCCGGCCCGGGACGGCGGCAGCGCCCGGAATCGAAAGCGGCGGCGGCGGCGGAGCGGCTCTGCCGGGAAAGCACGTGGGGCTGGGCAGGGGGGCGGCCCCGCCGGGGACAGGGGCTCGGGACCCCCGGGAGGCAGCGGAGGGTTCGCCGCTCCCCCCTGGAATCGTTTAGATCGCTAAAAAAGATCTTTAAAAGACCTCTAAAGTCATCGAGTCGGAGCATTAAGCGCCGCTGTGCTGGCGGCTAAGCCCGGCGCCCAGGTGCCGCTCCGCACACCTTGAGAACAGCGCCGGGGATGGTGGCTTCGGCTCTGCCCTGCGCAGCCTGGCCCCCCGCTTCTGCTGAGGGCATTTTCGCTAATATCCAATCTAAATCTCGCCTGTTGTTACTTGGGGCAGTTTGCTCTTGTTCTGTCACTTGCCACCTGGGAGAAAGGACAGACAGAGCCCCACCTGGGTCCACCCTCCTTTCAGAGACTTGGAGAGTGGCAAGGTCCTCCCTGAGGCTCCTTTTCTCCCAATTCCATCAGCTGCTCCTCATCAAACTTCTGCTCCAGATCCTTGCCTGACGCTGTTCAAGATTACAACCCCACGGGCTCCCGAGGTCAGAAGGCTGAAATGACTCCAATCAATCTTTATTACCCGGGAATTTCTTCCCTTTATACTATTTTACAAAGAACCCACCCAAGGGGTGGAAGAAAGACAAACTTCTTCAACTGCATTGGTCAAGTCAGAGGGACATCAAGAAGAAGTCCCTCCTAGGGAAAGGAATGTAAATGTAGGTTACAGTTAGGAAAGTGTGTCTCTTGATGACAGAACAGTGCCTGGGAAAGAGTTTCAGAGAAATCAAAACATCACAGCACAAACCATGGCTACACTAGCTCAGCTCCACTGCCCTCCTTTGTCCCCATGGAAGGGCAGCCCAGTCCAGTCCCCACAGAACAGCCCCCAGTGGGGCAAGGCACCTCCAGAGCAGAAAAAGGTGCTCTTCCCCTCCCATTTATTTTTTATTAGTGCTCACCACTGCAGTGGGATGTCATTTAAGACAACGAGCAGGCTGTGGCTTGATGGAAGCCAGGTCCCCATGGTCCTCAGCAGACATTGCCAGGCAGGGAGTGAAAACATCACCTGAGCACTAGTGGCTTTAGAGCAGGAGGGAGCACAGACCAGCCCTTAGCTGGTACTTAGCTGGCAGAAGCAGTGATGGGAACAGGGTGAGAAAGGAGGTAGAAACCTGCCCAGTACACCAGGGCTGCTTTCAGGCCACCCTCAGTCACACCACAGCATCACACCTTTCGTAGCCCTCAGCTCCTGCTGTCCATGGGCACTGCTGGGTCAGACCTTCCTTGGCTGCCACGGAGCCACTGAGGCCCCTCCAGCCTCCTTCCCCACCAGCCTGGGCACCAGGACCACTGAAGGGATGTTCAGCCCAGCAGCCACACAGAGCAAGGAAGGGCTCTGGTGTTGTGGGTGAGAGAGAAGCAGGTCAGAGGGACCTGGCTTATATCCATGGTAAGGCAGAGGGAACAACCACCATGCCCAGGAAACTGAGCCCATCCTGCTACCAGCCTCTTTCTGGGACCAAGTTTAATGCTTTTATACTGCTCTGTGGTGGAGGAGAACATCATCTCTGCCTTTGTTAACGTGATCACCATTACAGGTGTTGTCACCCAAGATCTCCTCCAAGTGAAAAGACAAGGGGAAAAAAAAAAAAAAAAAAAGAAGAAGCATGAACTGTTACAGGAAAATAGCTGAGCCATTGAGAGAAATTATGGCACAGAAGGAGGAAGGAAAAGGAACTTGCTGCTTGGCTAGACACTTAAACTTCCTCTTATAATCTCTTTGGTTTCCTTACAATTTTCATTGCTTTTCACATCTTTGCTGCCACTGCAAAGCCATCACCAGTTTGGAGCTCTACACTGAACCATCAGGGTCTGTAAAGAAATCACCCCTGGCACAAGATCTCTCTGTTATTGTACTGCACTGCCAATTCACATCCCATTTACTTTTTCCAGCCATATCCAGGTCTTTTAGCTTTACTGGTTCTGAGCTTACTTGGAGTTTGGCAATATCATTTGACTTGTTGGATTCTGTCAAGATCAGGAGGCTCTTGGCAGAAGTGAAACCTAGGATGAGCACAAAAGGTGCTGTATTTCCAAAATGTAACAAGAGATGCCAAAAGGTGACAAACCCCTTTTCTGCTGCCTCCTGAGACTGCTAACCACCCAAAGCCTGTGCACTTCCAGAGCCCAGCCCTGACTTCTAGGAACACAAGCCCTTTGAAGATCCTGAAAAAGTAGCATGGATTGAGGTGCAGACTTCAAAATCTTTGCAGAAGAAAGGCTCCATGGAAGCACAGTTGCACAAAGACTAGAACATTTCTCAGGAAAAAGAAATAAAATTCAATCAAAACTGATTTAAAGCAGCTCATCTTTTAATTGGTTCAGATGCATTTTTTTCTGGTTGTACACAAGTTCCTGTGCTCCTCTGTAAAAGGATGAGCTCTACAAACTTTTCTCAAGAAAATTAAGAAGCAAATGACTCGGGAAGCCAAAGTCAAGCTGTACAATTGCATATCCCTAAAAAGTGGGGAGAGAACAGAAAATATAGTATTAGTTCATGCCACAGTCCCAAAAGGGCCTTGAGAGGTGGGTAGTTCTGAGCTCTGCTTACCTTTCTGGTGATGATCTCAGGATTTATGATATCAAAGAGATCAAGCCTTTTGCTGTTCATCAGTGAAGTCAGAGCTGATCCAATACCTGTGGAATCAGCAAACCCATCCAGTCACAGGGATGTCCATCCTGGCTTGCTGCTCATTGTGTGCTGCCTGTTGCCAGAAGCTAATTATGCCTTAGTGTCCCACCACCTTCAACCTAACAGAAAACTCACTTTTCCTTTCTCCCAGCCATTTACAGAGTTCCTCATTCCCCAAGTGTATCCAGCAGAATTTCAAACATCAGTGTGGTTCCCCCCACTTCCCAGTTGTAATTGATGTATTTTTTCAGTGCTCAGGCTTAGGAGATCTGATGTTAGACAATTTAGGGAGTAAATTGGCACTTCCCCAAATGAAAACTCACTTGAAGTTACTTCTGGAATGCCAGCAACTAAGATCATATTCTGGAGGAAGCTTTGTATGGATGGGTCCTCCTGATAACCAGAAAATTCATACAAAAATGCTTTAAAAGACATTGCTTAGTCTCAAATGGCACAGAGAACAATTTTTGTAGGACTTACCCCACTTGGATCAGCTGTGCATTTAAACACTTTAATCTCTGCGCTGAAGGGAAGGGGGGGGAAAGGGGGAAGAAAAGTCACTAAGTGCTGCAGAGATCCTCCTTTTGTGCTGCTCTTAAACGTGGGCCAAAAGAGGCAGCCCTCAAGGGAGCACTGTACCAACCTGGAGTCCACAGGCTGCAAAATGAGTTTCTTTTCTGCATAGGTAGCTTGGATAGTGACTGTGATTTCCTGCAGGGAGAAGAACAGCAGGGTTCAGGCATAGCCTTAGAGCAAGGAGCTGCATTTGGATAATTTGGGTTGTTTTCTAGGAGCCAGAGTTCAATGTCCTTTTGGCTTTACCTCCAGGTATTGCTAGGGAAGGCCAGCATTTTCCTTCTCCACCTGCATGCAATAAGTGCCCCCCTCATGCCCACAGCCTCAGCCTCTGGGGCTCCAGGCTGGCTCACCCACTGGACTTTTGCTATTTTGTAAATCCTGCATGAGGATGGAAATGCCTGTGCAGTGTGTTGTTTCCCAGTGACATCCATCTCAACATCTGACTGGAGGTAGAGAGTGCAGCCTCAGGGTAGCCAGGGCTGCCACAAGTAGTCAATCCAATATGAACCAAATTTTAAAAGAAAGCAATCTCTGAATTCTGGCCATTTAGGCTAATTGTCTTGCTGTTGTCTGGATGTAAACATTCATTTAAGAGAAACATTTTGTGATGCAGTTGCAGGTCACAACCAGGAGCAGATCTCATCCTAGGAGCCACACTTTTGGGGACCACCTCTAGTCCAGTGCTTCTGCAATCCTTGAAATGTATTTCAAGATGCTACTTGGGGCACAAGAAACAGCCCTACTTATCTCCCTTAACACCCTGCTAACATGAGATACTTGCTGAGGGTATTATTCTCAGCTGTGATTTAACCTTTTAACTTGTGTGCCCCACCCTCAGGCAGGGATTTGGGTTGGTTTTGCGTCTGTCTCAGCCCACAAAACTGAACAAACACTGCTTTCTTGTGATGTTAATCATGACAGAAAAGCTGTTGTCACTTCTTTTTTCTTCTTCCTTAGATTCACTATAAAGCAGTTTAAACACAGTATAATCAGGGCCCTCCATGGAGGTACACATAGAGGAAAAGGTTATATTTTGAGCTTCATGTTCCTCAGAGCTGTATCCCTAGTTCTGACAAAGCTATACTCTCAGTGGGCACCTAAGCTAGAATTTGGGTACAAGGAGAGTTCAAAATAAATCCATTCCCATATTCTCTCCTAAAATCTCTCCCTGGCACTACCCTGTGTCAGATAAATGTTAATGGGGGCTCATCAGAGCTTTCTACTGCTTGCACACTGATAGTGGGCTGGCCTAATAGAGGGGGCATTGAGCCAACATGGTCACTATCATCATTTCCAGCCTCAACTGTCTAAGGAACAGATGGGGGTGTTAAAAGAAACTGATCTGCCTTCTCCACCTCCCGTGGTTGAGCCACCCACCCTTCCCAAAGGGCTCCCTGCCATTGCTGTCCCTGCACACCAGGAATGGTCCTGACCTGGGACAGAGCCTGTCCCGAGGTGTTCACAGTCAGGGGGTGCAAGAACTGACCTTCTCCATGTATAGAGCCACCAGGGGTTCTTCTCCTGGGGGAAGGATGCTGACCTCCACCGCTACCAAGGACCTCACGACCGTCCCTTCAGGCTGGAGAGAAATCTGGGGCTGGGTGAGACTCCACACCTTGGCCACAGAGTCATTGTAGGAGGTGCCTTGAAAAATCTGATCGAGTAAGGAGCAACAGGTGAGTCAGGCTTTTCCCATTCCCATTTCACACCAACTTGTCACACACCTGCACTCCTTTTGCAGTCCCCAGCTCCTCCTCCTGTTCAGACAAGCCCAGTAACTCAGCCAGGTTTCAGGGAAACTATGCCAGCATGGAAGATGGAGAAATCCTCCTTGCAAAACACAACTACTTCTCCATCAGCCCCTCTTTTTCCTACATCTGGCCCACCCAAGACTCAGATTTTCAAGGGAAGGACCCAAGTTGATACAGTGCAACAGAATTCATTTGAAATATCTTCATGTGCCATGCAATGCTCTGAATAGGTCAAAAAGTTACCATCTGCACTGCCTTCCGCTGCATTTCCGTGTCTTCCATCTCAAACAGCTCCTTCAGAAACAAACCAGAAACATATTGTGGAAAAACAAAAGGCAAGGCTATGGTTGCCCCTGGTGCAGGCTGGACAGGCCAGAGCACTGAGGTGGGACCTGTGCCCAGTGCAGGTCTTGGCTGAGCTGCCCCAGGTCCCACCCTTTTCTCCATCTCAGTGATCCCCCAGAAAATCACACCTTTACAATTCAGCAGCCAAGTTTCCTATCAGTTGCTGTTATCACTCCAAGGAATAACACTGCCTGGGAGCACACCCTGGATGAGAGGGCACCAATTCCAGGATCACACGTAGTGACTGAGTGTAGATTTCTATCTTCTACAGAAACCAGCTCTCACCAAAACACGCTATTTAGCGAATTTTTCACTTTGTCCCCAAAACATGATGTGTGAGGTGAGGAGGGTGCCCCTCTGGGAATCACCTGCAATTTCTCCCCTCTGAGGCTCAGCAGCAGTCGCCCATCTGAGAAAGCTGCTGCAGCCAGGGAGCTGAGGCTGTGCTCGGACAGCCAGAAGTAGAGCATCCGGGACTCGGTCAGCAGCGACGGGGAGAACACGGAGTCACTCAGCATGCTGGAGCTGTTCTTGTACAGCACAAGGCCCTGAACAGGAAAACAAGTGAGTTGGCCACAGCCAGCAGCAGGGAGAGGGGACAAAAAGTCAACACCTGCATTTCCATGGCGAGGCAAAGGCCTGGCTGGACACAGAAGGGAGCAGGTTGGCATCAGCCCAGGCTGCAGAGCCACAGCACAGCCTCACAGGACCAGCCCCTCCGAGCCCTCCAGAGCACACCATGGCCAGAAAACATCTGGTGTCTGAGCAGCCTGGGTTACTCTACCTTGTGATGGGATTCTATGTAGCTTGCTTTTATTACAGGATCTGATGCAAGGGAGACATCAACAATGATGTCTTTATCCCGGACAAAATTTGCTGCAGGAAGAAAACACAAAAACCTCAGACCAGAAATAGGGCCTCAAGCAGAGCTTGTGACAGTGGCTTTTAGGACTTGGTGCAGGTGGTGACAGGGAAGTTATGAAAGGACACGGGTGGGACAAGGATTCCCACTCCTTTGGACACCAGTGCTGATCCTGCTACAGGTCACTGACTGTTTCTTCACTGGGAAATTTGGATAATTTCACTCAGTTTTACATTCCACTCCTTTTCCCTGATATTTGGGACTGAGAAAACGTCCAGATGCTGCACAATCTCATCCCTAACACTGCAGTGCATGCTCCTGTTGTAGCTAATGTTGGTTCTGCAGTGTTCTGCACAGCTGATCAGTACATACTGAAGGAGAAATTCCTCATGAGCTGAAATGTCTTTGAATCTGTGTAATCACCCTGACAGGTGACCAGCCTGATGCAGAAAAATCTAAACATAACATTCCTAAGATTTATTTTGCTGCTGTCTGAGGACTTGGAATCCCATACACATTTTTGAAGGACATTTTTGGTGGATGTGGCTACTGCTCTGCTGGGGCTCAAACATTAGAAGATGCACATTAAAAAAAAGAAAAAAAAAACAAGAATATTTACCTGCTAAATCAAGTATAAAATTTGTCAGTGTCTGAGCAACAGCATTTATTTCCTTGCACACCTACATGAGGAAAAGAGAGGCAAAAAAATGAGGGGAGGGTTAGGATTTTGGATTGTAGAGCAGAGCTGAGTCTCACTGAGATCTAGGGACTGCTGGCCAGAGTCCAGCAGCCTCAGGGTCAGCAACACCTCTCACTTAGCCCAAGCTGCTTTTTTTGTGTGTGGATTTAATTGTCTTATATTTCATGAGCACTGAACATTTCACTGCTACTGTCCTGCAGGCAAGAAAAGTGGTGGCATACAAAGCTCCAGAGAGCTTTCCTCTGTTCACAGGCTGATCTTACCTCCCTCTTGAGGACAAGCTTCAGAGTGAAGGAGATGAAATCTGTGAAGAGCTGCTTCAGCCAGCCAGGTCTGTGTAAGACAGGGAGCACAGTCAAGGGCCACCTGTGGTCTGCACAGCTGGGTGGGTGGCATTTGGGAACCAGCAGAGGGGACACTAAATCTGGATTTTGAAAGGGGTCAGACTCACTGCTTGTCTCCTTGGAGGTGAAGTGTGAGCTTGTGGAAAGTCAAGTAGCAGTCTGAGGCATCAGGAGCCACTTGGTCCTTTTGGCACACTCCATGGGATGAAAGGAAAAAGAAGAAAAAAAATTATTTGTTACTGAGATGAGAAGGAAGAGTGCACTTTGCTGACACTGCAGGCCTGGAGCAGGGCATCACTGCAGAGCCAAGGCTCCCCACATCTCCCAGGGGATGTTTTCAAAAGATCCCAGGCCCTGCCAAGTCAGGGCAGATGGGGCTACCTTGAACCCAGATGGTTTCTGCTCACAGCTCCAGCTGAGCTGGTCTACCAGCCACCCTTCTTCATCTGGATACCTGCCAGCTGCCTTAGCTCCTGCCAGCAGGGACTCAGCTGCCCCCTAACACGACCCAGGAGAACCTGAACAGTACATGCAACCCACAAACCAGGGTGGGGAGGGAATTCAGTCATATTGCAGAAAGTTTGGGAATTGCAGTGTACTTACTCAGATCGATATTTAGCTGGAGGTCAATGGAAGACTCAATTTCAAAATCAACTGAATGAAAAAGCTGCAAGCTGTAATGGCAGAAGAGGGGACATTTAGGAACCTGGGCTAGGAGCAGTTTCTCCCTGACAGATGTGGATTTTATAACCTCTCACACCTGTCCTTGCATTGCAATGGGCCAACCCCCAGCACACCAGAGCCCAGCTCAAATACTCTGTCTTTAATTCATTGCAAATTGCTGCCTCAGTGGCACTCAAGAGCATTAACCCCCCTTTTTATCCATTTAGAGTTTACAGAGCAACAAAGGGGAGAGAAGAAGTCAACTCCTATGCTTTGGCCATCTGGTCTTGTCATGCAAGGTGAGGACAGAAAGGCAGAAAGCAAGACAGGGCTTAGAGACACTGCTGGAGTATAAAATCCTGTCTCAAGCAATCATCAATGCAGCCATTGCAGAGAGACTGAGGAGTGCAGCCCCCTCACTTGTACTTTGCCAGGGGCAGTCCCACAGGCAGCAGCAGGAGCTGGGCTGTGCTGCTCAGCAGCTCCCAGCCCTGGGTACTCACAACCAGGCCCCGGCATAGCCGTAGGTCAGGGTCCCTTTGAACAAGGCTGTCATGTTTTTAATGGAGATGTAAATGGCATCGTCCTCCTTGAGCTCCACCTCGCTCCTCTCGATGGACAGATCATTGACCTGGATGCTAGAAACAGCAGAAACAGAGTTTGTCCCCAGCCCAGAGCTGTTTGCTGTGAGTGGGCAGGACAGGTTTATTCCTGAGGAATGGGATCTCCGAGGGACCCATGCCAGTGCCAGACTCTGGAGCTTTTGCAAATCCCAGGGCCAGGTACAAGGACAGTGACAGTGATGCTTTTGCTCAGCCTTGGTGCCCTGTGCAATATTTGGGTGCAAGGCTGGGGAATGCTTTGAACAGTAAAAATGGAGCAATGCATGTTTTATTGCAGTGCTCTGTGCAGCCGTGGTCACGGCAGGAAGTCTGTGCCTACACCACTGAATTTGTGGTCTCAAAATAAAAGTGAGCAACACAGCAGCACCCAGCCTGGTCTATCACAAAGCACAGCCAAGTGACACCCTGCTGACAGGGGTGGCACTGGCAGCCCGGGATGGGTCTCCTCTGCCTCTCAGTGTGCCTTGGGCACCATCTGTCAGGGGTGGCCACAGGTGCCCCAGCCCGCAGGGACATGACTCCCCATCCCCATTGTCAGAAATAAGCTCTACACGCTGCCTTGCTGGCTGCCCACCCAGTTGGAAAAATAAATAACTCTTAAATAACACATCAGCAGCCTAAACCTTAACGTGCAAATTGTCTGCGAGGCTTAGATCTGAAGCTGTGTCTGCCCCAGTGCAGACCTTTGCTCTCACCAGGAGCTGCTGGACCAGAGCTCCCTCCAAGGGCAGTTTCTGTCCCCTCTTCTGTCCCCTCCCCTGGCACACACACGGGGATACTCACTTGCTCAGCCCGTAAGCCACCCGGCCCAGGAGCCGCATGGACCTTTCCCCGGTGATGTTTGGGAATTGGGCGTTTCTGAAGGCTGCTTGAATGACCTGGGCCGTTTCCTGGTTCACTGGCAGTGGAAGAAAAGGGCAGAGGTGTCAAACTGCAATCTCTCCTGGCTGCAAAGCCAGACCCGTGCTCTGGATTAAAGCACTGCAGAAGGCTTTTATCCGAGGCATCTGCATTAGATTCAGGAAGCACTAGAAGTAGTTTCAGAGCAAATTTTTTAAAAAATAAAATCCCTGACTGTAACAGCTGATGGCAGCAAGGGACAAGAGCATGTGTGGCTCGACAGCCATCAGTGGGAGCTGGCTCCAGGCAGCCTTGGCCAGCTTTCACACACCTCAGGGGCAAGTTTTGGAAAGGTCGAGGCTATGCTCATCCTTACACCACACAAGCTGTTGACTTTACCCCGTTGCTTTGCTTTGTTGCTGCTTACTGGTATTGCAGTCAGCTCTTGGGTCTACAAAGAAAAAATTCTGAAAAAGTTTCTGTGCTCATTTTCCTAAGGTTAGACAGCCCATTCCAGCCTCAGCCTCAGGCACGTGCTTGTACAGGATTTTTTCCTTCCAGAAATACCCTCTGCTGGTTCAGCCCAGCATGAATACATCTTTCTCTGCATGTGCCACTGTCAGATGGGACAGGACAGAGCTGTTCCCACCCTCCACAGAAGAATTATTCTTCCCCCACCTCCAAAGCTCCCAAATCCTTGCAAATAAGCCCACAGCAGGAGAGAACCTATTTCCCCTCTTCTGCATACCGACCCCGAGAGATAAGATTGCAATGAGGAGAGAAATCAAACACACACTTGTTCAAGCTCCTTCATCATGCCAAGCCCCAACAGGAACAGCACTCAATCCTTAGGCTGAAGAGGAGGGCTGGGGGCAATTGCTCCTTTGTCTGTTCATGCTTTAACCCATGCTCCCAGGCAGGTGAGAGCCTGGGAGACAGGTCACACAAGAGACAGAGGAGCAAGGAAGCCCCTGCCTTGGCTGATCTGTCCCCAGGTTGTGGCAGAGAGGGGTGCAGGCAGCCCCGGGGAGCAGGCACTTACACAGCAATGCCGCGGGCTTGGTCATCCTGCAGACGATCCCTGTGGCTCTGTAGGGGAAGGGCCCAAAGTCACAGGCTGCTGCTGTGTGGACAAGCACCAGCAAGAGGCTGAAGGTCCCCAGCATCCTCCTGCCAGCCCAGCACATCCTCAGCCAGAGCAGAGAGCACTGATGAGACCGAGTGGTTCTTGCTGGAGGCAGAGGCTGCTTTCATACCCCCAGCAGAGCCCGCTCGAGGCAGGACATGACCTGCTTCCTCCACTTATCAAAACTCATCACACATTTCCTAATCTTCCTATAGTTTCCTTAACACCATTCATGTTGCACGCTGCCTTCCTCCCTCAGGAGGAGTTTGGGCTGCAGGGCTTGGTGCTCCTGCCAAGACTGCTTTAACTCAGGACATGTACACACCAGGGCGGGTGGGAAAGGCTGGAGGGGGATGGAGGGCAGAAGAGGATGAAGTCAAGGGAGCAGCCTCACACACTGCCTCAAGCTGCTTCATCATTTTTTCTTCATGCAGAAATATTCCTTATTTTGTATTCCTGCAGTAACTCCCAAGCAAAGCCCTGTTTGAAAGGTGCCTACATCATTCATTGCTCCTCCTTCCACTGATTTTATACACACTGTGGGGAAACTGAGGCACGCTCCTGGAAAGGGGGTGTTTCCTACTACCACTGGGTGAACCCACATCTCCCACATCCCTGGAAAGCTCCAGGACCACAGGACTGGGGTGCTTTTTGTCTCTTGGCTGGGTCTGTGAACAATCTTTGGTTTGCCACCATCCCACTAAGGCAGAGCTTTTCATGCCCCCAGACTCTCAGCTGCTATTTGGGGAACATCAGAGACCCAAGCTCACATCCACTCCTTGTGGACACCTGCCCTGTAATGCCACTGTCCTCCTGCACCTCTGCTGGGCTCCTGGGGCCCATCCCAGCCCCAAAACAACCTCCAGCACAAAGCAGAGTGGGGTTCTTTCAGACAGGAGGCTCACAGCAGCTGCCCTGAACCTTTTTGCCAGAACAGACTGAGGGAGAAGGACAGGTGAGACCTCGGCAGCGCCGCAGGAGCAGCCGCAATGCCCTGAGCGAGATGAGGTGCCAGCCTCCCTCCTGTCCCTGGCAGATGCCTCATCCCCCCTCTGCAGGGTGAGCACATTTCCTGCGGGGTCCCCGCTGTCCAGCAGCCCCCGCCCTGCCGTGCTGTTTTCTTCCTGAGTTGAGAAAGTGAACGGCCTCGGGTACCCCTCAGGAGGCACTCACGGTCACTGACCCCGGGCGAGGCTGAGCATCTGCAGCTTCCTCCAGCCTTCTCCAGGAGAGCAGCCCGGTGGCCACGGACAGACTGCCTGCTGCCAGCCCCAAGTGCTTTATAAATGAGCAGCTAATTGTTGGAAACACAATGTACAAAGACAGCGGGTGCTCGAGCAGCAGAGCTCCCCCATGGCATCATCTCAGCTACCACAGCGTTCCCTCTGCCCCGGCCAGGAGGGCTCCTCCCAGGGCAGCTGCTCAGAGCATGGGCATGCTACCAAAGGATTTGAATTCAAGGGGATTTAACCATCTAGCAGCTCTATTTTCTGTCCTACAGCTCTCAGCTGAAGGGATGTGGGCACAGTGGCCAATGCCTGGCATAAAGGGAATCCTGCAGGCCCCAAGAAGACACAACCACCTCTTTGCCCAGGGCAGCAATTCACATCAGCATGGGGGAAAGGGAAAATGGGCATTTTGATATAGGGATATTTGTTACCAGGGTAGATAAAGGCAGAAAGTCCCAGACTCCAGACCCATCATGCTGGTCTTGGTAGATCCAGTGCATTCACAGCCCCCTCAGGAGCCATCTCCCCTGGCCCAGCACTGCTGCAGAGTCTGCTGTCAGCAGACAACCAGAGCCCAGAGAAAAGGAGAACAGGGAACTGCCGAGCATTGACCTCCAGTGGGAACAGGAAGGCTGGAAACTTTCTGCCTACAATAGCAAAAGCATGTGGAACACAGAGATGCTGTGAGCATCCTTGCCCTGGAGTAACCAGGCAGAGGCCAGGGCAGGAGGGACACCACAGCCCACCCTCCTCCCAGTGCAAGGTCAGGCTAGGACAAGTCAGGTCAGGTTTAAAAGCCTAAGGAAAGGTTAATTATGGCTAGCAGGAGGCAGGGCAGGCTTTGAACCCCAAAGAAAAGTTAAACACCCAAGCTGCAAAGGGGATGCTGGAAGATGTTTTGACAAATATTTGCTGCGTAAGGCTTTATCTGAAGGCCGTGCACGCACACATGTACTCACCACCTAGCTGAGGACTGTCCTGTAACTGGGGTTGTTTTTCCCCACGTTGTCCAGGGCAGAGGTACATCACAATGCCATTAATCTTTGTGCTGCATTGACCAAAACATTTGGTGTTACCCTGCAGATGCTTCCTGAGAGAGCCTTCCAGGTACCCTGGCTGCACCCGTCAGCAGGATGGGCTCCAGCACCACTGCCAGGACACACACAGCAGCTCAGCCCTGGGATGGCAACAGGGTCAGCACAAAGACCACTGCTCTCATCTGCCCTAGAAGTTTATAAAATTGACAGAAATAACATTCAGATAAGGTTTATTTTATAAGCTAGTCAAATCAATTAAAGCTATGCAACATTTGAATACAGACTGATGATGCCAAATGAAATTGGTGTTATCTGAGTTACTCTCAAAATTTTAGAAAGCAGGAGGAACCTGGAGTCCACCACCACACAGCAAAGTGAGGGCTCTCAGCCTCAAGGAGTCTCCTTCGGTGATGTCCTGACCCCAGGGTTCCCCCACTGCGACTCCAAGTTCTCCTGAAGCCAACCCAATTTTTTCTCTGTACCAGTATCATCCATAACAACCTCCAAAAAGAAAAAATAGGCTGGCACACACAGGGAGCCCTAAGTCAGCCCAGGCTTTTCACAGCTGAGGGTGCCCAGGGCAGCTGGGCTGGAGCTGGAAGTGCAGCCAGTTGTATTTCTGTGGCACTGACCCTGCACTGGCAAATCCAGACTGAAAGAGCAGCAAATACAACTTTCAGTGCTACTGTAAGAAACTGGGGAGGTTCTTCTGCAGCACTGAGCAGACACAAGACACGGGCCCAGAAGCAACACTTCCCAAGATTTGTCCTCCCAGGCAGGCAGCTGAACATGAACTGACCTCAAACCCCTCACTGCAGGTTTGTGAGGGGCTGCCACACCAGAACTGGTTCACCCCCACGATGTCACTCCATTTGAAAGTCACACCACATTAAACACTAGGAGGCATCTCAAGAGCTGTTCTGATGCAGCAGAAGGGCTGGAGAGAGGTGATGAAGATGCAGTTGGCATGTTTGGTAACACAGTGGGGGTGTAGCTGGGATGGCCCCTGGGGACACACAATTTGTAGGCGCTGCCTTGCAAATCCCACCAGAGTCACAGCTAGAAATGGATCACAGGACAAAGACCAGAGGGAGGGAGGTTGTAACACTCAGCTGGGCACTTGCACAGCTGCTGGGATGTCCCTGGCTGCTGAGAACAGGGACAACAGGCAAGTCAGTGCATAAATGAAACAGCTCTTCAGAGAAAAATGGAAACCACAGACAAACACACAACCATCAGCAGCTTATCTGCTCAGCAGCAACCTCATTCTCATGAGATTATGTGCCAGGAGCTGAGGACAGGACCATATCTGCAGAGACAAACAGGACTTGAGCAGTTCCCCAAGTAAGCAGCCTGTTAGGAGTTTCCACAACAAGAACAAAGAAAAACAGATTGTATATTTCTCCCCAATTTGTTTCTCAGCAGAGACAGAGAACTGCTCTCAACTGGGAGCAGCTGCCAGAGTGTATCAGGGGACACAGCAGCAGAGGAACTGGCTTTATCCTGCTGCTCACTTGGCCACCCTGTGGACCTTCAGAGGACTTTCACTGCCACAACCTACACAGGAACCCTACACAGCACACGCTGAGCACATCAGGTGCTGCAGCTCTCAAGCAGGCAGAGGAGCTGAACCAGCATCAGAATCAGAGCTTGAAGTGTGAGCCAAGGCAAACACAGCCTTCTAAACCCACAAGCCTTAAGGCCCCTTCTGGTCTCTCAGTTTCTGTCCCAGCAGAGGGGACAGTCTTGCTCTGGAAAATTCAAGGCTCATGTTTGCCTTATGTCTAACCTGGATTCCCTCATTTTCAGGGGCCGTGCTCACTGGTACCCACAGCTGGCATCCAGGCTCTATCCCCATCCTTGCCCTCCCTCTTTTCATACCTCACTGTTTACACTGATATCTCTGCAAGCTGAGCTGCCTCAGTTCCTTTCATGCCTCAGACATCTCTGCTTGCTCCCAGGCAACCAGAGGCATCCACCACTCAGGGCCCAGTGACAGGGTTAGAGCCACCCCAAATTCCCAACTCCACGTAACACCAGGCTGCCTCAGTCACAGGTGCTTGGAGCTCTCAGCCAGGCACTGTTCCCTCACATCCCAGGGCTCCTGCCTGGGTGCTCACCACTGGCAGCTGCCTCTGCAGGATTACACAGGATTTACTTCCATATGATGTGTCCTCAGCTGCAGTCACGGCTCCCCTCCCGCCGATGGCAGAGGTCATGCATTTCACAGAACCAGTAAGGAAATGTTCTCTAAGGTCCAGGACTCTCACTGCACCTCAGCAGTGGCATTAGCTACACTTCATGAGTTTTTCAACTAGTTTTAAACCCATCTGTCTGCTCCTGGAAACAGCAAAAGCTGCAAGACAACAGATGTTTTGCTGCCTCTGATAGATTTTCAGACTAGCGATTTCACAAGTAATCCAGCACTATGTGCTCATTGTCTTAACCATACCAAACCAGTTTATTTCTGGCTGCCAGGAACTGCTCTCTCCTGCTAAAGCTGAGCACAGACACAGCTCAGTTAATTTAGGCACACCTGAGTGATGGTTTGCTACACCCTGAGGGAGAAAAAGCACCAATCCTCAAAGCACCCTTGATGTGGAACATGTCCAGTGCAGCAGCTCAGGGTGCAGCTGCCACATGAGCTGCAGTTGTGTCCAGGGCAGGGGAAGGGCTGTCACCTGGCACCCACCCTGTGCCTACCAGACACAGACTGAGGGTGCAAAAGCCTGGGGCTGCTTTTGTTTGGGGTGTGCAATTCCCAGAGCAGCATCAGACCCTTAACAAGGCAAGAAAGAGTGGGCATGCCCTCCAGGAACAGCCTCAAAGGCTTGTGCAGGATATATCTGGGGCAACAAAACAGACCTCCTTTCAAATGATTTCATATTAAATATCCTACCTATCCCTCCAAGCCTCCAGTAAACTGAAGATAAGGCAGAAAAACAAGCCTAGAAAAGAAATTGTTCAAATCAAAAATGGCATGAGGATGAAGTGGCTTCTACAGATGATACCAACAAATCATGTCCAACATTCTCTGCTGGTGGCTTCCACAGGTACCACCATGTCTGATCTGACATGGCAAGATCAAGCATGACCTGCTACAACTGCCTGTCCCAACTGATGTGTGCTGGCCCTGCCAACACCCCTCAAATTGTCCTCCCAAGTGCAGGCAGCAGAGGAAAGGAGTGACAAGTTCCAGGAGTGGCAGCTGTTCCTGGACAGCACAATTCAAGACAAGTTAAGCCTTGAGCCAAGACAGTGGGCTGCAACTCCACCATGAGTCTCAGGCAGGGTTCAAGGAGCCCAATTTTCCACAGACTTACAGAATTACTCATTAAAAGATGCCCATGGCCTCTGTTGCCAGCTTTCCATAAGCAAACAAACTCCAAGGCACTTTACCTGCTGAAGAACACAGCTGGGCAAGGAACTCAAACACCTTTTCCCTTCATATCCCAACTCCCTCATCATGGCTTTTCAATAAAAACCAGGTAAGAACACACCCTGTGCTTTGCACAGGTAATCTTCTGATTGCTGTAGAGCACACACACAAATGTGGATATAAATGCCTGCAAATTTTATTGCAATAACAGCCCTTAACCATATCAGAAATTAAAGGGAACACAACAAAGTAATACAAGAGGAGTTGCACTGGAGTGAGAATGCAAAGTTGAATACAGGAATTAGACTGCTTTAACTTTGCATCCAAAAGCAGTGAAGTTTACATTTTGCATAAGTTTTTGCTAAATATATTTAGACCCAAACACACTTAGTCTTCCCCCATGATCTGGCAGCAGGGCAGAGGGGAATTAAATCTTGAATTTAAGCTATCTGAATTCAACAACATGAAATTTAGTCTGCAACACCACTGAGGTAATTGCTTATCCACATCACAGTCTTACAGTCCTCCACTTTGTCCAACAAGGAGATTGCACAATACATTCTTCAAAGGGAAATATTTACAAAGAAAACTTAAAATATTGTTGAAGCAATTTAACAATAGATCTTTCCTAAAAATCTGCTAATGCATATCTAGCAATTTTTGTTTGAGATCCTACACTCAGTGTAATTAAAATAGCATTTGAAACATTCCAACAGGAATCACATTGCACAGAAGAAGCAATTTGCTTCCCTAACATTGTTGCACACCCACTCAGAGCCTGTGCCTTTAGTGCACAAGTCCACAATGCCAAGCCTCTACATAGGTACCTAAAAAATGCTATGGAACAAAGTTCTTTGAAATGAGGACAAGCATCTCAGTCTCTGGGCTGTAATGATGTAAGGCTTCTTGCAGCTTTATTTGCTTGGTCAGTGAAAGCCAGAGGGAAGTGCCATCCCTCTCCACGCCTGCTCTGGAGTTGGAATCTGGCTCTCTCAGGTGTCCACTGCAGTTTCAGACAAGCAGATTGGTGACAGATCAGTTGCGGGTCAGCCCTGGCCCTTCGGGAAGGAGCGACGCAAAGAAAGTCTTGAAGAAAACCCACACTGTGCTCATGAGTGAAGGGTTGGCCTGCTGCAGCTCTTGGAAAGCCTGTCCCTCATCAGGTGGTGTCTCAGACTCGTTTGTTCTGCCTCCATTTCCCCCCTGCCAAAATAAAGGATATTTGGTAAAGGAGAATTTCAGGAATGGATTAGAAAAATCAGGTGCCAAACTACTTTTGTTGCTGAAATGTCACTGAATATAAAATTTTCAAGTAGCCCCAGATACAAAGTCAAACACTCAAGCTGCACACTGGCAGTACTGGTTGACTCACACTGCTGTCCAGAAACATTGTCCAGGACAGCCATCAGGCACCAGATCAGGTGATTTACCTATTTACAGCTAATTAATTTCCATTGACATCAGAACTGTCAGCTTGAAATGAAAGACTCAAACTGCTTACAGACCCAAATCCTAGAGGTGTAGCCTAAACCCTGCCCTCTGTTACAGTCTGTGACAGACCACTTCCCATTACAACTTCCTAAAGGACAGAGGCAGCTAAAAGATCACCAAAATATTTCAGGATGAAGGTTAACTAAGGAATTTACTACACCAAAGGAAGACACAATTGGCAAGACAACATGGCAATTCTCCTCCCATGGAAGACAGTGTCTTGCAGAACATTTCAAGAAAAGCTTTTTTTCTACAGCACAATTATTAAAAAGCAAAACTTGACAGGGTTTCATGGTTTCAAAACATAGCAAATACCTGAAAGTTGTTGTTCTGGTCCTGGTTTAGAGCAGCTTGAGGAGGAACATTGCCTGGGAAGGGCTGAACTGGTCTTCGTCTAAATGGGAACCATCCAGCATGGTGTCTGGGGAAGGCAACAGATTCATTAATTAATTAATGCTGTTTTTACTCATTCTGGTACACAACAGCTGCACATCTGACTGCTCAGAGCTGCTGGAACTAGCAACAGTAAAATTTAAGGACTTTCAATGGAACAATTAACCTTCAACTCTCCAAGTCTACATAGATGTTGGAAAAACTGCTCCACTTTTAAATCCTAGACCTACAATTCAGACACATCACTTGTTCCACAGGTGATCAAAGAATTTTTGAGGACAGATTATCTTCCTCAGATAAGACATCCCAAGCATAGCAGCTGAGGGTCCATTATCATCTGTGTTTTCATCCTAATTCTATTCCCCCACCCAGAGAGGTTCAAAGGCAGCTCAGGACACTCCACTCAGTGCAGCCTCATCTGCTCGAGAGAGAGGCAACACAGCAGAAAAACTGCATGGATGCATGACTGAAACAGCAAGTGTAAGGCCCTCTGCCCAGATTTCAACCACTTGTTTCCCAATAAGAAACTCATTTTCTACACTGAACCTACAGGTCTGTCTGCTCTATGCTGTTGAGCTGCTGGAGCTTTACAACAGGGTTTTTTCAAGTAGTTTTCTGAAACAGAAAGACAGCCACACCAGAAACTGCAAACCCCCAGTGAGATCAGCCACATGCTTAATTTAATCCAGACATAGGCTTAATTATCTTTTTTCTAAATACTGAGTTATACCAGGATAAAGAGGAATGGTTTGCCCTTTCCAGGTCCTAGAGTCCTACGAAGCTCAACCACCAGGAAGCTGAGCACAGCACAGAACTCAGTACTTCAGTGAAACCCTTCTGAACAGCAAATATTAACACCATACACTTACAGATACATCAGAACAGTGCCACCCATGACGAGGAGGAGTCTGCTGATACTGGAGTAGAAATAGACCATGTTGACAAAAACATATAACAGCGTTGCTGAGTAGAGCCAGTCCAACCAGTCTCGATTGCCACCCTCCTCATCTTCCTCCATGAGGGGCCCCCCTTGGGCATTCATCCTCAAGTTCTGGTCAGCCACTGCATTAACCTGAGCAGCAACATTCTGGTTTCCAGGCTGGTTTTGGGCAGGAAATGGGCCTGGGAGAGCAGCTGGAGGTGTTACTGGTGTCACTGGTATCTACTGAAGGTGCCGTGCATGGGATGGGTCAGCAGATGCAGCAGTGGAAGCCAAGCTGGAACCAGAGAGCAAAGTCCAGAATGAGGCTTAGTCAAATCCTTTCACACTTCCCACAGGTCCTGTGTGTGAAAACCTGTCCATCTTTAACAACAGAGTCAGATCACAGGCAAGTAGAAAGCATCAAATTTAGAGGCTACAGAAGCATTAAAAACAAGTTTTAGTTCTACCCATAACAGCTGTACAGTGACTTCAACAAATCAAAGCAGGCATCCTCCCCTTTATCAACAGTAATGTCAATATTTCACAAAAACAATTTAGAGCAATCTGCAGGTAGCCTAAAAGCCTCTGCAAGTCACAGCTTGACCTGTCACTGATGTCCAGTCCATGCTGTGTGTACTTGGAGCAGTCAAAAAAAAAAAAAAAAGCCAAGGCTAATAAGCAGGATAAAA
>VWYO01020773.1:288649-310309 GCA_013400275.1 Rhadina sibilatrix
TCGGTCTTAAGGCGGCGCACGGTCCAGGCAGGCTCGCATTGAGGCGGAGGTCGCGGTGCCGCTGCGCGGGGCTCCGGACCAGCAGCGAGAGCGGCTCCTCCATGGCGGGTGCGAGGCGGGCGGCGATTGCAAAACCTCCCCCGTGAGGTTTTTATAGGGCCCGGCCCCGCCGCAGGGCCGCGGTGGCTGCGGCTGATTGGCCGCGATGAGGGAAGGGGCGGAGGCTGCCACGTGGGCCAATGGAACGGAGCCTCGCGTGCGGCGCCCTGAGGAAACGGAGGCGCTGATTGGGAGGTGCCGGGTGAGGGGCGGGGCTATGCGGTCACCATGGCGACCGTGACCCGCCCCGCCCCGCCCGGGCCCTGAGGGGCAGAGGCCATCGCCGAGCCGGTGCCGCTGTCCTCCCTCCCTCCCTCCCTCCCTCCACCACATCTCCTCCGGCACCAACGCAGCTCTTAGGGATCCTTTGCTTCACCTTCCCTCTCTCCTCCGCCCGCTGGAGCAGCACAGCTCCGTGGAGCCCTGCAGGTGCTGCATCCACAGCCGGATCCAGGTGAAACATCCCTCTTTTCCCTATGGTATTTTTACCCGAGCTGTGTAGCTACCTCAGCAGGTTTGCTGCGGGCTTTGTGGGTACAGGACAAACCACACTTCTGGGTGGAGCCAAAAGAAGTGTGCGGAGATGCTGGGAAAAGTTAATTAATTCATGACATTTTAACTAACAAAAAAATAAAAAATAAAAAGCCATAAAAATGTGGACCAGCAGCTTCTGAGTGCTCATCCTTATGCCCATCTTCCTGCGGGATGCGATCCAGCACCTAAAAAACCCGTGGTAATGATCGTGATGCACCAGGAGGGGGTTTTGGCGTCCTTCAAAACAAAACTGTGGGAAGGTGAGACGCCGGGTTTATCTCTGAGCACCAGGTATTTACTCTGCGTGTTCCGGGAGCTGCTCAGTGTTCCTTGGCAGCCAGACCTGTTGCCCAAAGGCACGGGTGAGTCTGCAGCCAAGGCGAGGTTTTGCAGCTTCGGAAAGGCGCCCTGCCACGGGGATGGAGGCACCGGCCCGCGGCTTCCCGGGGAGCAGCCGAACCAGAGGGCAGCGCAAAACAAAACCACGAAGAAATGAGCTGGGCCTGGGTCTGCTCGGGTGAACCCTCCGGGCTGCCAGGGTACAGCCTTGTGGGAGTGGAGAGTTCCATCGGAGCCCGTTCCTCTCTGCATCCACATCCCACAGCGAGCACTGGGGCTGCTCTCCTGCCTGCTCTCTCCTTGCTGGCTCTGGGAGGGCTCAATGCCTGGGGGGGCTTTGCTTCCCCAGCCTCTGCTCTGTGTCCCAGCAACCCAAGGAGACACTGCCAGAGCTATTTGTTGCCCTTTCTCCATCAGCAGAGATCATGATTGCAGTCCCTCAGCTTCTACTGGCAGTGGGGAAAGATAAACACAGCGTCCAGGGCCACTTTCCATTGTCCAAGGTGACTTTGTTGCTTGCTTGGTTGCAGCCTTTACTCAAAGTGCCAAGAGAGTTCCCGTGGGTGGCAGGGACAGGGTAAGGCTGTGCAGGTGTTGGAGTGTAACCAGGATCTTGGACTCTGTGTGTTTTATCTGGGACTCCCTGTGCTGTTGCTGGCCCAAGGACCAGCTGAGCAGCTGTAGCCACAGTGCTGATCCTGCCTTGAGCTCAGGCTCCTGAGCTTCTCCGTCATCACAGACAAGAGGGGCAGAACTCAACTGAGCTGCTCTCTGCCCATTCCTTGTCTGAGCCATTGCTGGGGGAAATGCCTGCTCACTGGGCAAACTTATCTGAATCCAGCACTGCCCTGGCTTGGAGCAGGGGCTGGAGGAATGACCTCCTGAGGCACTTGAGTGCTAACCCTCAGCAGCCCCCCTCCACGTCTGGAGGGTGCTGGACCCCTCAGAAAGCCAGACCCTCACTGCCCTCACCCACAGCAGCCAAGAACTGGTGGATCTGGAGTCAGGGGACACATCTGAACATTGAGTAGCACATGCTCCAGTTCCCAAGGCTGATTCAGAGCTCCTAGGGCCGAGGGAAAACAAATACTTGCCCTGATACTGTCTGCTTAGCTTAGCTTGCTCTGTGGCAGCAGATAATGGCCCACAGCACAAACCAGAAGGTGTGACCAGCACATCACCCCACTGTGCTGCTGAACAATTAACTCTGATTTACCAAAATTGGAGATGAAGGGCTGCAAGCTGCTTTTGTCGCCTGTGTAAATATTAACCACGGCGTAAATCAGGATTATCTCTCTGACCTCAACACAATTCCTCTGTTTAAAAAAAAAAACAACGCAAAACTGAGGGGGCTGAGTGGGTATTGCTGATGAATTTACAGCTCTGTTTGTGGTCAGGCTGGTTTTCATGGTGTGGCAATCACTTGGCACAGCAGGAACAGCCAGAGGAGAATTTGCCAGCACATGAGGAGATGTCCCACAGTCTCGCAGCCTGGCGTGCTCCTTTGCTCATCCAGGCACAGTGACACAGGGGATGAACCTGCCAGGAGCCACAGATCAGCTAACACAGACCTGGTGCTGTGGGGATGCAATTTTGTCCTGACCAAAGGTTGCTCCCTGGGCCAGGATAGGGCAACAGAATCCAGGAGCAAAGGGCAGCAGAATCCAGACAAGCCAAGCTGATTCTCCAGGCTTGGTTCGATATGTTTATTCTGTCGGAAGCACTGTGCTTGTCAGGTGTGTCTGGCTGTAAAAACTGTTTCTTGGTGCTGCTGTCATGGCCCCTTTGGCTCCAAAATTCCTCAGAGTCTGTGAACAAGAGTTTGTTTTTGTGGAGGTGCTGGGGCTGGTGACCTTGGTGCCAGCAGGAGGGAGCTCACAGCGTGCTCTGGCATCGCTGGCAGAGCTGCACGGGGTCTGCAGGGAAGGGGTTCTTTGGCTGTCCCTGAGTGTTTCTGTGCCTGAGCAGAGCCAGTTCTGCCAGAGACATCCCACGAGCATCACCTGTGGGCACAGCCTGGCAGCACCGAGGAGATGTGCTCTGGCTGCAGATCCTGGCAGCCTGGTGCCGGGACCGGCACGCACACCGGTGAACTCGGTCAGTTTCCCTCCGCTCGCTCAGCTGTTCCACTGCGCAGTAAAGCAAATCATCCCTGAAAAAATGGACCTTCCCTGGCCCACACTGCTCTGGGGCAGCACGAAACTTCCCTGCCAGACAAGGGAGAAAAGCCAGAACGAACGTGTAACCAGGAGGTGGGCAACGAGGGGCACAGCTGGAAAACATCCCCTGCCACCAGGGCTGCCTCTGCCAAAGGCCACTAAACCGGTGGCATGGGAAGCCCCCGCCAACACGGGGAAACACCGGGATATTCCCGGGCGGGGCCGAGGCTTCCACCGGTGACACTCGCGGGTATTCCGTGCGGATGCTGGCCGCGTGCCGGCGCTCGGTGTCCCCAGAGAGAGGCCGCTGTTGGGTTTAACGTGTGGCTAATGAGGTTCCTGACGGCGATTGGATGCCCGAGGTCACCGGCGCGGTGCCCGGTGCCGTCCCGGCGCGGCGGCGGCCGGACGGGGAGCGGAGCCGTGTTCGGGTAGGACGTGGGCCGAGGCGGAGGGGATGGGGATTGGTATGGGGATGGGGATGGGGATGGGGACAGGGCTGGGGCTGGGGCTGCTGCCGCCCGCCCGTCCCCACCCCCGTTACCACGGCGACGTTGTCAGCAGCCGCCCGGCCACGCCCCCNCGCTGCCTCCCCGAGCCCAGCCCGGCCCGGCGGCCGCAGCGTCCCGCCACCGTGGGCTCTGCCGGGCCGCGGGCTCGCCCGGCGCGGCCGTGGGAACGCCGCGGCGGAGCGCTCACCAGATGCGCAGGGCGCCGGTGAGCCGATCTGGCAGCCCCGGTGTGCGGGGTGGCCCCGCCGGTGCGGGTGTGCAGGGTGAGCGGTCACCCCGGGGACACACCTTGCCCAGATGTGCACTCACCCAGATGTGCGTACTCGCCAAAGCACGGTCATCTCCGGCTATGCCATCGGGTGATGCGCACCCCCAGCAAGGGATGAGCCCCTGTGGTGCATCCAGATGTGCACACCTGCATGACTGTGCGCTCGCCCGGCTGTGGTCTCCCCCAGACGTGTCTGCTTATCCAGATATGTGCTCACCTGGCACACCCTTGCCCAGATGTGTGCCGTCACCCAGATGTACACCATTATCCACCTGTGCCCGCCCACCCATCCCTGTGCTCACCCAGATGTGTGCACTCTCTTTCTGCACCCTTATCCAGCTGTGCACTCGCCCAGCTGTGCCATTGCCTGCTCGGGACCCCCGGCAGGGTGCAGGGCGCCCTCCTTCCCAGGACGTGGTGGCCACCGCCTGCCCCGACAGCTGGGGTGTGACCCCCGCGGGCAGCGCGATCCTCGCAGTGTTCCTCAGCCTGTTCTTAATTGGCTTCCCCTTCGTCGTGACGGAAGGAGGCATTAATTAGCGCTGTTGCTCACCAGGTGCTACGGCAGCGCCTGTGTCGCAGGGAAGGGCCTCCCGGCAGCACGGAGTCTGCCACGGCTGGTGGTACGGCCAGAGGGTCCTTGCTCTGCCGCGGGGCCATCTTTCTGCCCCATCACTTCAGTGTTTGGGCAGAAAAACGCCTTCGCTCCTTTTACTTTGTTTTTGGGACGGGCTCTTCCTGAGTGGCGCTGCCGCCTTGGTGCTGCCGGGCTCTGGAGCCGGCAGCACCAAGGCTCTGCCTGCCCCGGGGCAGCTCTGCGTGGTGCCCTGCCCGCATCGGTCCTGCCGGCCGGAGCCAGCCCTGCCCAGAGTCACCCTCTTCCTCCTCTTCCTCCTCTTCCTCCTCTTCCTCCTCTTTCTCGTCCTCCTCTGCAGTTCGACGCTGAATTTCGCCGCTTTGCCATGAAGCGCTCTGGCGCGGGCAGCTTCCAGGACTTCTACCAGCTGCTGCAGACAGTGCACCAGATCCCGCGGGTGGATGTGCTCCTGGGCTACACAGACATCCACGGCGACCTCCTGCCCATCAACAACGACGACAACTACCACAAAGCCCTGTCCTCTGCCAACCCCCTCCTCAGGGTCATCATCCAGAAGAAGGGTAAGCGGGGCACTGGGTGCATTCTCCTATCAAGAGAGATGAGCCACATCTCACAGTACTGCTGGTGCCACCTTTGGACTGTGCCAGCACGGGCATGGCTGGTCACATACCCTCCAGCCACTGCTTTGGTGGGTGGATGTGGAGATGGTGGCACTGGAAGGCTGCCAGAACCCTGCCAGGGCTGTGGCACCCACATGGGCTCCCCCTGGCAGCCGAGGGCACCTGCTCCAGCCCAGCCCCGTGCAACCTGGTGAGCAAAGGCAGATCTTTGCAATTCACCCCTTTGAAGTCGTGTTTTCCAGCCAAGCTTGCGTGGGCTCCCAGATAACACTCGTGTTACTCCAGTGAGCGCTGTGCCAGCAGCCCCATCCAGCTCCCTGCCCTGAGGAGGCAACAGCCATTTTGGCAGAGCTCTCAGGGTGCCAGGTGCTGCTGGATTTTTGGTGCTGGGAAGAGGCTTGGTGCCTCCCTGGCAGACCAGGGGCTTGTCTTTACCTTATTGGCATGTTCCCAGGGAACCATTTCCTTGCACAGGTACACCTGATAGCATCCTGATAGCAGCACCCTGGTGAGGATGGAAGCCTTCAAGTGATAAAAACTCCAAGTATTTCTCCTGTTTGCAGTGAAAACAAGCCCATCCCCTTCCACTCAGTTTAGTAGCACTGAGGTTTTCTCTTTCATGGCATCATCAGTCAGCAGTTCACAGAGCCTGACCCAGAGCCACAGTTTTCCCTGCACAGCATCCGGAGCAAGTCTGTGTTTCCAGCTCACGTTAGTGGTATGAAGTCTCTGGGTGAGGGGTGATGCTGGTGGCCAGCCCTGGCTGCTGTGTCAGTTTTCCTGGGCTTTTGCATCAGGGTAGTGTGGGATGCCCTGGACAGGTTTCCTCTGTGGCTGCACGGTGTGGGGGCTGGCAGCAGTGATGCAGGCTGCTGGAGCCCGTGGTGCACGCAGGGGCTGTTGCTGCCAGCGCCAAACCATCCCCTGTCCCTGGCCCAGTGCTTGGACCCAGGCTGTGACATGGAGAGCAAGTGCAGGGCTGGGTGTGCCGGGGCTGCTGTGGGAGCATCACTCCTGCTCCCAAGAGCCACCCTGTGGGCTGCTGGAAAAGCCTGTGAGGGCCCACAGCTGACTGTGCCAAGACAGCACAGTGTGGAGAGGGAGCAGGCAGAGCCTGGCTTCATGGGCAGCATGATAAGGAAGGCAAGCAGGCAGCACCAGGGAGCCCCAGCACCCAGCTGTGCCCGCAGGAGATGGGCTGTGGGACTGGCAGCACCACAGGGAGGTGAGCAGAGAGGCCAGGAGCAAGTCCTGGGTGAATCACAGCTGATTTAAAATGGATCCAGGTCATCCCAAGGCTGGGCTGTCGTTGAACCGGTCTGGGTCACTGAGGAATGTGGCTGCAGAGCCTCTCACACTGCCTGGTGCAGGGAGCTGTGCACACACACAGGTGTGCTCCTGTCAGTGGGCCCTGCAGCAGCCAGTCCTGCCACAGTGGGGCTAAAGCAAAGGCTGCAGCTGGACTCCCCTCTGTGCCATCACCCCATTGGGTGCAGCCACTCCTGTGGGGCAGCCTGGCTGGAACAATGGCACTGGCCCTCCTTGGCTGGGCCAAGGCTCATCGGAAGGGCAGGGGAAAGTGTGGGACATTGCCAGGGCCACCATCAGGCTGATCCTTGGCATGCTAGACCTGCCTGGCCCAGCCACTCTGCGCCCCTTGGAGAGGAGCTGTGTGCTGAAATAGCTGTGGGAAAGCCTCCGCCGCCCTTCCCCGAGCTAAAAATATGCCAAGGCTGTGTGTGCTGGGAGATATTTATAAGCCAGGAGCCCTGGCAGGCTGGCTTGGCTAGGGAGAAATCCCATGTCCCCTGGGCTTGGGGACATCCCTAGCAGCCCTGCAGCTGGAGCAGGGTCCAGGTGCTGGTGGGGGACACTGTGAGGAATGTGCTGACCATGGAGAATGCAGATCTGGGCTTCCCCATGGAAAGAGACGGGGAGAAACCAGAGAGGAACCAGGGGGTGCTCCCCAGCACCTGGTGGATGAGGCCAATGATGATGGGCTGGAGCTGGGCCCCACAGAGCAGTCCCAGGCCACAGTCCAGAAGGAGAGAGTCAAACCCCGTATGAAGGCGCCTGACAGTAGAATAAGAGACATGTGTACAAATCATAGTCTGGGATATTCAGGGGCCCTGAGGATGCTGCAGACCTGGGATGAATTTCCAGGAGGTGAGGAGTCTCTGTCCTCATGAACGGCAGAGTTCTAGGTGGCCATCACCAACCCATGCCAGCGATAGCCCTGCTCTAGTGGGGCAGAGGACTCTGGTGCTGTCTCCTGAGGTTGGACTGGCCCCTAAGGGAGTTGGCTGCCACTACAGCACACGTGTGTGGGGCGTCCCCTCTCCCCAAACCCGAACTGGGGCATAGCCGCAGCTCCCAGGCCATCAGGGCTGGCAGCTCTAGTGTTAAACTGCAGAGTTTGGCTTAAAGTGTGATTAAGGCTGAATCACTGCCTGGATCCCACTAATCCTGGCCTGTGTGCCTGTGTACGCTGGGTAATCCCAGGAGATGGGCCCCAGCGGAGACAGGCTGCAGGGAAAGCCAGGCTGATTGATCTGGGGAGGAAAAGCCGGTGAGACCTGTGAGCAGGGCCCTCCTGCTGACTGCTGCCCCAGCACCTGGGGCCAAGGGCACGCGTTCACATCCCCGGCAGCTGCAGCGCCTGACCCGTGTCCTCCCTTGCCCCCTGCAGCAGAGTCTGATGCCAGCGTCTTCGCCTCCAACTCCTTGCAGCGCAAGAAGAAAGGGCTGCTGCGCCCAGCACACTACCGGGCCAAGCCTCACCTCCTCATCGGGATGCCCCAGGACTTCCGCCAGATCTCCTCCATCATCGACGTGGACATCCTGCCCGAGACGCACCGGCGCGTGCGGCTCCACAAGCACGGCTCCGACAAACCGCTGGGCTTCTACATCCGCGACGGCGTCAGCGTGCGCGTGGCCCCGCAGGGCGTCGAGAAGGTGCCCGGCATCTTCATCTCCCGCCTGGTGAAGGGCGGCCTGGCCGAGAGCACGGGGCTGCTGGCCGTGAGCGACGAGATCCTGGAGGTGAACGGCATCGACGTGGCCGGCAAGTCCCTGGACCAAGTGACGGACATGATGGTGGCCAACAGCCACAACCTCATCATCACCGTCAAGCCGGCCAACCAGCGCAACAACGTCATCCGCAGCAGCAAGGCCTCGGGCAGCTCCGGCATGTCCACGGACAGCACCCCCAGCCAGCAGACCCCCAGCCCGGCCTCGCAGTACCTGAGCAACTACAGCACGGCCGAGAGCGACGAGGAGGGCGACCTGGTCATCGAGAGCGACAGCGCGTCCCACTACATCCCCGGGGGCTGCCCCAACGGGGGCCCCGCCGACGGACCCCTCCGGCGGAGCCTGTCCCCGCACAGCTCACGGGGCTCCCTGCAGTCCCTGGGCAGCCACGACGGCAGCCCTGGCAGGGGCAGCGGACGGGAGGACGGCACCCTCCTCACCCTATAGCTGCAGGGGCCTGTGCCACTCGCTGGTGGCCGGCCGGGTTTCCGCTCATCCGGGCTGGATGTGGACGCCGGGGTGATGATGCGGCCAGCGGGCAGGGGTGGGGAGGGGCTGCCCACTGCCCTCTCCCACCCCCTCCCGTGACCCCGGGAGCCCCACTGTGGCACCCACTCAAGCCAGGCACTGCCTCTCTGAGCCCCCTTGCCTCCCCTTCCAAGCAAGCGGGGGTTTTTAATTGTTTTATTGAAATATGCATCATTAATATATTGCAATGGACAGTAAAACTTTTTCTAGAAAGCACCGTGCTTGTCCCTGGTTCGTGTCACTGCAGGGAGGAGGGGGACAGTGGGTGGGTACCCCAGTGCTGTGCACGGAAGGCCATGCCTGGGGGTGGTGGCCTTGACCTTAGCACACCTTGTGACTTTGCTGCTGTGCTGGGCAACGCCACCGAGACCCATCGTGCCTGTCCCAGGACATGTCCAGGCTGTTTTGGGCAGCCACCTGGCCTGCTGCCCTGATGCAATCAGCCTTGCTTGGCCCCCTCATTCCCACCTTGTCCCTGCTAAAGGACCCTCACTAATGCTGGGGATACCTGGTCTGGCAGCAGCACCTTGGCTGTCACTCAGCCCTGCAAATGCTGCTGGAGATAGTGCAGCCCCATCCTTCTTCAACCCCAAGCTCAAGGCAGGGGTTGTCCACACCTGCCCTGCTGGGGCTCCCAGCACCCTCAGTCCCTCTCCCAAAAGTGCCAAACTGATGGTGGCACTCACTGCTGCCAAGGGCTTGTGGTGGGACTGGCAAGGAGGAAGACCTGCAGCTCTGAGGTCTGAAAAGCCAGCACCAACTCTCCATTCAGAGCCCCAGGGCAGGCAGGCAGTGCAGCAAGGGCTGAGGACACTCATGAGACACAGCCAGGGCCCAGACAGACCGGAGAGCAGATCTGACAGCAGGGCTGGTTAGCCCAGGCTTGTTTTGGGCAGGGAGATGCCCAGGGGCTGTGCCCATTGGCCCCCAGTCACTCTCATCCAGCCGGCTCAGCCTGGCTGTGGGTTTGCCCTGAGGTGGCCCCAGGGGCACATGGGGTGAGTTTGCAGTTGGCATTTCACCTCCTCCACCCCGAGTGCCAAAATATTCCCCAGCCCTTGGCAGCGGCGTCAGCCCTGACATCCCAGGGCACTGCAGTGTGCCAGGTGGCACAGGCAAGGCTACAATACTCCACAATATGCCCACCCCACAAAATCCTGCCCAGGATGGAGCAATCCCTGCAAAAAGGCAGCTGCTTGGGGGATCCATGCACAGTATCCCCACCCTGTGTGGCAAAAGGAGACGGAGCAATGGTGCAAACTGCAGGAAGGGAAAACTTGATGGGATTTCAGGGGAAGAAGTGTTCCCCCTGAGGCCAGCACTGTGTGGAAACTGAGGCCCAGCAAGGTGATGGGGGCAATCTCATCCTTGGAGATTCTCCTAATTCAGCTGGATATGGCTCCAAGCTGTGGCACAGAACCTGTGCTGAGCAGGAGATGCACCAAGCCCTCCAGCCATCCCTTACAGCTTAAAATTTTCTTTGCTTCATGCAGCAAGATCCCTGCAAAGGTCTGCAGAGGTTCCTGCATGGCATCTGAAGGTAAGGCAGCAGTGAGCTCACCTATGTGATGGCACCTTCCCAGCCCTGTCCTGCCAGCCTGTGGATGGAGATCTGGCAGGATTTTGCACATTCTCCAGTCCAGGTCCCACCACCATGTCCCAGCACCCAGCCCTGTGAAACCCACTGCTCTGCCCTGTGAAATCCCCTGTCTGCACTGTGCCAATGCTGATGGTTTCTGCTGCTCCTCAGGCCCTGCTGGGCCCATTGGGAGCTGCACACACACTGCAGGCTGGAAATGATGATTTATTCGAGTCTCTCCTGCCACACAGACAACAAAGGCTTCTCCAGACATCTGACTGGACCCTCCTGACAGCCCAGCCCTTCCTTGGGCAGAAAACACTGAAGCTCTGTGCCTCTTTCTTGTCCCCAAGCTGTTCCCTGAGTCCTCAGGCGCTCAGGATGAGCCATGACCATGGTCCAGCTCAGGAGAAACAGAGTGACAAGGAATACCACAGGCAGCAGCACAAGAGACCTCCTACCAGTTTCTAGAAATAGGAAAAAAAGGGAAAGTAAGAGGTGATGCCACAGATGCAGAGCAGAGAGCTGATCTGTGGGAAGTCAAGCAGCAGAGACAAGTGTTCTTCAGACCACTGAGCAGGGCCTTCATTAGGGCATCTCCCTCCCTTTCCTGTGGACAAGACACAGCACTGAAAGGTGAGCAAGAGATGCCAGCTGCACGTTGGACATTGTTATCGGCACCTGCATGGGCCCAGGGTCTTGGCTTCCCCTCCTTCCTTTCTAAGAAGTGATGTCCATTCCTGCCCAGCAACAAAGGCTGTTCAGGCAGAGCAGCACAGCACACCTGGCCCCACCAGCTCAGGAGTCCAACTTGATGAAGACTTTTGGCCTTGAGAAAATTTTGATTGCCTCATCTATCTGGGAGAGCTTCCTCTCGAGCTCTACCCGCCTCTTCTGCATCTTGAGGCTGTCACCACGCATTGGCAGCAGAACCAGGTCCCTTATCAGCTGCTCCTGGGCTGTAAAAAGAGAAAAAAAATTGTCTAAGTTGAAGAGCAAAGAAATCCATCCATTTTCTAATGCTATGACCACGAAAACAATGGCAGCACTGGAACAAGAACTTAGAATCCTTCTATTTAAAGCTCAGCTAAATGAGGACCTGAGGGACCTGCTGCAGCTTTGAGAACCAAGGATTGGACTGAGACCTCTGAAGGTCCCTTCCAACCAAAATCTAAGATTTTAGGAACAATAGCAACTCTAACATCAGGTCCACTGGACAGGTCTGCTCCAGAGAGCCAGTCCTGTAACCCGCAGGACATTGACTGCCCTTTCCATGCACACATATGCCTTAATCCAGGCAACTCTCCAAATGGCAGGAATCTGTGTCCCCGTGTCTCTTCTCCCTTATTCTGTCTAGGACTGTCTGTTTTTCTGAGCTGGAATCCCTGTTTCTTTTCCTCTTACTCTGCTTCAGATTGCTGAGGGTCTCCAGCCGCTGGCTCTCGGGCATCTTGGTGTGACCGGCCGGCGTGTCGGGGTCTGGCAGGTTCCGCAGCCGCTCCTCCATCTGCCTGCGCCACAGCTCCTTCCTCTCCAGCAGGCTGGAGGCAAAGGAGAGCAGGTGTCAGCACATCTGGCAGGAGGGGTGGCCCAGGGGCACAGGCCAGAAATGTGCCCTTCAAACCCCCCCAGGTTCTGCGTCACTGGCTGAGGACCCCAGGGACCCACGTGGTGATGTACACCCTCATGGTGGGGGATACACTGTGTTTAAACCACACATGTGGACCAGCAAATGTGCTCCACGTCCACAAAGGACTGCTGGGAGAGATGCACTCAGGCCAACATGTGCTCCTTGGAGACAAGGGCTGCTGCTCCTCATTTCTGGCTCACTGAGTTCTTGCCAAGCCATCTGTGGGTCAGTGGCAGAATGAAGTCGGACAGAGCAGCTCATGGCCAGGGATGCTGGCGGAGGAGAGCACAGCCAAAGGACTGGCACCACAGTCAGTCCTAGGACAGGGTCTGTTTTCCATGCAGAGCCCCAAAATGCACAGCAGTATAGCTGGATGTCCCTCAGAACCCAGGTCCAAGGCAGAATGAACACTTGTGAGGCAGAGTGAGCGCTCTTGCCTCTCCAAAACCAGACCTTTTCATGCCAAAGCTACATCACATGGGACAAAGCTTACAAAGGGGCAGGAGCACATTTCTCAAGGCACACAGAGCTTCCCCATATCAGCATCATTGTCCCACAGCAAGAAAGGGAGGAGGAGACAAAACTCCCTCTGAGCCCTGTCACACTGGTCAGGAAAGCAGGAGGGACAGCGTTTACTCCCCAGGCCACAGAAAATGCCACTGCTGCACATGGCAGGGAGCCTCTGTGCCCGGCCCATCTCTCTGGGCACAACCTGGGAGGTGCAACTGAGGCTGTTACAGTCTCGTGGAGCAGAGAGGGGCACACATACTACTGGGGGACGTGGCCCTTTTGCTTGGTGTTGTACTCCTCCTGCTCGCGGTGCTTCTGCTCCAGCAGCTCAGCCAGCGCCTGCAGGGACTGGGAGCGGCGCAGCGGGGCCCGCTTGGCAGTGCAGGCGTTGTGCCGGATGAAGTCAATGCTCCTGCCCTCCACCTGCATCTGGAAGAAGAGAGAGAGAGGCATCAAGGGCAGGCTGGGCACGTGCACACAGCCAGCTGTGTGTCCACACCAGGGAAAAAGCAAAAATGCACTCACACAAGATATCGAATTGTGTGAGAGCAGGACAGGCAGACCCTGAGCACAGCCCGTCTCAGTGTGCAGCCACAGACAGGCAGGAGCTATGGCCGTGGTTTGGGAAGGCAGGCACTAAAAGCCAAGGCTAAACCTGGCCTCTTTAAGGCCCGCAAGATGACCACGTGCCTTAAAAGCCAGAAGGACAGAAAAGAACAGGCTTGACATAGTCCCCATGGCTCCTACTGGTGCATTTTGACGGCAGAGGAAAAACAGGTTGGGTGCTCACCAGGCCAAGAAATGCAACAGAACCCCTGGCAGAGCAGGAACTTTGCTGATCCTTGGGGCACTTGCCCAGAGACAGCACCTCCACCACAGCTCCTCAGCTGCACAAAACAGTGAAGAAGGTGGCTGTGTTTGCATTTAAGATTTCCCTAGTCTTCCTCCTTTGTAGATCATGTCCTGTTTAATTAAGTCATTCATGGCATTTAGGAACCAACAAACTGACAATATCACACTTGCCAAGGGAAAAGGACATGAGTCATGAAGTGTTTAGGACCTCCCAAACAGACTACTTGAAAGGTTTAAGCACTAATGCTGATTCAATTCTCCTTACTAAAATGCACACTGATTTCCCAAATTTTTATCTAACATCCAGAAACCACAGTTCCTTTGATTACAGCGGGAACAGCCTCCAAATCCCCAAGACCTCCTGCAAAGCCCTTGGAAGAGCAGATTTGAGATTGCTGGCATGAGGAGGTGGAATTTTCACAGGGAACTTCACTTAACTATGAGTGTGGATGAAGCTAGAATTAACAGTCCCTGAATATCCATCTCACCACCCCAGTGACCAAGACCCTGTTCCTTCCCCTCAGCCAGGAACAGTATTTACAGATCTCCCTGCTCACGCAGCACATCTGACCCAACACTTTAGAAGAAGACATGAAGAGTCAAAGCAGGAGCAAGGGATCAGTGCCAGAAATCCCTGGGATGGATGCAGTTAGTGTGTAACTCACCTTGGTTTCAGCACCCTGTGCCTCTGGAGCCTCTGTGTCTGCTCCTGCTTTTGCTCTGACAGGCCTTGGGGACAGTGGTCTGCATGGCTTGATCCCAGAGCCACATCGGGAATACGCCCTCAGGAAATTCCCAGCCTCGGGATTCGGAGGTGGGGAGGTCTCCTGGGAAAGGCAAGAACAGATCCACCAGTGGAGGGAGGCTGGAGCAAACAAAAACCCTCTCAACCAAGTTTGGGTGGTCAGCCTCGAGCTCAGCCACAGGTTTCCAGCAGGCACACGACAGCACATGCTTTCTGTCAGGGCCTGGCAGAACTCTGGGGGAAGATCATCTGTAGTCAGCCAGCAAAGGCCAACACACAGCAACAGATCCAGACCTGGCCACTGAACAAATCGCTAAGAAACGGGGGAACTCTGCAAAAACACAGCTGGATCAAGCAGGCAGGCACGAAGCTGGCTGCTGAGGTGCTGTTCTCAAGTGCTGCTCTGCTCAGCACCTCAAATCTGTGGTTGTAACACTCTAGAAAGAAAAAGGAGCAGAGAGTGAAGGAGTCTGGTGGAATTGCATCTGAGGGACATCTTCAAAGGCTGCGGCACAAGGTGACAGTATTTGATGTCTAGCAGGTGGGACTATCTCAGACAGTCTTGTTGCAAACAAACCCTGAAAACTGAAAGTTGACACTGTGGCGAGTGGGTAACCTTATGAAAAATGCAGCTGGGGCACTGCTCTGCCATTGGGAGTGATGGGAACTGCACAGGGCCACCCCCAGATCTTTACAAACACCCAAGGTCTCAGCTGAACTGCAGCTCCCTGGGGAAGAGTCCTTCTTGCCTGGCCCATTCAGCTGGGCAGAGCTGCAGACTGATGGTGGGATTGGGCAGCCACATCAGTGGGTTTGGTGTAAGGAGCAGGGTATGGGATGCTCTCAGCATTGCCTAGACTGCTTGTGCTCCAGAGATGATCAGTCTTGCTTCAACAGGAGATCTGGATCTCTCTGGTAAGTTAATGAGAATCGCCTTTACCTAGCACAGTCACAGAAAAGTTGATTGAGTCTGTGACCTCAAGAGCACAGAGCACAGCCTGCCCCATCTCCCTCCACAGGAGAACTGGGACTGCCAGAACTCTTTCCAAGACAACTGTACAGTTAACAGCCTCAGGGACAGATGACAGAGAAAAAACTCTGCATTAGTCATCAAGATCCAGCAGAATCAACTGAAACTCTGAGCAGCAGTAGCAGCTCCAGAGAAGATGGAGATCCCTCACAGGGAACACCTCAGCTCCAGGAGAGCTACAGCAACAGTTAAAGCATCATGAGTCAGTGCCAGGGCCTCTCTGGAGGAATACACAGAGCACAAGTAACACACCACGCAGAAACTGCCTGCGCAGAGACCACCCCCTTTCCCCAAAACAAAGGAAGAAATGAGATCAATCTTCCTCTAACCCAGAGGATTTGTCAAACAAGAGCGTAGGCTTGTGTTCTAGAAGCACTCGTGGGCTTGCTCCATGTGTGGAAGGGTCACAGATATCAAAGAGGTTGGTGACACAGCAGCTGGAACCACTGGCTTGGGGATCATCTTGCCAATTTTTGCAGTTGTTATCAATACAAGTCATTTTAGCATCAAAAGCTGGCCACAGAAAGGGAAAGCAATGCAGAGATGAGGAGGAACTTAAAAGCTCCAACTCAGCACCCTCACAGGCTGTGCTGACCTATGAGGCCTCAATCCTGACTGCCTGGAGATATCTGTGTGCCCCCCTGAGCAGTGGTTATTCACCAGGACAATCACTTGGGGAAGAATGTGTGGATACACCCTTCCCATTGTGTATCCACAGGGTGGGAATAGTTGAACTGAGGCTCAATGCAGATCTGAGAACCACAACCAGCCTCTCAGACCTCTGAGAAACCACAATCCACAGGGTAAAACACCACAGCCTTTTGGCACAAACACCAGAAAAGTGCTGCCCCAAACATGGGGAAGCTGAAAAGCCAGATGGGAGCAGAAAATATGGCTATGAGGGGGAAGCAGGACAGGGATTATTGCAGCATCACTCTCTGGACCCAAACCACAAGGTCTCTCTCACAGCCCCACTGCCACATATGCCCACTGTGCTTCAGCACTGAGATGCCCCCAGATCCTGCAGGCTCCAGGACTCTCCTGTCTCCATCATCCCTGCATCCCTCATGGCTGAGCTACACACCAAGCCTGGAGAGTTCAAGAGCTTCTCCACAGATACCAACCTGCAGTTTGGCCTTCACCTTTGACTCCACATTTTCATATTTCTGGGATTTCCACAGAGCTTTCACAGGCTTGGGCTGGCTGCACTCTTGGGCTCGCTCCTTCTCTTTGCACTTCTTCTGGATCTCCTTTATCCTCCTCACATTCTCCTTCTCGTAGTCCTTGGCCTCCTTCCCTGCTCAGCAAGGGGAGACACAGCTTCACCTCCCTGACACTGCCACAGGATGCAGGCTCTTGGAGCACTGGCACCAGAGCCACACACAGATCCCTTCCAAAGCCGTTCCAACAGCCCAGCAAGTTCTTCCCTCTCCTGCAGACTAGACCATCTCTGCGTCCTGCTCCTGTTAGGTGCACACTCCCAGACTGACTCTTCTGCCAGAGGATCCCACCGTGCACAGATGAGCATCAGAACAGGTCTGTGCACACTGCTGGTGCTCACAGACTCCCTTGTTCTGCACTCGTCCCAGTATGGACTATGCCAGACAAGCCATGCCAGCATCCTCCCAAGGGCAAGGTCAATTCCCAGTTCAGCTCACATGGTGTTGCTGAAGTAGAGAGGACTGCAGAGCCTTGAACTTGCACTGTTCCTGGTTTCAGGGTCAGCCATTGTCCCACGTTCAAGTGGATACAACCAAGATTATGGATTAGGGTTTGTTTTGTTTTTGAATTAAAAACACTCCTTCCTTGGGCTCCCCAAGACAGGGAATATCTCAGCTGACATAACCAGATGCTCATCTGTTCCCTCTTGGCTTGGGCACAGCAGCTGTGGCATCTACCACACTGCCACCAGCTCAGGGCAATGCCAGCACATGAAGTAAATTAAAATGACACACAGAGGTCAACCTTATCTCCTTCCTGGACCTCTGAATGTATGCTGGGTGACATTCCTGCCCTGGAGAAGGGAACATCTTTTGCAAAGATGTTCTCACACTTACAACCATAGACACTCTTCCCAACTCCTGCCTGGCTTCACCAACTAGGAACTTGCCATGTTAAATATCCTCAATACATCAAGGTTTTGTTTGATTCATATAGAAGTTTGACTATGAAGAAGTCTAAATTTTTGCACCTTTTTTCAAGTCCCTCTTCCCATTCTAAACCTGAGACTGGAGCCAAAAATGGCTCCAGCACAGGTGACTCCACTGTCAAGCCAAAAGCTGCAGATGAGGTGACCAGCCCTGTGAAGCTCGACCTCTCCTCAAGCAGCGGATCCTGGGAATCCACTCCAAACCCCTGATGCTTCATCCCTGTCCCCAAAGGTAGCTGAGGCCAGCAGTGACTTGGCTGTACTTACTCTTAACTGGCACCCCCTCATCAAGGGAGATCCCCTGGAGCTGCAGTAAGAGGCTGAGGGTCCCTTTCTGTCCCTTCTCCAGGAAGTCCTTTCCACTGGGGCGAATGCGAGGGGCTGGCCGAGCCTGGCGGGCACTGCCCAAAGCGGGGTAGGGGTTGGGAACTGGGTCCAGGGGGCCACAGGTTAAATACAGCTTCTGAGCATTTCCTTCCAGCCTCCCTCGAGCTGCAGAGAAAGAAAAAGCAGAACCTTGTCAGGAAGTGATCCCAACTCAGTTTTCTGCACCCACAGCCCACAAACAATGTGAATACCCCCCTGCACCTCTGCCTTATGCTTTCCCATTATTCAACCAGCTGTACAGACCACTTTAGGATCACCATCGGAAGCACCTCCATCAGTGTGAATAGAGACTGTCGAGGACACCAAGGGATAAGGGCATCAAGCTGTGTCATGCCAAAGCACAAACCCCCAAACCTGTAACAAGCATCAAGGACTCACCTGAGAAGGGGCGTTTGTAATACTCTGGAAAGAGCGTTGGGTCTGGAGGAATGGGCCCAGAAATCCTGGATGGCCCTTCACACATCCTGCCACACGCTGCTCTGCCTCTGCCACAGAAGCCAACCACCACTGAGAACAGAAATGAATAGGGCTCTGCTCATTTCATTCAACAGAAATGAACTGAGTCACTGAAAAGCTACATTTTTTATATATATATATATATATATATATATATATACACACATATAGGGGAATTTCTGACTTTCATCAGACACCTCATCCCCAGCTCCAGAAATGTCCTGCAGGTAGCAACCACCCCAAACTGGACTTCACACAGGTGAAACAAGGGGTCCAATAGCATTGCCCCTACCGTGGGTCTAATTAGTGTTTTTACCATTGCTGAAAATGTCCACAGTTGCTGTCATATTGGCACCTTCAATAAAAAAAAAAAAAATCTTACTGGCTTTGTTCTCCCATAAAGAAACAACCCATGCAGACACAGAATGAGTGAACAGGAAACATGAGGTAGCTGGCCATCATCTGACAGGTTTTGGCCTGAGATTTGAATTATCCTGTACCCTGGGCTCCCTCTAAATGGCTCAAACATAATTTGTCCAGAGGAGGCCGAAGCTCCTGACCCACATGGCCATATTGTTCCTGAGCCAGCACCAATTCCCCTGCACTGTTCACCAAGATCTCCTGGACAGCATGTTTACACCTACAACAAACCTGCTCAGGACACGAGCATGCAGGATGCCACACCAGCAGGCACAGACTGCTGGTGAGCTCTCAGCAGATGCCACAAGAGCCTCATCAGAGTCACACCACAATTTTGACAGGCGCCAGAGCAGCTTGGCTGGAGTCACTGCTGTAAGAGTTAGGGCTACAACCTGCACTCCCTGACTCCTGAGGCAGTAATTTAAACATTTCTGAGACAACTTGATGGGAAGAACCCCTTTCAGGATCCTCGGCATGCCAGCACTGACGGGACGCAGCATCTGCAGTTTAATTTATAAACCAATAAACGATCAGTGCAAGGCTGAGTGAGTCTGAGTCATAGCAACTAATGCACTGCAGTCTTCCTTGCTAAATCACCCCTGTTGACATGAGACCCATTAGCAAAACGCTGCTATTCATCTCCTGGACACAACGGCAGAGGCACTGCAAGCAGTGCTGACTGCTGCACACCAGCATGCATGTGCAGCCTGTACCCAGATGCTCTGGAAAAGCTATTTCTGAAAAGCAGGCACAGACTCTCAGCCAGAGATAAAAGGATGCTGGCTTGGTATTATTTAATCTCCTTGATAATGGATCCAACTAAGCTAGAACAGCCTCTCATTCTAGAGGGGGGGCGGGGGGAAAGAAAGCATTCACCAGAACAGCTACTGGCTTTGAAATGCACAGCTGATCTTGATCTGAACTCAAGTCCCAACCCAGTGATTTACACGCAAAATGACAGGCTGAAATCAAGACCTGTAACAGAGCAGACAATTATTGCAGGGCATTGAAGGAGGAAAGGCAAGTTGATGGGAGGTGGGGGATGGAAGGCTCATTTTATACCTTCACATCCCAACTGCACCCTGCCCTGCTGCACGGAATTTGCAAATGACACCCACTCTCTGATTTGCAAGTCACATCACCTCTGGCTTGGGATCTTGCAAGATCAGCCAGCCTCATTACAACAGGGAGCACCTTGCCTGTGTAGAGACTGAGAGGGACACAAGCCCGCAGCAGCAGTGTCCCAGCAGCTGCCAAGCCTCAGTTGCCAACCACTGGCACAGACTTCCCAAGATGCTGCTCTGCTCCTGCTGGCCATGGGCCTATTTGGGGGACACAAGTGAGAGACCCTCACGGCTCACTCCTGCCAAGAGGGGCTGTATGACCTCTGCTGTCATTCCCACCTGCTTCATTTCTCAGGGCAGCTTTGCAGCAGCAACAGTCCTGTGCTGAGCCAATTCCACTCACTGCCCCTGCACCAAACAAGTCACTTCTTTCACTGGGTTTGTCTTCTGCCAGTGTAACCTTTTGTCCAAAAGGAACATGACTTTTACATCCACAGGGGGATCAGAGAAGCACTGGAGTAAGCACCAGGGAAATACAGCAGGAGCACACACTTATGAACACAGAGGAGAGGGATGAGGGAGCACGGTCAGGCCTCTTGGGCAGTGACCTAATCACTGCCTGCACCCAGGAAAGCATCTGCTTTACCACCACATCAGAGACCTAAACATCACCAATGCAGTACCTGACCTGCTGCCACCAGACACACACCATTTATGCATTCACAGGCTGAGAGATGCAGGCACACACTGCAGAACCAGGCTGAGTAAGTCCAGGCAAACAGATAAATGTTTGTGCCATTCCTCTCTGTTCCTCCCCCCCACCAGCCTAGGGAAGAGTCACAGCTCCCAGCCAGCCTGCACAGCTACAGGAGGCACAGAGCAGTTGCTGGAGTAACACAACAACTTCAACACTGCTCGTTCAGCCCAGTGTGCTGCTCCCTTCTCCACCAGAACCACGGCTTTATGCTGGCCTAGGAGCCAAACAATGCAGGCTCCAGTTCTCTCTCTCCCAGGGTGCCTGCAGGTTTAATAACCATTAACTCGACTATGTGCCCTTTGCTGCAGCTGATCAAGTGGTAAAAATGCTACTTATTCCCCGGGTAAACTGAGCCCTTTCAGAGCCTGTGAGAAGAACCACAGCTTCCTTTTGTGGCTTGTTTTTGGCATTGTAGTTAAGGTAACTGCAAAACATGAGAACAGACAAGCCTCAGGCAGGTGCATTTCACAGCCTTGAGCCCTCGGCATCTCTGACTTTGAAGCATTCCCTCTTCTTCACAGATGACATTTTTACTGTGCCTGGGTCCCTGGCCAGGAAGCTTCTACCACACACAGAGCTGATGCCAGCCCAGCTTCTTGCCTTCGTGAGCCAATCTCTGCAAAAAGCATGGGAAAAAACATCCCACGGTTGTGATAAGCTGTGATAAGCAGAGCAAGTCATCTGCAGCAAATCAAAGGGCTAATCTCCGCGCAGCTGGTCTTGCATGTTTGATTCCTTCCTCAACAGTTTTAGCTGAATTGGAAAGTCACATCAGGATAACTTGTGTGCCTGAGGGCTGCACCAAAACAGCACCAATGGATCTGTGACTATTCCTCCTGAAGAACTGGGAGTCAGGACCAGAGGTCAATGTGCTGTGAACCTATCCAGTGGTTTTTGTCCCTGCCTAAACCTTCTTCTTGCTGACTACTGAGAGAGATTAATATTCTCATTTTAATACTATTCTTCATGTGGGTTCTCCCAGGTCTCACCAGCTCTTCCCCACCTGCCACTCTCAAAGACTCATTTTTCCTTATGTCTCTCTGAAAACAGAGGCACAGGTACAATATTAGCATTTGCATTTCTGGGAGCTGCTGTCTACCAACAGATCTAGGAATTAAGCCAGCTTGGACAGTCTGCCCAGGGAGGCAGACGCATTTCCTGCAGCAGCTGGGGCAGGCGCTGAGCGCGGGCCGTGCCCGGCGCTGCAAGGTGGGCAGAGACCGATGTGGCTATTGCAGAGCTGCAGCCCCGCTCTCTCCGGAGGGCAAGGGCAGATGGCGACACGGAGGCCCCACCTCAACGCGTGGGATTTCTCTCGGATGCAAGGACGAGCCCGGTGCTGAGGCTGGAGCCTGTGTGGGAGCCCCCAACTCCTCCGGCCGGGCTGGCACGGG
>VWYO01020773.1:310363-323973 GCA_013400275.1 Rhadina sibilatrix
TGCCCGGGCAGCCGCAGCACACGGAGGACAGTGACCCCCGGCCGGCCCCGGTCCCTAATGCACAACATCTGCGTTAAACACATGGGGATTGCACGGGGGAACCCAGGCTGCACGGCTGGGATCCGCCTGGTCCGGAGGGGCGCTCCTGCGGTCACCATCACAGCTTCAGGCTGTAGCCAGCCCACGAGAGGCCCCTTTCACCTCTCCGCACGATTCTGCGGTCATGTCTCTTTCTCACCCAGGAGTCTCGGCACCGTCCTTCCTTCATTGGGATCATCTGGAGATGTTTTGTGCTTCCTTCTCCTAGAGAAGGAGCTGCACTTAATTTTTTTTTTTTTTTTTTTTTTTTCCTAATACAAATTTTTTTGACAAAGGCACAAAGGTTCTCACCTCCAGGGCAGCTTCAAAACAGACCCCAAACTGGCATGAAAATAGTCATATAGTCACCTGAATGAAGGTGGTGACTGTCAGGTGAGCTCAGGACACGTTATCTCATTCATTTTACACAGCACACATTTTACAGACTCCACAGACATGAGATGCTCACACCTATGGCAGGATCATTGAGTACAACTCCTGGCCCTGCACAGGACAACCCCAAGAATCCTACCCTGTGCCTCCCAGAGCAAAATTCTCCTTGAACTCTGGTAAGCTTGGGGCCCCAACCATTTCCCTGGGGAGGCTATTCCAGTGCCCAGCCACCTTCTGCGTGCTGAGACCCGGCACGGCGCCGGGGGACAGCGGGCATCGCTGGGGGCCCGGGCACCCCTGCGGGACCCTCCTGGCTCCCTTCGCCCGGGGCTCGGGAGGCGCTGCCAGCAGCCCAGTCCCGCGGTGCCGGGTGCCCGCAGCCTCCCCCGCGGGCTGGGCCCTGCCCCGGCCCTTCCCGGCCCGACTCCCCGCAGTCCCCGGCCTGCGCCGCTCCCGAGCTCCGGCCGAGCGTCTGTGCGGCTGCCCCGAGAGCACTCACCGAGGGAGGCCGCGGAGAAGCGCTCNCCATGCAGTTCCTTCACACAGCTCACAGTAGAGATGAGATTGCACAGAGCACAAGAGTAGCCATGTTCCTACCCCTAAAAATAGCACAGCAGTAACTTGTTTCTGTCAGAGCCTGGAAAGTAAAGATCCAAAGGTAGATATCTAATTTAGACACCAAGCAAAGAATAGTGGTCCCATCAATACTGCAGGGATTTTGCTTCTTACTTGGTGTCTTCTGGCAACTTCTACAGTAAGTAGGGAAGGACTCACCAGATACTAAGTCCCAGCTCTGTTCACTTTTATTAGGATGGTTTTAGCTTGACCAAATCAAACACAAGCACACAGCTGCATAGAGAATTCCCTCAACAAACACAACTTTTTATTTTTGTAGAAAACATGATACTTTTCAGGAAGGTCCAGCTTATGAAACAGCAGCGTGCATGTTAATATACATAAATACACAGGGTTACAATTTAGTGGGAAATACATTAAAAAAAAAAAAAAAAAAGCTTTCAAGTACACAAAACAAATGTAGTAAAATTAGACTATCCTTTCCACAAACCTGCCTCAGAGAGAAACATTTCTCAAAAGGAATGAACTTCCACCCCATCACCTGCTAACAAATCTCTCCACTGGACACGAGCTGCAGGAGAGCGTGAAGATGGGCTGGACCAGAGGGTTAATAGCCAGTGTTTGAAATCAAGAGCACATTTACCCATGGCAGTTCAGTCCCTGTTCTCTCAACTACCAGGATGTGTGTAGTGTGACAGTTACCCAGCCAGCACAATAAGAGAGCTGCAAGAGGTAGGAAATACCTCCTTCCTTCCACTTTCAGGTCCCTGAAAGGTTCATGCTGTACAACTTTGTTGCCCACGATGCTGTGGCAATCCCGTGACCCTGGGAGGCATTTATTTATTAACAGTCACAGAAATGAGAACGTGTCCCCACAGGCACGGCACCGGTGCAGCCAGGCAGTAAACACAACTGACATAAGCACAGAGCTTATGGAAAAACAGCTGCTGGATGCAGGCAGCCTCTTGAGTAGAAGGAATAATGTCTACAGATATGGAAGAATAGCTCAATGCATCACAGACTTCCTGATGATTTTCCTGCCAAGACACCAACAACAGAGAATTATAGTATCATTTAAATAAAACATCAGTTTGAATGAATTTGAAAGACATTTACTGCATACAGGAAGCCAAAAGGCTGATCCTTATTTTATTAACTTTAATTCATTCCTTCTACTTTCTGTCCTATAGGAGTTTAGAGACCTGTTACATCACTAAACTCTTTTCTAAAATTTTACAAACTGAGGATTAAAACATAAATCAGTCTCCAAGAGAGAAGAAAAAGGCATCTGAACCACAGATACTCCCTGATCTTGCTCTACATGCTCTCATGGTTAAATCAGCAACCTGTGCAACAGGGGTTGTGTCCCTTTTCCAGGCCATGCAATGGCAAAGATCCCACAATTCACTTCAGCTACTGCAAGTGCAAAGGGCAATTCAAGTTTTCCTACCAGTCTCCAAGACAAAAATTAAATGTTTGCAAAAAACAGAAACATTTAAAACTCTTTAAACAATTTAAACCAGAACTGTTCCTATCAGAACATATTTTACATGTTAAAAAAAACCAAGAAACTCAGGCTATTAAATAAGAATCTACATTTCTTAAAAACTGGGTTTGTTTTTTTTTTTACATAACAGCCAGAAGTGTTAATTGTCCTGTTTTCCAAGGTAGGAATGTTCATAAATTATTTCTTTGAAGTGCCTCACAGAGGTTTTGGTTGGCATCTGGTTCCTCAGTCATCACCTCCACAGTCTCCCACTCACCTGACCTACTGGATTTCTTGATGGCCTCTACCACACTCTGCATGTACAGACCATCTTCAAAGGAGGCTGCCATAGACACAGGTTTATGATCCCATGTCCGACGGTCTTCCTGGTCTTGGAAAGACTGCCGCAGGGCTTGCACCATGTACACCATTCCCTTCAGGTAGAGCAGCGGGATGTCCTTAAACCCCTTATCCAAAAGGCCCTTGTTGACAGGCAGAGAGTCTGTAAACAGTAGTTCTTCCTGGAGAGCAGTGTTCTTCTGCCCGTACAAGTCTGTCCCACGGGCTACGAGGCGGCCGGCAGACCCCACAATCATGACCTCGTGGATGAATGACCCGGGCATGTTGAAGTTGAGAGTCACAGTGCAGCAGACACCGTCACTCATGAGCATCTGGAACACGCAGAAGTCATCGCTGGTGACGTGGCGGATCCCGCTGATGGCCGTGTTCTGCTTCACAAAAGTCTTGAGCAGACCGTGGACCTTCTCTGCTCTCCTGCTGGTGAGGTGAGTCAGGAGGTCGATGATGTAGGTGCCCATGGTGTGCAGCCCACCCCCTCCCATGAGCTCGTCACAGATCCAGTTGTACTTGTGGCTGAGCAGGCTGCCCCCGTAGACGCGCACGTCGCAGATGATGACGTTGCCCACGTAGTGCTCCTCTATCAGCTGCTTCATCTTCACAAAGGCGGGCAGGAAACGCAGAACGTTGCCAACGATGCTCATCAGCTTGGGGTAATACCTGGCAGCTGTCACCATCCTGAAGGCATCCACAGAGGTAGCAGCTTTCTCACACAGCACGTTCTTCCCTATTCCTGCAGCACAAATGAAAAAAAAAAAATATACAGTATTTAGCACATGTTAACAAAACACGTTCAGATGGCCCAAAGGTTGTCAAGAAGTGGTGTTTTTAAGAGCTGGGCTTTCCTGGTGCAATTTCTAAGGTAAAGGTCTGGGAACTAAAGTAGGAATGCTAAGTGCAGTAAGATTCAATGCTGTTTCCAAGATGCTCCAGTTGCAGAGCTGACAAACTCACAGAGGGAGACTCTAAATAAAGAGAGGATTTTTACATGATGAAAGATAACTGACCAAATGGCATCATATGGCATCAAAACAATATGAGTGCTGTATTTAAAAAATTTTTTGAATACCTGTATAGCCAGAGGAGAAAATAAAAAGCCATATACCCTGCAGGGAAGAGTTGGGTGAAGGGGAGATTTGATTTTCACTTTGTATTTCACCATCACTATACAATTTTATTTTTTTAATAAATTAATATAAATGGGACATACAATTTACTCACATATAAAAACGTATATATATATATAAAAGACATACATACAGATTCTGTGTACAGAACACAAGAATTAGAAATAATGTTTTGGTAAGTGGATTGTTCTAAAACAACCCTTTCTAATTAGAAAGCAAATCATTTTGGTCTGCACATACAGCCTGTTTGTACAGTCAGACAAAAGCAGACTGAGTTGACAGTCACTCTTGACACAGACAAGACCTGCACCCCCAAGCTGACCCACTGCACTGTTATTGCTACTGATGCACTTTACATCGTGCTCAGCCTAAATCAATGGGGGCAGTCAATAATCCTCCTTTTTTCCCTAACTTTAAAGCAGAAATAAAGTAAAAGAGCATGACACTACAAGTTTCAACCAATTCTTACATTTAGAACTTTTCTGGCATTCCTCTTCTCATGCCAGGACTTTACTTCTACTGTTTTTTCATGTTTTACATCTGTTCTGATCAAACACTTATCTAAACATTTTTAAGGGTAATAACTGTGTTATTCCTAACTCGGTTATTACAGACACTAGCTGGGGATGCCAGACCTGAGGGTCAGTCACGGCAGACCACAGTTTCTGCCCAAGAATTGCAGGAATCACTGCACACAGTGGCGAGCACCTCTCTGAAAGCTCCTCCTTAGCCAGGAGCAGACCGTGCTCCCTGCTCAGAACAGCTTTTAATTGACTCCCAGAGAGAAGGTACCAGCATAGGCGCCTCAGTCGGTCTGTGGCACGCGAGGGGAAGGCAGATCCCTCTCTGCGGCTGCCGCTCTCCGTGCTCCCCCTCCCGGCTGCACCCAGCCGGCCCTCCAGGAGCCCTCCGAGCGGGCCAGGGCCAGCGCGCTCCCTTGACACAGCTCAGCCAGGGGACAGCTACAGGAGACTCAGGACCTCTGCTTCTAATAGACACAAGTGAAATCCAGTCAAAAAATGAGAAGATTACAAGTGAGAAATCCCCTATATTAATACGAGTCTACAGCAGCTTTAATGAACAAAGGGTCAGGCCAAACTCCCAGTGGACACCCTGGCTGTCCATTTGTAACCCTTCATTTCAGGGACCATTTCTGCTCCCCTGTCCCCAGTCTGCTGCCAAGGCAAAGCACAACACTCAGTTCAATATTTTTCAGGGCTAGCTGAAGCACATGGACAAGCATCTGGAGCTGCTTTAGTCCAGTTTATTATCTGCCTTGTCTAAATGCCACTTGTCTCCAGGCAGGTTACAGTAAAGCACCACCAGAGAAAACAAAAGGCAGCTCACAGCATCCTGAGCAGCTCTGCATCCTCAAAGCTTGCAGAAAACTGAAGTGACTCTCACTCCATGCACACCCTGGGTACAACTCTGCAGCCAGGGCTCTGCTGGTGCTGCTCCCCTGCCTGCCCAGCCCTGGGTCCCTGCAGCGGGGACTGAGAGGAGAGACGGCCAAGCCTGGGGACAGCCCTGTCACCCTGGGCAGTCCCTCACACCGGGCTGTCCTTGCTCCACAGACCAGCCTCGTCCTCGCTCAGTGCTGTGCCTGTTGTGGCAGCCCAGGCTGAGCCACCTGAGCAGCTAAAACTGGCTGATGCCTTTTTTTGGGATGGAGTTGGTGCAGCACACGGATAGCTTCACACAGCCCACTGCTGACTGCCAGGATAGAGACCTGGGAACACGTAACAGCTCTGGGATAATCCTGCTGCTGCCTTCAGTGGAACATCCCTCCAGCTGTCCCCAGGCTCACAGAGACAGCCATGAAGCAAGGACAGGGGCCAAGTCAGAGATGACTACAAGGTCCCTTACCAAGGTAATGGCCATGTCTTTTGTTTTTCAAGGCAGTGTGGCTTACATCCCTGGGATTGTTACTATTGTTTTGGTAATGAATAACCTGAACTTTGTACCATATTGTTTTCCTAAATCACAGCTGCAAAATTTTCAGTTTCCTCACCAGCCAGGAGACATGAGAGCATGGATGGGTGCATTTAACTGTGGGACACGAACCACAACACAGACATTGGGTGAAATTTATTTAGTTCCTCCGAGATCAAAAGAAGCACAGATTTAAAGAGAGCTTCTTGCTTTGCCTGTTGTGGAGATAAACCTTAAGATTACACTGAATTTAATATAAACTATCCCCTGGGCTTTGATCTGTTCTGTCTGGTTCATGAACTCAAACCAGTGTCACTGCTTTGCCCCCAGGCTTGCTCATGGATGCCTGTCAGCAAGAAACTTACACAAGGGAACTGCACCACCTAGAAAAATTGGGCTTTTTTCTCCTTTTTACCAGGACTAAAAATGGAAGCACAATTTTTTAAAAAAGTAGAAATATGTACAAAAATGAGTGATAAAAGTGTCACCACTTTAAAACAAACAAACCAAGCCCAACAAAACATAACACACAAGACCATTATTACTGCACATTCTGACAAATTCTGACATTTTCTAAGCCCAGTTTTTTGGTGACTAAACATCAACCTGTTATAAGCAATTTGCAGTTAATAATTCTCTGATTTTAATCATCACTGTGTATCAATCTCAACTTCCAAAGAAAATATTGCCATCTTTGGCCCTACCCTGGTTCTGTGTTCCTTCAGAACATTCAGGCACAGGAAACCACTCAACACTGGCTTTAAAGAAGTCACAGTATACTGGGCAGCAGACCTGCAAATACCACTGCAATCAGCCTGGAAAGCTCAAAGGCAAGGTCAGCATCACACTGGTCTGAGATGTCTGCATCAGTCTGCAGATCAGAACATCTCAGGACAGAGGAAGTGATTGTTACCCTTTCCCCTTACATCCATCCATTTCCTTCCCTGGCTTTTTCAGCCTTCCACTTCCTAAACTTGCATTCAAGCATACAGACAACCTCTGTATTTCTGTACCAGCTTTACCTCCCTTTCCTCCTCTGGATAATGCCATCTTACGGGTTCCCAGCCCTGAGTGAAGGAATCTCAATCCCAATTTTAGTTATTAATTCACCAGAGAAGGTTCAATCCTCTCCTTTTTAGTCCATCTGATCATCAAGAGCCAAAAGACCTAGTGAAATGCATATTACCTAACAAGTGCTTTAAAGAGCTTTTAGCATATTTGAAGAGATAAATTCTAACTTACAGATCAAATATTTAAAAATCAGAACACTTAAAATTCAAAGGACAGTACTCTAACGAGGAAAACAAACAAATCTAACGATGTAAAAAAGAAAAGGAAAAAAACCTGAAATCTCTCTCCGCATATCTAAGTGGCATATTGCAAATGTTTGTGCAGGGACTTGTTTACTTCCAAAAGAAATTACTGGAGAGAAAAGCGGCACAACAAACCACCCTGGCTCACGTGGTCTGAGATCACCTGTCCTAAAATTAACTTGTGTATCTCCTGTAAACACAGTAAAAATATCACCCTTGCTATTTACAGAATTACACGCAAACGGACACCCACGCTACACTACAGGAGAGGACATTAACACTACAAAGTCACACACTGGGGAATTAAGAAATGTCAGGATGCCTGGGCAGTTGGCTCCCATCTCCCTGCCCAACCAGTCTGGGGTGTCATCCTTTCTTTCTCATCTAGCTGGATTCCTCCCAACATCTGCCCTCCTGTGTCAGGCAGAAGGATTCCTCCACCTGGGAGCACATCAGCCAGCTATGGACATGGATGTCCCAAAAGTGGTCCAGGTAGTGGCCAGGGTCACAGCTAAAATAGCATTTCTTAGCTCCTAATTCACAAGATTTTGCTGAGTGCATACAAATATTTTTTCAAAGGCTTTCAACTTCAAAGTTCGATTTTACATGTGGGGAAAGCATAAGGCAGAGCTGAACAACCTTCCCCTTCCAGGCAAATCACGGTTTCCTAGTACAGAACATGGGCAAATCTAAAATGAATTAAACAATCTAAATTTTGTTTGTTCGTTTTCTGTTGCTCTGGGTTTTTTTAACGGGCATAAAACCATTTACCTTCTCATTATTATCTCTGATACAGGTGATTTTTATTACAAACTCCCTACCATAACTTCAGCCTGAACTGAACAAGATATTTTAGCCTGACTGGTTCAAGCAGAGCTATAAGCAATTATTAAGAGTATTAAAAAAAAAAAAACAAACAAACCCAGGTAACCTTTCTCACAACACCACACAAAACTTTTAGCACTGCATTTGCCCACTGGTGCAAGCAGAATTTTGCTGGGGTAATAGCTTCAAATTTCAATCTGCCAATAAGCTATGGATTTTTGGTCCAAGTCCAAGGATAAAAAGGTACCTAGAGCCTTCACAGCAATCTGGCGAGTTAGTGGTGGAGGGATGTTGATGCAAACCAAATCTACGTCCTGATGCAGCAAGACATCATCAGTCCGACTCGTGTAGAAGGAGATGTTCATTTCCTCTGCCAGCTGCTTGGCCTCCTCTTCAGTCTTCCCCCAAAGAGCCTCAATGGAGAAGCCTTCTGCCCTCAGCAAGGGTACCAGGACCCGGGCAGCACTACCAGTTCCAAACACGCCCACTCCAGGGAGCATTTTTATTCTTCATTCATTCATTCAAGCATTCTACATAAAGGCCTTCAATAAAAGGTTCGGATCCCCAGCTTGGTGTTCCATCCACAGCTCCTAAAATGTGAAAAGTTACAAGTTATTATCAGGGAAAGGCAGATTATGGCATCAAACAGACCTATCCTGAACACCACCTCCTGTCCTTTGTATGGCTTTCAACATTCTCAAACATCCTAATGACAAAAACCAAAACCCCCAAAAGGTGCAATCTACAGAGATACAGTATTAAGGGGCAAGTCTAACAAACCTATTGCAGAAGAATGGCAAGAAAGCAGCTTGACAGAGTCATATCCTCAGCTTCAAAACTCAGCACATGGGGACAGAAACACACACAAGAATGCAGGATAAACCAGACACAGAGAGGCACAAACTGGGAGTGACAGGAAGCACCAAGAGGACAGGACATGGAGTCTGTCATATCAGCAGTAAAAGCAGTGCTGCTCTTTTTGTGATGATGTAAGTCCCTAAATGAGATAAAGGTTTGTAAGATGAGGTAATATCTTTTATTAGACCAATTGAAATAGCTGGAAATAATAGACATGCTTTGGGAGACATAAATCTTTCTTCCAAATTAAATATACAAACTGAAAACAACTACTTGGACCTCAACAATTTTATGGCACATAGATAAGTCAGTCTAGAGAAGATTTAAAAAATATGTCCTGTGGGGAAAGCCTGAATTCAGTGAGCTTGTTTAGCCTGGGGAGGAGAAGCCTACAAGGAGAGAGATGCTAGTGTTTAAATACACAGAAATCTGCTTTCTGAAAGGAAAAGGGCGCTCCTCTGTGTCCACTGTGGGTAGTTAAAAGCTTCAATTAAGGACAGTTAAAAATATCTCCTTCTGCCAATGCCACTTAATCTCCAGTAATGCAGGGTTTGCACAGAATTATTATATTCCCTGCACACAAACATTTGGTCAAGTCACAGTCCTTTTGTTCTTCCAAATATTTCCCGGTAAATCAATTCCTTCGATCCCTACCTGCCAGTCTGTCTTAGCACAGCTGCTGTCCACAACTGGCCAAATTGTGTTCAGCACTTGCCTTAGCACCAACTTCAAGGAGAGATGTCAGAAGTCTCCTCAATCTCTGGCACCACAGAAACCTACAATCCAGCTTTTGTTCTGTGCCTTTCTGAATTCTCATCTACTACACCCACTTGACCTTTTCTGAATTTCTTTTTTGGAGAGAAAAACATGACAAATTCAGTTTTCGTTAGAAGCTTACAATAGAAAAGCAAAGACCTTATTTAAAAAGAGAACTGCTACCAGCACCAGATCAACACCTTTGGAAAAGACACCTACAAGCACCACGAATCATGGCCTGTTCCAGAGAGTGTTACTCATCTCCCCATCCCAAGATACTCACATTAAGTTACAGCACATGAAAGCAAACCCTGACACAGCACTGGGCAGTACCAGCACAGAAGTGAAACTACTCCCAGTGCAAGTGCTTTGTTTGCAATCAGCATCTCATTAGTCTGGGGGTGCCTCCACTGCCCAGCATGTGTTCTAAAACTGAACCCTGACTGAATCCCTAGGTATTTTTGTAGTATACAAACACTAAACTACAAAACAGAAATGCCTGAGAGTATTTATCTTGCAAAATGCACAAATGTTTACAGATGCTAGAAAACAGCTTATTAAATATTCACCTAATTAATTCAGTATGTTTTCCCTTATTCTGTTTGATGCAGCATTTGCAGTGATATTGTCACTGTCATTCTTTATTAAGGATGAACAAAGTTCATTGGCATAAACTCCTTTTTATCCAACGTTTGGCAGAACACTCAAATAAGGCAGTGACAAAGATCAAAGGGATTTTGAAAATATTTACTAGTCTACATAAAAGGGTGGGAACCTGGCAAGGAGGATGGCTTCTACCCAGGCTTGCTTTATATAAATCACACACACACACACAAAAAAAAAAAAAAAAAAAAAAAAAAAAAAAAAAAAAAAAAAACAAAAAAAAAAAAAAAAAAAAAAAAAAAAAAAAAAAAAAAAAAAAAAAAANGCACAAATACTGAAGTCCCCACAAATCTGTTTAGCAGTTTATGGTCTGGAAGAATTAAAAATTCTTACAGCAAAAAGAACATCATCTTCGTTTGAAGGGACACAAAGTGAGATGGAACAGAGAGGAGGTGAGTGTGTGCCTGCTCGCACCAGATCACACAGACATGTCTAACTTACACAACACCACAACGGTTTAGAAAAGGCTGAATTCACTGAAAATGCTCTAGAACACCACAGCTTGTGCAATAGGAGGCTCCTGCTACTCAGATAAGCTGATTTCTGTAACAATCAGTTCGTTTAAGTGTTACTCTTTCCTGTTTTCCACCCAACTGTCTCCTAAAAATAACCTCAGTCAGGTGGAATTAATCTTAAACTGACTTATCCCGAAACATAGCACACTTCTACATTGGTATCACTAGGAGCTATTGGCACACACCTACAGAATCTAGTGATTAGCTACCATGCACCAGCTCCTGATGCCACAAGAACTTCAGGTCACCAGCTCACCACTAGTACCACCACAAAGGAAGAAGTGGCCAAGCCAGCCTCAGCAATGACTTCCAGCAGGGCAGCCCCAGCTCTCTGGGCATGGAGACACAGCTTGCACAGTCAAAGGGCCCCACAGAGCTGGAGACCCCCAAACACAGCAGCCCCTAGCAATCAAGTGCTGGCCCTGAGCAGAGGACAAGCTTCTCTTCCCTCCCCTGAGAGCCACCTGCAGCCTCCTCTTCACCCACCAGACTTTCACCCACTGGGACGTCATGGTTTGGCAAGGAAGGCACAGCAGGATGGATGTGGGTGCTGAAGGGCAGCAGAAGGGCAATCCTTACACAGGGCAAATTGCAGAGCACATGGAGCACAAGCAGAACTGAGCAGAAGCTGAAAGACCTGTAATGGGAGCTTTCAAACAGGGGTACACATGGGTACTGCAGCCTTCACACACACACTGCAGACACTCCACTGCTGGCAGAAGAGGGGTTCCAGCCCAAACCACCCTGAGGAAACAGCCTAAACCCTCTATGTCAGAAAAAGGCCACTGCCAAGGAGAGGCAGTTGTAATTAAGAGTTTAGGAAGAAGGAACAGAGATCTCAGAGGAACAGCTCTGTGCTGCCAAAGAAGTCCTCAGAGCACCATCATCTGGAGCTCTATGTGCACATCTGGTACTTTTCCTCTAAGCAGGGGGGAGCAGAACTGGAAGTGCTGCAGAGGTGATCAAAAGCACCAAAATCTTCTGAAAAGGAAGACCTAAGCAAGGAAAGACTCCTCAACTGGGAAGAGACATCACAGGTAATGAAGTCAAGAGTGGCTTAGGGTGGAAAAACCTGAAATTTTCACTGTCCTTCACTATATAAGAGCACATCAAATGGAGCTCAGAGAAGGCAGGATCAAAACAATCTGAAAGAGATGGTTCCTTGCAGCAGACCTTTTTAAGTTGTGGAGTGCCCTTGCCATGAGGCAGTGCAGACATTTGTCATTTACAGAGAGTAAAAGGAGAGATGCTTGTCTATCCACTGAGGCTCACTGAATGCACAGAAGTCACAGCTAGCACTGAACTGAAAACTAGAGAAAACTGGTTTCGGCAGAGCATGGGAACAGCTCTGAGAAAGAAATGCCTGAAACTGGTACAAACATCAGCTTAGAATTAGGTACAATTTCTACATATTTACTTTAGAGCCCACCAAGCCTCAAACCTTCAAACAAGCCTCAGCAAATTAGTTACAAAAATTACAATCCTAGTGCATCAACCTCTCCAGTAGGCAAACATTGGAATGAACACTTTAATGAGAACCCTCCCCTGGAAAACCCAAAAGGCAGAGCTTATATGGGCAACTGAAACCAGACTGCAACAGATACCTTGCACGTCAGGAGATAAAAATCAATCTCTTTTTAACAGAGATGACATAATCAATCCTGCAACACCATTCTGACTTAAATTTTCCAACAGAAGCACTTAAGAGCTCTGCTGTTCCTTTCTTTGGTGGCCACAAAACACCTTCATTTTTGCTGAATTTCACAGTGAGTTTGGAGTCCCATCCTGGTCATAGAAAGGAGTTTTTTGACTCTTTTTGTACACATAGAAACAGGAGGTTTGTGACCCAGTGCAATGAAAAACCTGACGGTTCCTACAGCATCCCATTCAATTCCACATTGAAGCAGTCTGGGAGCTCCAAAGGCAAAAGTCTCAAAAACTAAACAGTGCAGTCAAGCATCACAGGGCCCAGAAACTGTTGTGGACCATTACAGATGGCCACAGGTAATGAAAGGATAACAGCCCACGTTCAGAAAGGTGCTGGCCAGGACAGCACTGGCTCTGCATAAAGAGAAAGCTTTTCACATGTCTCCAACTTATCCTAAAAAGTTTCATTTGGGTTCCAGGAAAGATGTGGCACATGGTGGAGGAGCACACCAGCAAGCACTTCTGCCCTCTGGCACGAATTACTTCTGTACGAACCCGTATGTAATGGTTCACGTGTTGATGTCAAAGCTGGTGTGGCTTCTTTACTAAATGTGCTTTTGATGCAGTGCCAGCGGGTTGTGCGATAACCCACGAGTCCACAGCCTCAAGGAACTCCCACCACACCTCGAGACAAGCCCAGCACAGCACTCTGTCCTTCCTGGTCTGAACGTACAGCAGCAAAGGCCCCGTTCCAGGCACAACACTTCCCACAGGTGCCGCCCGAGGCCGAAGGTGGCAATGAGGACCATGCCTGAGACAGCAGCGGCTGGAAAATCCTGGAAACCAAACCGGCCTTCATGCAAAGCTCATGGCTTGGCCAGGGCAGCCCCGGGGATGCCTCTGGCACGGCTCACGATGCTCTGTGCTGCCCGGGAGTGCCGGGCTTGGGCAGCTGCTCTTCGTGTGCGGGTTCCTCACAGGGCTGGACGGGACAGAGCTCACTTGACCTCGCCTCACCTCTGGAACTGGGCAGGGCTCACCTCGCCTCACCTCACCAGACCTCCCGCCTTCAGGTGTCGGGACG
>VWYO01020774.1:0-22715 GCA_013400275.1 Rhadina sibilatrix
TGGACCTTGCCTCCAGAGAATCAAAAATTGTCATGACATCTTCAGTACATTTTGTTCCTGTTGTGTGGCAACCTCTTTTTAATAACACTCATGCCTTGTTAATAGGGTGATGCTCTACCACTAAGCTGGGACTTTTTGTACCGCCCAGAGTTATTGATTCAGATTACAAAGGTGAGATACAGATTATGTTATGGACCCCTGTGCCACACTGTTTTATACCAGCAGGTCAGCGCATAGCACAACTTACTCCCTTCTCCAACAAAACCTCTAATGGCAAGGGTGAACATGGCACAAATAATTTTGGAAGCAGAGGTCAACCACAGATTTTTTGGACAAGTTCTATTACAACAGCTCAGCCAACTTTAACATGCACTATAGATGGTAAAAATATTTAAAGGCTTGTTAAAGAATGCCCTAGTGATTGGCCTACAGTCAGCCCCACATGGACCCTAATTTGGGTGGGGGGAATGCAACGGTCTAGACAAAGTGCTCACCTTCCGTTTGTCCTTGGCCCTGATGGGCAAACTGCTCGGGTTGCCCCATTTATTGCATCTATATCCTGCACGTTATGGGGAAGAGATGTTTCAGGACAAATTGGGACAACCATAGAAATAAACTTGGCCTCACAGAAAAGCCTTTTTCATAGGAGCCATTGATCAGCTGTTCCAAAATCAAATACTAGATATAAGTAAACTCACATGGAGGACTCAAGACCCCTTGTGGGTTGACCAATGGCTCCTACAGAAGGAACAGTTACTACATTTGAAACAGTTTGTGGAAGAGCAATTGTCCTTGGGTCATCTCTGTCCATCCTCTAGCCCTTGGAATACTCCTATATTCTGTATACCTAAGCAAAATGGCAAGTGGCGATTATTACCTACAACCTATGAGCAGTAAATGCAGTGGTCCAACCAATGGGTGCTTTACAACCTGGACAGCTCTGCAGTGAGGTCTCACCAGAGCAGGGCAGAGGGGCAGAATCCCCTCCCTCCCCTGCTGCCCACGGGGCTTTGGCTGCAGCCCAGGACACACGTGGCTTTCTGGGCTGGGAGTGCCCGTGGCTGGCTCATGTCCAGCTCTCACCCCCAGCACCCCCAAGTCCTTCTGGGCAGGGCTGCTCTGGGTCTGTTCATCCTCAGCCTGGGCTGGCACTGGGGGCTGCCCTGACCCAGGTGCAGAGCCAGCACTTGGTCATATACCTTCTGGATGTGACCACCAAAGCAATTCCTTATCCTCCCAACAGCTGATCCACTGAATCCATCTTTCTCTAATTATGGAGCAGAAAACTACAAATTTAGTTTTCAATTGAACAAAAAAAAGCCAGTTGAAGCCAGAAGAAATTTTTCTGAAGTGCTGAAAGTTTCGGCAGACTTACCTTTGACAAGATGAAGGATGCTGGAAAAGTTCACAGTACAATTACGCTTCCTACTAAATCACATTTTCTTAAAAATTATTTAGGCTTTATTTGCATATGTGGCATCATATATTGTCTATGTATATTTTGTGACTTTTATAATTTCTGCCATTTGAAAATATTGGTAATCAGATTTATACAAAATATCTCTAATAGGAGCATTTGTTTAGTTGAGGGATTTTTCTAAGTCTTTATACTATTATCTTCTTATAAAGATGTGAGAAAAACAAGGCAACACAATTTTACAAGGCAACAAAATTAAAATATGATGGGGCTAGAGGAAAAAGCAGTAGTTTAGCTTTGTATCTGGCATCTTATGAGAGTACCTAGAATGAAAATGTGCTACAGAAATGCTTGATCTGTCTTGAATTTACAAGGTTTATCAGCAAGTAGAGAACAGCGCCTCACAGAGGTGGTAGCAATAACTTCACTATACTTCACACTTCACCCATGAGGGCAAAGGAAGAGACAAGCTCAGCTCTACCTACCTTAGGGCTGTGTAACCTCACGGTTTTGTGCCATTTGCTGTGTCAGAGTTTAAGTGGCCTCCAGGACATGATAGTAAAGGTCAGGGAATAAATCCTCCTTGCAGATCTTAATTATTTCCCAAACTGGTGCAAACAATTTACAGAGGACAGAACCTATCCTGGAGGAATTTGCTGCATCTGGTTGACTGTGAAAGTGTTTTTGGATTGACAGTTCCCTGATGCATTAGTAGTGTGAAATTCCTGCAAATGTCATTCCTCTGATATCAGAAATAGTTGTCTTCTCTCCAGCTTCAGTATTAATCTTGACTAGGTGTTACAGAGCCAGTTTCAAATTGGTCTGCTACTGACCATTTCACTAACATGAAATGTCTTTTACTGGGTGCATCTAGTTTGGCAAAGTTGATCAGCAAATGAGAGATGGAGGGCAAACCTCTGTAATCTATGTTTAATTTATTGGTCAGGGTCACCATCCATATCACTAGAGTTGAGAGTAGTGTTTTAGTTGTAAGATCAAAACTTATAATATTCATGATGTTTACATTGCTTTATCACAACTCACAGATTCTTAAAAAAAAAAAAGACAATTATGAGTCATTCAGAGCAGTAATTGTTAACTGATTAACTTTTAATAAGGAACTTCATATGATGCCTGGAATTTTTATTGTTATTTAAAAAAAAAAAAAAAATTAAAGTATCCTTAGTCTTTTTTTTCTTTCCCATGACATTCTATTTTAAAATGTCTTACGGATGCAGAAATATTTTTCAATGTGTAAGCATTTAATGGGCTGCATTTTTGTTTGCTAGTGGTTTGTTTTTAGTTTGGCTGTTATTGTTGACTGATCTAAATAAAAGATCAATTCAAATGAACTTAAAATACCATGTTTGTAGCAGGGTTATGATGAGAAATGTGTAGATGTGAAATTCAGTTTGGACTAATAGTTTGGGCCATTCATTTTCTGTGGCAGAGTACTTACCTCATGCTCCTTGTTGAAAATAAAATCGGTGAGTGACCATTGGGTGTCACTGCTGCTGTATACATGTATACAGATCTATCAGATCTTTTACCATCACTATCAAAAGAGCAGGCATGAGCATTCATTTAGGGAAAAGAGGAGCTCGCAGTGATTTAAGGTCTGCTTTCTTTCTTCTTGCAACACGGAAAAGGGTCAGCCAGAAGTGTCATGACTGATAACCTTCAAAGGAGAAGATGTAATTTCTGCAGATATTCTGCAAGATTTAATGTGTATAATTAAATGCAATTGCTCTGGGATGATGTTGCCTAAAATATGATAATTTTTTAAGGAACAAATTTCCACTTAAGTGAAATCAAACATACCTTTCTTTTTTTAAGGGAATAAAAGCATATCCTGTACTGTAGCTGTTGTTAAAACAAAGAGAGTTATCATTGCAGAAAAGGAACAGTGAAAATCCTGAAACTGCAAAACAGCATTACAATTAGAACTCTGCATATTTACCGATGACTGAGAGCCTTACATCACCAACAAGCACAGCAGGTGGCCTGTGATCCTTGAAAGGCTGGTGTGTTTCATGTGCTTGTTAAATTCAAAGGTGGTTTCATACTGGGTTGAAAATATGGCTGTTGTACTAAAACATGCATACATTGTTATCTCTAGGCTCTTATGCATTGGAAGGCTCTGCATCTTCTCAGAAGCACACTGACTTTCACAAGACTCATTTCAGGCACAGAAATCCATTTACACAGAAGTGCTCTGTGCAAAAAATATATACTAAAGCAATGTATTGCTTTAACATCCTTTGTATTTGACAAATCAAATCAACTGTGCACATGATAAATATCTGAAAAATATATACAAAGTGTTTCATTAATGAGGTTATACTGTGTTTGCTGCTTATGCATCTTTTGTTGTTGTTCTCAGTAAAAGAATTTTATCTATGATCTTCTTTTTCTTGCTAAGAGTAAACTATTAGCAGAGAAGATTAACACTGCAAGTTTATCATACCTTTTTAGATCGAAGACATTCTTACATAACTATAATATTACCAGTTTGTAAGTTCTTCAGATGTTTGTAAACTTCAGCAAAATAGCTTTTTCTTAGCCATTTAAATGTTTAAGATTTTTCTCTTCCTTTCATGAAGTCATATAATTCTATGTAGGCATCCATGGATATGTCTTGCATGGATAATGTTAAGTTTAAATTAGCACAATGTGTCCTATAAAATTTTTAAAATGTCCTTCTATTATATTGTGACTTAGGGTACTGCTACTATCCTTGTTTTCAAATGCAAGGAATTAATTAAAAATGCACCTTAATTCTATTCACATAAGATGTTTTAAGTGGAACGGGGAATTGACCCTAAGAGTACACAGTACAGTGATTTTGTAGTTGCTGGATATTCCCACAAATTATGTAAACAGCTAAGACAAGGGAAAAAAATCAAACTTTACTTTGGGGCGAGGTGGGGGCGGGCACGGATTTATAACTTTGGACATAGACAAGCATTGCAGACTTGTAAAGTAAATTGCACTGGATGGGGGTTCTCTAGTATGACTGCTAACTTGGATTATGGCTGTCAAAGCTACTATAGGTGGCATGGGACCACATTCCTTTGATTTTTAGGCATTTCTAGAAAGGGAATAACTTTATTTCCCTTGGCCTCATATTCAATCCTTGCATACTGCCACAATAATAAGCCTTACCTCTGAAAAGAATGTATCCCTGCTGGGCTGGCAGCACAAACGCCATGAAAAGGTGCTGATGGATGGGTAAATTGATGCAACAGTTGTAAAATGCAATACATCCCACAAGCTCTAAATGCTGGAAGGTATTTTTTTAAAAGTGTTTTGTCTTCAGTGACCTGACTTCACTGAAATTAATGTTCCACTCAGGTAACTCCTGGTCCCAGAACTTGTACATTTTACCAGCCTCAGGGTCATGATTGCTAAGTTTTTCTTACTAAAAGCTAAAATTGGCTAAAAAAGAAGTTGTTGTTTCCTCTGTGTTTTCAGTTTAACCTCTATTATCACAAAGGGTGTCTCAGTTCTTTATGTTCTTGTGTGATTTTGCTATGCCCAGGAGGTTGGAATGATGACTGACCTTTTTCAGTAATTCAAAGACAGATAACAGGTGGCAATGATGTTCCCTTAAGATCATATGAATAAGAGAAGGTAAAGTGATGTCAGATACATCTGTATATACTCAAAGGTTATTTAAAAGTTGCAGGATTAAAGGGGATTATAAAGAATTTGTAATTTCTAATGAATGGGAAGTTGTCCTACTTCCTGTACTTTAGAAAAGTCTATACTCTCTGGCTTGATGTTGTTAAAAAGTCCAATAATAATTTAAATCTTTCCGATGATTAAGTCATCAAAATCTAGTAATAATCAAAATCTTTTTGCATTTTCATGCTTATTGTGGAGATGGTCTGTACTCCAGGATGCTTTAAATTTAAAAAAAAAATGTGTTCCATGGTTCAAATTTAAATGTTCACAAGATGACATGTTATGGTTAGTGTTTCTTCATAAGAAATAGGCTGTAGATAGCTCAATTTGATTACTGCTGGCAGGGGGTTGCAGCATCCTTCTGCTTCCTTAGCCTTTTTGCATCAGTTGTACTGCACTTTGTAATTTAACTTGCAAAACTGGAAATATCTTTCATATTGGTGACTCAGTATGGGACCTACTGGCATATAATGCCATATCCTGAATGTTCAGGATGACTTCTCACAAGCAGAATCAGTACAAGCTGCTGATCTCTGGAGGAAGGAGGATATGCTGTCTGTACAGATTTTGGTACCCACCTTGGTACCACTTGGAAACTTAGCTGTGCAGTGTTAGTTTCCTCTTTCCCTTTAAGATATGCTTCCCTACTCTGATCTCAAAATATTTGGTTTTGAGGCCAATATCACTTTAGAACCTCTGAATATGTTCCTATTTGATTCAAACAAGGTCTGCTATAACATATTTGCAAGGAACCAGTTTCAATAATGATTTGTTAGGTGGGGGATTTGCAGGATTCTTTTGCTAAATTGATTATCTTCCTCCTTTCTCCCTCACACACATTTTGTTCTCTACTGTTTCACTTCTTGCTTTAGAAGCAGGAAGAAAAGTGACTTTTTCTCTCTGCTACTCTTTGTCCATAGAGACCAGCATGAACTGGTGCTCACACATGTACACTACATGAAAAATATGTCTCCAAGCAAGACTGCTTCTACATGCCTGAGAAAAATAATTAGTTTCCTAAACGGCCACTTACAATAAGAAGGACTCTTTATTTACTTATTTCAGTCTCACAAAGTCTTTTTCCTCAACAGCGTCACTCACAGTGGAAAAAATATACAATTAGGAGGTAGGAAATAAGCTAGGAACACAGATGTGAAAGTCTAAGAAAAGCAGGAGTCCTTGCAAGGAGGCTGATGAGGAAAGATGTCTAAAGGCAGGAAGAATACCTCAAGGAGCAAACAGTAATTATAGCAAAGAAAGGGACAACATGGATATTTCCCAGAAAGAGGGTGCAGATTCTGGAGCTGGATCACTGTGAACAGCTTCCAGAGACGACAAAGCAATAAAAGTTCAAAAAAAGGTAATATAAAAGATTAGGAAATCTCCCTTTTGGTATTTCAGGATTAGGACTGAAGACTTTATGAAGCTAGTATCAGCTGTTCTGGGAATTTATATAAATTTTTCTGAGTTTTTTTTCTTATAAAGAGAACATCTTCATTAGGAGAAAGTTCGCTACAGCCTTGTTAAAATTTAAGTCTGTAGCTATGCCTAGAGAATTACCAACTCATAGTGATGTTAAAATCCAGTAAATTGGATTTTAAAAGAAATACGCTTTTAAAAGATGTAGGCTTTTATAATTTAACCCTATCTAAAATCACCAGTCCAGTAAGTAGAGTTCAGTGCTTTAAGAGAGTGCACATGGGGCACAAGCTCTGAGCTGTGGTAAGAGTTATACCAATAGTTCTGCATTATCTGTATTTGAATCATTGTTCTACTTGGTCACACATAGTTTTCCTTCCACTGAGACTCTGTAAGGTGGTACTGGCTCTCCTTTCTCTTTTGTTACTGGAGGCCACCTTAAGCAGAGAAGGGATGTACATATTTGTGATTCTCACAATGCATTGGTTTGGTGGAGAATGGTGCTGCTTAACACCAATGATGGGTACTGTGCAGGCTGAGCACTGGCCACCATTGCCACTGAAAACCATTCAGTATGAGTCATAATTTTTCCTTGGCAGTGGTCTCCTGCAAGGCCTTTCATGGCTGCAAGCAGGGCCATCTCCTGTAGCTTATTTCTGTGGTCAGCATAGCTTCTGTTGCCATTTTACTGCTTTATTTAAATTGTTTGCTGACTTCTGATAGACTAAAAATAATACACAATCTGTCAAACCCAAAATTTTCAACAAGCTCGGTACAAGGTCAGATTAAAGGAAAACAGCAGATTTGTCAATACTAGTTGTGTGGTTTACCTACAAAATCTACACATATTTTTGTTCTCTGATTTGAAACCAAGAGGATTAATATTTGCTCTCATAGTAGTTTATCTTATTGCTTCAAATATTAGTGACAATTAATGTCTTTGTTTAACGAACAAAACTTTTTGTGTGTTTCAGTTTTGTAAATACAAGCTAATCAATGGCAACTATATATTCCTTCAATTAAAATATATATTCGTACATGGATCACTACCAAGCCCAGTAGTGAGAAGGACACACTAATGATGCTACTTAATGGTTTGGACAATGTGAAACTGGAACTGAAAACCTCACTTTAGTGATAAAACCACTGTAAAATCCAGCTGTTGAGCTTGGATGCTTTGAAGTATTTCTTTCCTTATTTTAAAATGTTCAGATAAAATGCAGTATTTCAAATGTCATATGCAGCAATATGAAAGATAAACAAATAGCAGGTGTTTCCATTTGGCAGTTTGATCACAAAGGTACATATGTGCAATTATGTCCAGTTAATTGAGTGGGAAGAAAATGGAATTATATGATGATGGCAATGTCTTTATAATAGTTATTTAAAATATAAGTTTTTCAGCCTCTATTGTGAGTGTCTTACCTGATGAAAAATGAAAGATTCATTGGGGGGTTTTCCCCCTTGAAGCATGTATCACACAAATCTAGATTCAGAATTCTTTTCTCCCTAACAAAATATATTCAGTGACTTGTTTCTTGAAGTGACAAAAGAAACCTAACATACTGAAACTGCAGCAATGTTTCCTGGAGATAAATGATATATGCAACTACATATTTATCTTTTAATGGATGAATAATATGTATCATTCTTCTTTTATTACTAACCCTTAACAAATACATTCATGGGTGTTAGATGATTGTTGTTTATCTCAAGGTTACCTAGTATAATGTACAGCTAAAATTTTTGTGAAGGCTTGAATCTCCAAAATACTAGTTGTACTATTTAATGCTATAGGGTAGCATTCCTAGAGTGTTATACCTGCTATATATTTACTGACTTCCAAATCCTTGAAATGGTGAGCAAGAAAGAATATTCAGAAATCAGATTAAACTGACTTGTTAATTAAGACTGTTAGTTCTGCACTGTCATTTGGAATGGGGATCTATATAGTTTTTCTGTGAAGAAAAAGAAAATTTAAAAAACCCTCAAATCACAGAATTTCTGCAGTGGTTAGGGCACTTCTCTACGATGTGGGATGAAATGCAGGTCAATCTGTTTCTGTAACCTGTCCAAATTCTCCTAAAAGGTAGCACTATTTGCACCTCACAACCATTTGCTGTGATCCACAGGCCTGCTGGGGAAACTAACAAGCAAAAGGTCTCCTGAGATTTCAGACAGGGATCAGAGTAGTGTTTCTGGCACCTGCAGGAGGGAGTTTCCTACAACATTCCCATGACCTTCTGTGGGGATGTGTTTTTGTTAAGTTATTAGGTTATTCTCCCAGTGGTTCGTACGTGTTACTTCCCATGATTTTGCCCCAAGTTTGGTTTTGCCCCAAGTTTTCCTCTCGCTTGTCCAGTTGTCATTCACCCTCAGACACATCTGTTACCTTATTCACCTAGTGTCAATCTCCCTAAACCCCTGCCCTTAGTTCCAGAGAATTCCCTGTCAATCCTTGTTGTCCTTAGCCCCCCACCCAAATCCCTCCCTGGAATTCCCTTTTTCCTCCACGCCCTTTCGGCCCATGTGACCCTTTCCACTCCCCTTGTCTTCCCTATAGGTTGTCATATTGTAAGTCTCTCCTCAATCCTCTCCTAGTTTTAGTCCCAATTGGTTGAAGAATTTTATCCTCCCACTGTTCCTCCCATGCTTACACAGTTTAAAAGACAGTGTTAGTGTGGGCTTTTTGATTTTTTGCCACTGCATCCCTTGAGGGAATAAATCCTTTGGGAAGCCCACGGGAAATCCCTCCCTGTTCTTTGCTCCAATCCGAGGTGCACCAAACCAAGAGCTGTTGAGAGCGGCCGCGGTACCGGCAGCGCTGCCCCACCACCACCCGAGCCAGGAGAAGCAGAGATGGTGGCACTCATTGCACGCTGCTGGGGTGAGCGAGCTGGCTGGGTTTCTCTGGCATTGCACCAACCTTCCTCTTTCCTGCAGACACTGAATTCAGACTCAGCTGATCCTGGCATTCCTCACTCTTGACCAGGAAACTATGGTTATGCTAAAGTTGAAGTTGTGGAGGTGAAACAGGAACAGCCTTCCCCACCCTGCTGATTGTCCTTCTTACTTCCTCAACACTTACCCCTCTGCAGCAGGACTCTGCAGATTCTCTGCTACAACCCTGGAAAACTCCTACTCATTCTCTCTTACCACCATACACATTCTTTGGAACACAAAAATAGCTTATGGAAGTCATAAACACTTTACATGTACTCTCCATAGTGTGAGGTTTTATTAAAGCTACTATCTCCTGATGGTGTGCTGTGCACTATTTCGTTCTCCCACCCAGGAGAAAACAGCTTGTTTCTAAGGAGATTTTTTCAATTCTGTGTCAGACAATGAAGTTGGTATTTTGCATCTGTGTTTCTTCCAAATTATTTTGAACCTTATAACTCTTGTGAGAAAATGCTTGTATTCTGAAGCAGCTGCTTGGTAAAATAGATTTGCAGGGAAGTGGAATATAAATCTGGAGATCAAGAGCTGTAGTAAACATTGCAAAAAATCAGCAAGCTAGGAATTAAAGAAATGGAGCTTTTATAAAAGAGTAATGTAATAATGCACTTCCTACTACCGAGTGGGCATTTCTGTGTAAGAAAAGGGTTTCAATTTACCTTTGGACATTTTAGGAAATTTACCCAGAAGGTTCTGTGTTTCCTCTCTTTGTAATTGGCTCAATGCCAGGAGAGAGAGGAGCACCTGTTTGACCTTGTCACTGTTTCTCAAAAGCTGTACCTCTTTCTATTGGCAGTTTGCTAATAGGTCCATCCGCGATCATTAAGTAGAAAAGGTGAACAAAGGGTTTCGAGGCATTCTTGGGGTGTTGTAGCAGCACCAAGCAGGTGTAGGATCTGTCCCTACAGTCAGTTTGGTTTTAATCTTTGTTTGTTGTTTTGTATTATTTTCTTTTTTTTTTTTTTTTTTTTTTCTTTGAAAATGCTAGACTTAGCAGTTATTAATTCTGGCTGGCACTATCAGTGANTAAACCTTTTTGATTTATCAAAACACACCCAACCATGCCATCTTGCTAATTATTATTTAACCATTACTCTGACCAGGGCTGGATCCTTGAGAGCTATTGGAGAAATCCAACAGGGTGTGTGTCAATGAGGTGGTTTGGTACCACTGCACTGTCATTTATTGTTACCACAGATCAGGATTTCATCACAGTTTGTAGCTTTCAGCTCTTGGAGGGAAGGGAAGGTACATAAAATATAGATTTTGAAAGGGGTGAAGGCACATATGAAAATGGAGATAAAATACAAAGATCTGTTACTGACTGCAGTAGATGGCTGGTGGAGTTAATGAAAGGGTTGTATGTAATCTTTTGAGTCTGATCATGAAATAGCAGAAATTCATGGTAGGATGGTAGTCTTGGAAAGGCCAGAGCTTTCCAACTGAAGGCAGAGGTATTGTGTTTATGGTGCAATAGATTTCAAAGATACAAGAATGGTACAAAAAGATTTTCTGCCAAAATGACTTCAAAAAGTGTATGGTAGGATTCATTAAAAAAAATGTTGGGATTGGGCCAGGTTTGGATGTTGATCAAACTTGTCACTCTGTTATTAGTTGCATGGGTTTGATAGCTGGGAGTTTATTGGAATGATGTCAGAATTAAATTTGTCTTATGAAGATCAGAAAATAAGTGTACTGTCAGGTACATCTGCAGATACAGTAGCTAATGTTTCTCCAAAATCACATAAAATACAAATATTGATAGCTTCAGATTTATCTTTGATAAATAATAAGAGTCATTAAAGACTGGTTCATTGTAAACAAAGAAAAATGGAGGTAAGTATGTCAGCTGCAAGATAACAAGTCAGACATTAGAGGACAACTTCATAAAGTCAAATGAAATTAAACACATTGGAAAGTAATAAGATCAAATATACAAAATAGTAGCTATTTTGAACTTGTGTATTAAACAAAGGAGAAAGCCTGAACTAATTGCTGTAATAAAGCCAGGGACTAGCCAAAGTCTTCAGAAATGCAAAAATATTTTCTTTGTTTTCTGGGCTTAATTTTTAACTCTTATATACATGGAAGAATTAAGAGTAAGAATTGCTGAAAATTTGGTCTAACTTTGTAAAACAAGTAACCTAAAAATCTCAGTGTTCTTCAACTTTACCAATAAAAACATAAGGTGAAGAAACAAAGATAGCATCATGTGAAACTAGAGATTTGGAGAGTTCTAGGCAGACCCCTTAGTTTTCAGTTTTCATCTATTACCCTAGAATTTTTATTCTAAGGTAATAGGACTTATAATTGAAGGTAAACTAAACAGTGGTGGAGGAAAAGCTAGAATATGAAAACTGCTTCCACTAGGATGGAAATGAAATTCAAATGAATGTTTTAAATACCAGGTTATCTAATCTTTTCCCTTAAATAATGAAAAAAGTGCCCCATGTTCCTTCAGTACCTGTATAAGTTTCATTGTAAGTGGTAGAATTAAAAAAAAAAAAACATAATCACACTTCATGAATTAAGCAAAGATAAGACATCAGAAAATAATTTGAAACCGATATTTGAGAGTATATTTTGTAAAGACCTTAAAGTGGTTGAAGAGAAAATTCCATTGGCCTGCTCTGAAAAGAAAATTATCAGCTTGGAGGAAAGTTGCAGAAATTCAGAGATCAGTCTTTGGACCAATGTAATTTAATATTTTCATTAAAGTTGTTGGCAGAAGAGAGCTAATGAGGCCTGCTGATAAAACAAAGTTGTTCAACACCATCTAAAAGAGGGACGGAAAACTGGGTCACCATGTCAAATAGCCTGCAAGGCATGGGATGATATTTAACGGTACAGCTGCTTGGTCCTGTCCTTAGGGAGAGGTAATAAGAGCATTCATTATTAACTGAAAATTGTTTAGTTGAAAATGACAAAAGATACGAGGAATTAAGTGTAACAGTTGGTAACAGAAAAAATACAAGTCAAGAGTTATGAAAAAGGATTTTTCCAAGGAAAGGGATGATGAGATCCCAGGATTCCTTGCTAGCATGCTATATTCTTTTACAGTAGGAGTGTTTCTAATACAGTGTTTAGGAAAAAAGATGCAGGCAAGGATCAATGTGCAGCCTGTTGTGAGTAAAAATGAAATAAACTATGGTTTGTTTGGCATAGCAAAATGAAAGCATGAGCTCTAGAATGTTCAACTATCAGAAATAGTGGAAAGTTCAGAAAAAAATCCAATAAGGGTAGTGGACCCTGACAGTCTAAGTACTTTTAAGGCACTTTGATGAGCTTGTCACTAAGCAGAAAGTTTTAAAGGCTTTCTAAATGTGATGAAACACCACAAGCACTATTCCTTCTGCCTTTGCAACTGTTAACGAATTTGAGCTTTATTGATTACCTAAATATTCTTCTTAGAGCTTTACTGCACTTGTTTCTATATTTACATGTATTCTTTAATGGTCATTTACTTACTAGCTTCTTTGGTGCTTGTGGATGGATTACTTTTATTGCCTCTTAAAACTAAATCCAAAAAGTTGGCAAGCAAACCAAATGGGCTGGACTACCTTTATGGCTGCTCTTGATTCTTTATAATTTCTTTATTATTTCTTTTGCTTTGATTCTCTTCTTTATCTTTTCAATTTTTCCTATTTTCCTGCTCCTTCTTTTTCAGTGAGATTCTTCTCATCTTTCCTTACATTCATCCAGTTGCCATGCTGACACATAAACACTTCTGTTTTCCTCACTTCTTCCTAACAAATCAGGAGTTAGAAATTGTTAAAGCCTCAGGTTTTGCAGATTTCATGCTGAAGGGAAGAAGGTACCATACACCTTAAAACAGTGTTTTTCAGCCCGTTTATAGTCATAATCAGTCTATGCCTGTTCATGCCTGGTTTAGATCAAAAAATTAATTTTTTAAATGGGAACATTAAGAATTTTATTTTGCAAGCAATCCTTTTTTCAAAAAACTTTGTGATGTGCATCTCTATGAATTTATGGTGGTTTTTCTACAATAGTAGTTTGAGATTCATAAACCTACACTGCATGATTTCCCTAGATCATTCCCAGTTAAGTTAAAGGGAATAAGGTTTTCAAACATCACTGAACCTTAGTACAAATCCATGAGAGATGGGATCTTGACCCTTGTGCAAGTGGCATTCAGAACCTAAGGAGTCTCAGACTGGTGACCATTTTACTATATGAATTTTTAAAACTAATCTCCTTTAGACTGAGCATAATTCTTAGTTTATGGGTTTTTTGGGTTGCAACACCAATCCAAGGCCTTTGAAATACTTGGTAGAATACTGTTTTGGTTCAGAGAGATAGGGCTGCAGTGATTGACAAGAATTACTGCAGAATTTGAGTAGCATTGTCTGTCTACCTGACGTGCTGAGCTAATAAAGAAAAATATGGACGAAGAGGTTAAAGGGAGTGAAGAGCTACAGGCCAATTCAGAGAGCACAAAAGATTTATACTGGCCACCCACAACCATTTAGTTGGGTGGATAACAGTTTTCATTCATATGGATAAAATATATCTCTCTCAAAAAGTTGTGGTTCTCCTATATTTTGCAGGATAATTTTAAAAGTAATAAACATGCTGACAGAGCTTCATGGAATCACAGAATAAATTAGCTTGGAAAAGACCTTTGTGTTCATGTAATCCAGCCTATAAGCTAATATGACCTTTCAACTAAACCATGACACTGAGGCTTGGTGCTGAAAACAATGATGTAGAGAAATAATCAGCATTTAGAAAGAGGAAATTGCAAAAGAAAATAAATTGGTTTTCCACTTTTCTGTTACAAACTACTGTACCTCCTATATGTGGCCATGATTGCATATAAATTTGGGTTGTTTAAGTATTTTTTTATGCCTTAGCCATATGCAGGGTTTTTTATCCTAGGAAAAGTACTTATATGTATTTTTTTGAATTTTTCACAAGTATTTCCTACAGAGATTTTGCTAATAATACAGTGGCTTAAACTTTATAAGGGTTACTATAAATCTTTACATACCAAGTAAATTGGTATGTAAGTTTATGGTCTCTAGGCAATTAATTTGTTAGTGAGCCTAATGGTGAATGACAGCACATTCTAGTGCTATTCAGAATTTTGAATCAGGATAGTATGTTGACACATGCTTGAAACCATTGAATAATTCAGAATTCTGCTGATGTGAATGTCTATTTTTTATAGTTGTATACAACATGTATAAACATACAGAAAAAATATTATAAACTATTCTGAAAATCTAAAATAGTTTCTGAGAATCTCACTTTCTGGCCTCATATAGCACCTGAAGATCCCTTGGAAGCATCTCCTTCATAACTGAGATTTGCAAGCCTTCCTCTTGTTGCCAGTCAGCCGTATTAGTTGTATTAACTGCAGCTCTGAGCATCGTCTGAAGTGAATGGGAACTTCGCTGTTGGTTTCAGTTGTCAAAATACAGAAGAAAACTTTAGAAATGTCTTACTCTGCTGCATGTCCTCCTAGTGGTTTTTTGATTTAAAGATGGCAGTTTTTTCAGAGCTTAGTTCTTTTTGGGAGTTGCAGAAGTGCAACTTAAGTTGGTTTTGACTTTATAGAAGTGTGCTCAGCCTCAGTAGTACTCACTAACGCAGTAGAGTTTTGGAATAAACCTATCCTGTGAGGGAAGTTAGTGCAGAGTTTTCAATTTTTAATAAACCATGTGGTTGAATAGCATATTCTTGCATGTTGCACAGCTGTTTATAATAATGTAATGATAGCTAACTTGCTATTCAGAAAAATATTCTGTCATTGATTTCTAGAAAATACATTCTAAAATACATTCATTATTTTAGTTGGTGTTCTTTCAATAGAAACACCAATAGGAAAAAGTCTGGGTTGGTTTGTTGTAGGTGTGTTTTTTTGGGTTTTGTTTTGTTTGGCTTTGGTTTTTTGGGGGTTGTTTTGGCTTTTGCATTTTGGTTTCTGGTGTTTTTGTTTGGTTTTTGTTTGTTTGGGGGTTTTTTTGGTTTTATTTGTTTGTTTGGGTTTTGGTTTGGATTGATCTGGCTTGGTTTTTTTTGGATGAGCAGAAATATAAATAAATCCTTTGTTTTGTTTGGTATTTGCTCTCCTCTTGAATCAAGATTCATAAAACATTTGAAGACACTGTATAAGTTGTTCAGGCTGCAAAAACAATAACTCTAAAAATACGTTGGGGTTTTTTGCCCCCTTTCTTTCTTGTCTTTAAACTGAAACTCGATGTGCTGGTCTCTCTAGGAAATAGGCAAGGCCTACTTCTTACTTTTCAGTGAATTTTTTTCCCTGAAATCTGTTGGAGATTTTCCTGGCTTTTTGCAGGCTTTTATCATCTTGTTGGAAAAGAGAGGTTACCTTTCCTAAGCTGATTCATGTCTTGTTCCAAAGTAAGAACGGCATCATGCTATTTGCATTGGTTCACATGAAGACAAATTGGGCAAGATTACAATTATTACAATCTAGTACTTGGAAAATATGCTCACAAAAGTGAACCTAAACAATTTGTGAAGAAAGAAACAGCAACAACTATTTCAGCTTCAAGAGTGCTGCATCAAATTAACAGCTGCATTTGGACAAGCAGGGCATGTGGTGTCCTGATTTTATCTGATCTGACAGCCATTAACTAAGTCCATGAAAACTTTTGACTTTTTTATCCTTTAGTATTTATGAAAATAAATTTTAAGTGGGAGCAGGAAAAAAAAAAGTTAGTTTGGAGAATAATTGAATTAAGGAGAATAATAATAGATGGTATTGTGGGTCTGGGCATTGCATGTCCTTTTTTCATTGGTTTCTTGTCTTTCAGTGGAGAGTGAACATATATTTAGAAATAAATACAACTTTCAGTTTACAAGTATTAGTCTCAATGTTCTCCCAGTCTTGATTCAAAAGGAAAACTCTGGTCAGACATTGACTGAAATTTTGAGATAAAAAAAGCATACATGTTACTTAATTTTGCATTGCCTTTTTTGAAGATGTCATAGGAAAATTTCCTTAGTCAGTAAATTTTAGTTTTACTTCAAGGCTTCAGTTTCTATGAGTGCTTGAGGGAAAGAAATAAGGTGGAATGTAAGACTGTGACTTAACCTTTTAAGCTTGTGCTCTGTGAGATTTTTGGTATTTTTACCTCCTGTCCAGGGTTTGTGCTCATAGTTTTCTTAAATAAAGGTTTGTTTCTCTGCTCATTAATAAGGCTATGTAGCCACTGATTTTTGTTTAATTTTTTTTTGCTTTGTGCTTTGCTCCGTTCTTGTTTAGGAAGGGGTAGTAAACAGCAGTTAAACTGCAGAGACTGGCAGATGATTTAAAATCTTCCTAAAAAAAAAGAATAATACCTTCTTCAGTAGAGATTTTGGGATTTTGAGCAAATCTGTTAATTATCGTAGAATATGAAAACGAATCTATAAAAACAAACCATGCAGCTTTGTTGCACAGAAGGAAGGCTTTGCTCTTTTAAGCTGAATAACGTCCTGATTATAGAATTAGTGGCCATATAAAGCATTTTTTATTTTATCTCTGCATGTTTTAAAATCCAGTTTTTAAAGAGGTTTGTCAACCTTCAGGAATGAATTTTATACATGTGAATAAACCTCTAAAAGGCATTTTGAAAATAGAATCGTAACTAGGTTTTAAGCTTCGGTTGAGAGTAAAGCCTTTCACAAGCATTGCAGTTACATCTTTAATAACACTCAAAATCAAAAAAGTAGAAACTCTTCGCCTTTGTTCCAGGAACCACTAACACTGTTTCTGAAACTTATTCTTACTGACACACAGTTTTTACACGTAAGAATGTTGTGCTTTTTATCATATGCATGATGGGAGCAACATTGGATGAAGCTCTATTTCCTTGCAGGGAGTTAACACATCACTGAGCAAGTACAAGACTTATGCATCACTTACTTCTTATTTGTGCTGCATTTTTCACAGTTTATAAGCATTGAGATGACTTGTTGCATGGGCGGATTTCATTATATTTAAGGAATGGAAGTGCATACTAGAGAATGAATTACGTGATAGTTCAGTCAGCTTCTTTGTTCTTAGTGTCAGTACTTTGAAAACTAGAAGTTTAGTATGTGTCCTGTATGCCCTCTCACCATTAATTTTCAGTTCAAGATCTCAGTTTGAAGGGGTTACATTTCTCTGTACTTGAGGAATATCTCTTATGTTTAAGATGCTCCTTTAAACAAGAATCTGTGTTCCCAATCCTTAGTTACCACTTGGGAAGTTAGTACTGTGAAACATTGCATTATTTTCTACAGTAAATAGTTTTCAAAATATTTCCTTCCTTTCTTCAGATGCACATTTGTAAAGGTAGCACACATCTCTGGAGGCGCTCGGTGCACTGTCATAATGGAAAATATAATTGTCTATCCATAAAGTACAATTCAATGTCATATCAAGTCTCACACTAATTTTTTTTTAAATTTTTGCATTATTGATACGATATTATCTATCTTTATTATGAAGTATATTGTAGGAAACTTGATTAATAGTTTAGCTAAATATCTTATTTTGAACTTAATAAAAGTCTCAGAAATATAATCTCAGCACTGTGCAAAAGCCACATATTTTGGCTAGACGTATTAAATTGCTTGCACACAAAATCCCAGAAATTCTCATATGAGTTTCTTTTTACTTTTATGAAGAAAATGATAAGTAATTCTTCTTAGGAACATTTAAAAAAATAATCTATAGGAGTGGTAAAATATGGAATAAGAAGCTGGGAAAAGCATGAGCTGTGAAGAGGTTATCAATGCTGTTTTGATCATATTACGTTATGATCAGTGAATGTTTTAAATATAAAATTGAAATATACAGCTGCCCAGGATTCCCTAATGAAATGTGACTTTCTCCATTTCAAAGCTCCTGGCAGAAAGAGATACATTTAGTATTTTCCCAAACAAGAAAGAAATTAAAAACCAGATATTAATAATTTTGTATTTAAATGTAACAGTTTAAAAACCCTCTTATTTCATAATCTGAAGATTACTTTCATTTTTACCTCTATTATTTTACATTCAAATTAATAATGATTTAAAATTAATTATTTCAAGTTGGAGTTTTTAAATTAAATTCCTGTTTACTTTGGTTCTTAAGAAGTTTAAATTAAACAGTGTCTTTCTTTTAAAAAGAATTGAAGTTTATCACAGATAAAAAATGTTTAGAAGAATGGCAAACCTACTTCCTTAACAGATCTAATGGGTTATCTTGTATACTTACACTCTGTGCTCAGCACTGATGAAGCCACACCATGAATTTTGTGTCCAGTTTTCGGGCCCCTCATACCAAGAAAAAGTGTTGGAGCATGTCCAGAGAGAGCAGTGAAGGCAGCAAAAGGTCTGAAGCTCAAGTCTGATGAGAAGCAGCTGTGTGGGCTCAGTCTGGAAAAAAGGAGACACACGTAATCTTTTAACTCTCTACAGCTCCCTGAGAGGAGGTTGTGGACAGGTGGAGATTGGTCTCTTCTCCCAAGTCACAAGCAACAAGACAACAGGAAACAGCTTCAAGTTGCACCAGGGCACGTTTAGGCTGGATATTAGGAAGAAATTATTCACTGAAAGAATTGTAAAGTCCCAGAACAGGCTTCCCAGGAAGTGGTAGAATCATGGTCCATAGAGCAGTTCAACAGATGACTAGATGTGACACTCAGGGGTGTGGTCTAGTGGTGGGCTGGGCAGTTCTGGGTTAATGATTGGACCTAATGATCCTACAGGTCTTTTCCAACCTAAATGATTAAGTGATATACAACTACGCACAGCAGTAGAGAGTTGTCAGAACTTCATGCTGTGTTCATTGCAATGCCTAATACGCATTTCCTCATGATCACAATAGGAACACAGAATGAGAGGCCTGTGACCTCAGTCATAAAAATGGAGCTCTTGAAAGTTATTTTGAGAGGCTATTGCAGTTCTATATAATGATATAACACTTGTATAGCACCATCATGAGAGGAGTTACTTTTAACATATAGTTTTAACCTGTATTTTTTTATTAAATGTGTTTTGCTGAAGTTCAAATTTTTCTTCCTTTCCATAGAAGTATATGGCAACTGTTTTGAGATTCAGATATTATTGCATCAGTATAGTTCAGTCTAGATGGCCAGAATGAATACAATGGAATATAAAATTACAAGAAATTTTGCAAGTAAGTGACTATGCCATGGCTGTGGGTGCTGCCAGCAGTATCCTGTTTCCAGCCCTTAACAAGTTCTTCCTCAAGTAGGAGTCCTCAAGGCGTTTTTTTGCTGTGACACATTACATTCCCTAGCAGTGCCCAGTGTCAAAGCTAAAGATGGAGGTCTGTTTGTATAGTCATGATGGTTTTGAGTAGTGTATGTGCCTCTGTATTCTTTCAGGTTCTGATCTTCTGTGTAACACCATCAAGGAGCATTTCTGTACTGTGTATTTATCAGAGCAGCTTCCCTGCCTAATCCATCATACCAAAATGCTGCAAGTGAGAGGCTCACAAAAGACAAGAATCTGCCTGTAAGAAATTGTCTTTCAGGATATTCTCTCTCCCAAAGGGCAGGTATTTTTTCTTACCAAATAGAGGTGCTTTCATCACTTCAATTTCGCTGGCTAAGCAATCCTCAGCTTTGGAGTAGCAGTGATGGTTTCCAGCACATTACTGGCGGAGCTCTGCATAGACAGCAAATGCAAACTGTAGTTTCATAATTTTCAGCATCCAAGTAATTGGAGGATGTGATTCTTGCTCACTGTAAAATACCTGCCTCACTAAAACTTACATGTTTAGCATCTTGGAACTTTATGGGCTATTGTTTAAGTAATGTTATTATATCAAGTGATTGCTTATTTTCTAGTTTATTGTTTTATATAATATGTGAAAGCAAATTAAGGAGAGGGTTTTTTTAAAGCCTTGATGATTTCATACACTATCATTAACATGCTAATATGGATCTTATTGATATGTTTATAATTAAGCATTTTGATATTGGGAGACCAGAAAGTGTTCTTGGGAAAATGCTGATGGCAAGGGAAAATTATTTTATACTTGCTTTATGTAAATCACATACAGATAACTGTGACAATTACAGGATTTTGTGAATGTTCTGTGATTGCCATGCAATCACAATCAATTGCCATCCTTGGCTGTCAGATTTAATACAATTTGATAAATGTCTTGAAAGAGTAATGTAGATTATTTCTGTAAGTTGAATAACTTAGCAAAACTTTTTAATGAAATTCAAAGTAGATTAATACAATTCCTTTCACAGTTTTGCAGTACAGTAAGTAATATATACAGAATATAAACAGAGTATGAGAGAGCATCAAAAGGAACAATACTTTTATCTTACAAAACTAAAATATTTTTGTGGTGCAGCAACACTGCTACATTTCTTCAAAGTCTTTCTAGTAGTTTTCAGTTCAACTTTTTTCAGGAATCCTTCTGGAAAATGAGATTCGGTGGCAACATTGGGGCAGATATGGCCAGGGGATTTAATGCCAAGTGTCATAACGAAAGAATTGATACAATGAGAGTAAGGGAGCTTAGAGATGCAAGAAAAATAGAAACTAAACCAAACACTCATTATAGCCTATTATTCTGCTAACAAGTAAAAAGAAGGCAGTATATTTGCTTCAGTTTGCATTAATGTTATTTCTCATGTGTTTCTATAAGCTTCACAGAGATGGAAATGATGTTCTACTTCTACCATAAAATTAATCTGAAGACATTTTAATTGGAGTTAGAGAGAGAGTTCCTGTGATTATCCCTGATATCAAAGAAATAGAACAATGGGTCTCTTTCTAAGAAAAAAAAAGGAGTAGGAAAGGAAAGGTTTTCCTTATATGTTCTTCTTGTACCTTCTACTGTTAGAACAATTTTGTTATGATTCCATGTCTCTGTACATCTTAATTATTCTTCAGTTATGAACATGCAAGTCTTATAGGCATAATAAAGTCATAATGAAGCCCATCTTCCCCAAATTTTGGTAACTTTTCAATGGTAAGATTAAGTATTGGGATTAATACTTCAATACTTTGTCAGCATTAATTTGTCTAGTAACCATTTAGCCTTTCAGCAAACATTAAAGACAAGAACAAATTGTATTAATTTGTGCCTACTATAAAGAAATTCAGTACTGATGGAGCACAAAGTCTCCAAGAGTGTTCTCTCTCTTTGACTTAGTTTGGGATAGCCTGCTTTTTGCACGTGTTGTTTTCATATATGAATTAATTTGTTTTACATATTACATCACTTCTTGAACACATATGTAAAATTAAATAATAATTGTGAGATTATATATATTTGATTATATCTAAAACAGAGGTGTCATCTTTGGGACAGTTGTATTCTATTGTCAGGGCACAGCAAAGTCTGGTGGCTCTCTGGAGATCAGTGAAGGGCTTCTTCCACAGATAGAAAGGGCAGGGCAGCTGTTTGCCAGGCAGAGCTCATCCCCAGTGTCAGATGCTATCGACGCAGGAAGCTGCTCATCACAGGAGACAAACTGTGTCTTTTTTCCCTCTGCTGTCTGAAGGACAGCAAAGGAAAGAATGGAATTTGGTGTCTGAAATTTTCTTCAATACAGCAAAAACTGAGCATGTGTCTGCGGGAGTACTTCATCAGTAGAGAAGAATTGTAGGGCTTTCATTATTTGGTGTGGCTCCTTTTCCTCAGTAATGTCAACATATCTCTTGCTGCTCTCCCCATCCTTCTTATTGATGCTGAATTGATTTTTACCTTTTTGCTTTTATATTTCCTTCATATATATTTGTAGCTCTATTGTTGTATAGTTATATAGTTCCTGGTTAGCACCAGTACTTTTCCCTACTGGGAGGCAGGCAGGCAGGCAGGCAGAAAGGAATCCACCTACCTGACCTTCTCTGTCTTACTGTCACTTTCTGCCTCCCCTTGCATACAGACAGCCAATACTTTATTTTCAGCACCTACAGTGCGTCTTAAAAAACCCAACCCCCCCAAAAAAATGAGATTATTGTCTTGGTTTGGAAAGACAGGTATCAGCCAGGCAAAGCTGGAATTTTTTTTGGAATGGAGAATGTAAGCCTCTCACTTCCGCCAAATTATAATTTTGCAATTAAGGGCTTTCAGGCAAAGATTTGGGAATAGCAGTTCTTTACTAGGAATATTAACAATACAAATGTAGTAGAAAACAAAACCACCCAACCAAACCAGCAAACAAACAAACAACAAATTTGGAAAACCCTGACAGAGTCAGAGCTACAACCTGACACCCTGTTGGTCAGGGTGTTGGAA
>VWYO01020774.1:32367-44471 GCA_013400275.1 Rhadina sibilatrix
CAATTTTTTGTTTATAGATTCTTACAGGAGTCTAGTTAAATTCTAAACCTAACAGCATGCAGCTGGTTAGTCCCTGATGGAAATCTAAATGGAAGGATATACACCCTGCACCTGGATAGCACCATGCCACTGCTCTCTTGCAAAAGTGAACATTATAATTAGAGGGTAAGACAGCTTGTACTAGACTGCACAAGAGGACAGAGGCAGATCAGTTCATATGCTAGCTTTCAGCTCCTGGTGAATATGAAACCAGGAGGTAAGAAAATATACATTAAGCAGCTTTGCCTTCTCAATGAGATTTTATGCAACTCTCCTGGTTACCAGGACACATTCTCAAGAACTACTTCCTGTAGCCTAAGAAGTAATTTTCTCACCATGAGATCAATTAAACCCCCTCACCCCAAGGGAAGATTATGATAGCTTTTTCACTTGAATCTTTTCCAATTAGATGTGAGAAACTAGTCAAGATCAGGAATACCTTAGGGACTATAAACAGGAGGCAATTAAATGACTTTTCTCTTTCTGACTTCTGTGATTGGAAGATGGAAACTTTCCTAACCTAGGTTAGAAAGATTTTCAAGCCTCTGATGAACTGAACCAATGTTTTATATCTACTGGATGAATTAATATTTTCTTTTCTAAGGTCTCTATTTAAAACTAGCTTTAACTTCTGGTTACCTCCTCACAGTATTTTAGGCAGTTTTTAAGAAATGTCAAGATTTTTGAGTTCTAGAAATACCTTTCCTACTATTCTTCTATCAAAAAGTCTTTTTTCCCCCAAAAGGAGTCCCAAATGAGCCCCTTGTTTTTAATTTGCCACTGAAAACTACTCCTCTTGCTAACTAACTAATGAATAGTTGTTGCTCAATTTTTCATGCCTTTTTATCTGCCCCAATTTGTGCTTGTATGACTGCATGGTCTCATTATTTTTTAGAGTTGAAGGGAGTAATTATCTCCTTATACTTTCTTCATGCCTGCTAGGAAAGAAGTACAAGAATTCTTAAAAGGGATTGGTTTTGAACCAGAACTTACCAGAAAGTGTTCTGAGAGTTGATCTTCAGGCAGACATGACAGACGAATAGATAAATTTGGGCCACAACAGTTACAGTTATTGGAGCAAAAGATAAGCAAGTTTTGAGGGAAAAGGCTGTTTTAACAATAAGGGACAAAATCAAAGCATAGAGGAAATATGAAAAAATAGAGGTGCTTATACTGATATCTGATGAAGATTATGTTTTCTGAGGTAGGCTGAAGAGGATGGGGGGACAGGAGAAGAATGGATTTATCCAAAAAGAAGTTGTAGGGAAACCCATGCTATAGACTGAATAATGGGGAAGGTCTGGCTGAAGAGATCTGTAGAACTACAGTGTCCAAAGGTTAAAATCCCATCAGTACTTGCATCAAAAACCATAATGAACATGTAATAACCAGATTTCTTCAATACTGGGGAAAATCAGAGGGTTGAAGATTAATTTAAATTGGAAAAGATCTCCAAGATCACAAACTGTTAACCCAGCAGTGCCACATCCTCAACCATGTCCCTAAGTGCCACATCTGTATGTCTTTTAAATAACTCCAGGGATGCTGAGTCCACCACTTCCCTGGGCAGACTGATCCAGGACTTTGCATTGAAGAAAATTTTCATTTTCATGTCCAGCTGTACCATATAAATGTAAGCACAGCAGGATTTCAAGCCCACTAAGGGATTTAATAATCCTAAATGGCCTAACATTCTTTCAAGACTTTGTGCTGTGAGTATTTAAAACAGTTATTCTTTCCGCTCTGAAATTCTCCCTACAGATTCTACAGTTAGGAACATTTCCAAAGGACCACTGAGTATTAAGGAACAATTATCAACAGGAAAACAAACAGGACTTCTGCGTTGTCTTTCATGCCTCTAATGTTAGGTATTATCATTTGTCATGGGAACAGGGAAAGAGTTATAGAAGTACCCATTGTCCGGCACAGTTAAGCTTTGAAGCTTTTTCTGTTGTCTTTTATCCCACAGCCCCTTCTGGAATATATTTTTTTAAGTTCATTTTAAAACTCGGCATACTGTGATACATATCTATAGTTTCAAAAGGGACAAGAATACAAACTCATTAAACTATCCAAAAGCAGTAATCTCAAATTCAGAAAAGTCATCTCATAGAGCTGAACTTCTTTAAATACCTTGTACTAGACAGCAGGCTTTGGGAAAGAAAATATATGCCTCACAATTAATTACTTCAGAAAAGACATAAACTGACTCTCACTCATGTTTCATTTTTTCTAAGAAAATTAAACATTAGCAGTTTAACACTATTAATATGGCATTTTCATTGTTCATATCATTATTTCTATATCCCAGTATCTGAAAAGTCCAGTTAGGCAAAGATTACACAAATGGGAGGTGATACAGAAATAGACCTACAAAAATTTTGTTAGCCTCAGCTTAGAACAGAAAACTAATTAACATTAACTAAAAACTTTCTACAATTCTCCAATGTTTTCCCAAAGTCTTTTAAGAGAAGAGACAGAAAAGAGATGCTTTTCTACAGCACTCTGCAGTGGCAAAGCTGTAAACTTTTTTACTCGCCACATGCTTCTATAGAGACAAAATATGTCTATTCATGTTAACTCATGCATCTCCTCAGAAGAACAGGAAAAGAAATTTCAGATGGGTACAGGCCACAAGCTCAGGGTTGTGAAACCTGGACACAGCTGCTTCTAGAATGAAAGCTCAACTATCCCACCACTATCACTATGCATGAAAATGGGAATTTTCTTGTACATATTGCAACTACAAAACATAGAAGCTGTAACTATGATCAGTATTTGGAAAGATGAATACATATGATGTTAAAGCTTACCTCACACTGTTGTCTCACTGCCTGCTTCAATTACATCAGACACCCAACACCTGATTCAGATCTTTTTTGTAATATTCAAATTTGTATTACACCATATGCAGCACATACATTTCAGACTTCTGCTGATATCATCAGATTTCAGAATGCTGATATGAGATAGAAGAGTTTCAAGTTTTTGAGTGAGCTGACTGAAATATGGAAAAGTCAATGCTAAGGAGCTAATGCTGCTGTCAAGGCTATATCCACAATGGACATATTGCTAGTACATTATTTGCTAAGCAATAATCATAATATTTTTTCAACATATGGTTCCAGAACACAATACACATCATTGCCTTTTGAACTCAGATGTCATATGTATTCAAACATTTAAAATCCTGTGGTAAAATATGCCTCCAGGCCATCTCCTATGAAGAACCCTTGCCAAACATAAATGTGTACCCTGACTTTTTAAAGTCTTGAGTATTTGTACATTCATTGATTCTGCTGCAGAAAGAGACTGAGTCCTTTCAGGATGGATGGCTCTCTACAGGTAAATATTTAACACTTCCAAGTCATAATTCCAGGCAGTCTACATGCAAAAATCACATTTATTATGTGATTTAGATTATTTACATCTACATAATATACATCTCCCTGTGTATACTGTCTGGAACCTCATTCAAGCTGTACAAAAAATGTGGTAGGCATAGGGTTTGCTTCAACTTTAGTCTTGAATTTTGAGTTCACAGGAGGACTGAAAGACAGAAGAGGACTCACAACAGACTAAATTAGGTACACTGCTAAATCAAATAGTCAACCAATTTGTAGATGGGAAAGAGAACTTTGCTAGGACCACCCAAAATCCAGGTCTAAATTACAGCAAACTCGCAAGTTCCTCACAAGGACAAGAATACTCCTACTTTTCTGTCAGATCTCCCCAATCCTTCCCAGAGAAGACCCTCACAACTCCAGAATGGGAAGCCACTCGTGGAATATAGTCCTTCACTCGCTGCTCCCCATGGGTTCTTCCCATAGGCTGCAGTTATCCAAGATCTGTTCCAGGGTGGATCTTCCTCAGGTACATCAGGAAAAGACTATTCCAATGTGGGTGCCTTACACGCCACAGTTGCTAGTAGAAATTCTGTTCCTGTGAGGGGTCTTGGCAGGATCGTGTTCCATCATGGGTTATAGAGGGACTGAAGGTTCCTTCAGGGCCTCAGTCCCCCTCCTCAGCAAGAGGATACATGCATTTAACCAGCTTTTTTTTTTATTCGCCCCTCTCCATGGGGAGCAATTATCTTTGATATACATATCTACTTTGGAATAAAATGAAAAAAATGCCTTCTTAAAAAATGTTTATCATGTCAAAAACAATAACATTATTTACAGGAACAGAAGCAGCACCTGCTCAAACACGAAGGGGATTCACCACAAGTGAGGTAACAATCCAAAGGCCAAAGTACTCACTTTCAATAGTAGTGTAAGAACGTACAGTTCCCCGCTCTGAATTAGACAGAATAAAGGTTTCTACATTACATGTAACTACACTGTTTTCTTTTGTAGCACCATTGCTCTTAAGTTTGACTCCAAGTGTTCCAAGTGTTTTCATTGAAAATTTTTCAAAATGGTACCTACAGGAAAAGAGATTTATGTTTCAATCGATTGGAATTTTCCAAGATATCAATCCTTTGACTTGTCACAAAATTATTTGGTTCTTGCCATTGCTACTGTGCTGCAGCTGTGCTGCAGCTAGCTTTTCTACTAAACTGTTGTAGAAATCTTGTGAAACCCTGTTGTTTAAATGCCCATTTAAATCTCTGATTCTCCCTAAATGATGGTGGTTTTTTTCCCATTCCTTCTGAAAGGCAATCCAACAATTTGATACCAAGAATGGTTATGCTGCAGTGCACAAGGAATATTTCTTGATTTGTCCATCTTGATTTGACATTATAATGGCTTTCCCACATTAGTGGTGTAAGATCACTATTGCCTCTCAGTGAGGCGTGACGACCTGGTTCAGGAACGGCACGGCGACTACTCTAAGTCTGCTTGGTCCGTAGCTCACTGACACCAATGTGGTGGATGGCAAATGGTGTTTATTCTTTGCTTACACGGTGTTTTATAACTTATGCAAGCAGCGTCTGCTTACGTCATCACTTACATGCACTTGGCTAACTTAACAAAGCTAATAAAAAAGGTGGTTCTATCTACCCATACAATCCGACATCTCCCGATCGCCTGTCCCTCGCTACCACAGATCACATTTGTGATTTATGATCCATGATTATCCCTTTGCCCAATAGCGACAGTCACTGTGATGGTGCTATGAATAAGCCACTGAAGCTTTTGCTCTGCAGAGCATTTCCAACAGAGGAACAACTTGGGAAGAGCACAAATTAGGTATTTATATAATAGAGAGTCACAGATATATTTGGACCTCAATGAAGTGTTGATATATCTGAATTACACCACCTGAAGAGGATTTCCAGGTAGTTGTAATGAAGCTAATCCACGCTAATCTTTGTAGACGATAGAAATACAAGTTTATCACCTCGAAAAGATCTTAACCAAAGGTCACTCTGAGTCTAGTTAAAAAATGTTTCACTACATTTCTCTGAGTTTTTCCCACCCTTATCATGTTTATTTTCTTAAAAAGCAGTTTTGTCTGGATATCTTTAGAAGTATTTTCGTGGGAAAAAAGGAGCTAATTCTACTGTCCGCAACCCAAAAAGAAGAAATAAAAGAAGAAAATTTTCAGCAGCCACAAGAACCCCAAAAAAGTGGAAAAAGAACTGACCATTAGCTTTAGGAGAGTAAAAACTGGCAAAAGTTTTAATGATTAATTATTGTTTCTAAGCAAAACTTCTGCCTGTAAGAACACTCAATACAGAAACTGTAACTGAAGTGTTCACCTTTGAACCACTGCTGGAACTGAAATTGACAGGGCTTGACAAGTTTCCTTGCATGAGCAAAAGTTCTCCCTAAGACTTTGAGATCCTATCTAATGATGCAAAAGCATGAAGAAATTTTCTAACACCCCTATTACAGTTGCTTGAGATTATAAATAGAAAATCCAAGTGTTTTGCTGAAGTATGAGTCCTAACTTCATCCCAACTTGATTTAAGTTGTAAATCAATTATGGAACCACAGATCAGTGAAAAAATGAATGAAGAGGAAAGATTAAATAAATCCTTCTAATCAAATGGGATGTTTCCATAGATTCCTTAAGCCATCAAATAATATATAATCTCAGTGAAGGAAAAGATGTGTCTTTATCAATTATACTCTTCCATGCGCATAAAATTATTCAAGCTTGTCTTGAAGGAGACATTTTGTAGAAATCTGCATTATATTATACTTCCTAATTAATTATAGGACAATTTATAATTTTTAAAATAAGTATGTATCATAATAAATGGCTTTAACAAAGATAGTTTTAATTTTATTATATGCAAATGAAAAAAAGCTTTTGGTTGCTTAACTCACTCTGCTGAAGATTTCTGTGCTCACTTGAACTGAATTTGGATTTTAGTTATAAGATTTTTATACCTTATACATCATTGCATGGTGGGGTTAAAGTCTCTATCACATGTTCTTACGTATTAAAATTCTTGGTGACAACTCTCTTTCAGTGAAGTGATAATATGCAGAGAGGAATCAGAGGCTGGTGTGATGTAGGAGGGCCATGGAATGACAAAAGTTCATGGTAAAAAAAATGAGAAGTTTGAGGGCAGGAATTAGAATATTAAACATGTATCAGCTTTCACGTTGTATGGTTTATATTTCGTGTCAACCTAAATCTGATAAGGAAAAGACTTTTTGAGACAGGACAATAACAACCTTTGGCTGTGCAGAGTTAACTAGTGAAATTTCATGTCTTCTTGCATAAAAGGCCAGCTTTGATTTCTCTTTTTCAAAAGGTACACCTCTATAACTTGGCAGGGGCTTGCTGGGTTTGGCCTCTGAAATCACTCAGAGAGCCTGCCTACATGTTCTGTGTTCCTGTCACATATTAATTTTAGTGCAAGTACGCATCCTGTACATTGTATTTTATATAAATATATTAAGACTGCATCCTGAAAGTTATACTAGGACAGAAATATGCTTACTGCTTACAGACAGAAGTATTAACACAAGCAGTATGTTTACAGAGAAAGATTTAAATTAACATAAGCAAAATTACAAGTGATTGTTACAAACAGCTGAACTAGCTGCATTTTCAGCAATTTATCTGTAGTTTTTAAGGGGTAGACAATCGTTTTTTTAATCTCAGTCTAGACTCAGAAAAGGCAAATATTAACCTGATTGTCTGATATGTCAGCTCAGTCAGCCAGGCAGCTTCTCATTATTAGAATAAAGGCTAGGGTAGTGTTTACCAAAGCTAGAAAAAAATCTAAAGATGTAAGTGCTGTGAAGGCACAAACTCAGCTGTTTTGATACCCTCTCTGTAAAGTGTCTTCAGGATCTTAAATCTGAGAGTTCTTAACATGTAGAGCTGCTCTGAGCCTGCTATGAAGTACCTAAATCCATACCTGTGATTCTGAACATTGTAGATCAAACTGTCTGACAGCATTACTTCACAACTCTACCTTCAAAAGGAGTATTCTTTTTTCTCCCTTTGGCATCACCTATGGCTTGTCTCTGCATATGAACAGCAAATCTCTGACTCGTCATGTCTTTTCTCTTACTTTATCATGAGGCCAAAGAAAAAGCTAGAAACATAGACAGCTACTGAGATGGTCATCTCACATAGGGATGGGCCTGGGAGGAGGTTCCCTGAATTCCATAAGCCTACAGATAATTGCAAACATTCATCCTGTTCTTTCTGCTCACTCTGTTGTAGGCTTTCACAGCCTGGGAGGATGAGTAAGGCCCTGTTGACATAAATCCCATTTCTCAGAGAATATCCAACATTCTTTGCATCTGAATGACAAAAAGGATGAAAGTAAAACTCTGAATCTTGGGCAATTAGCTGAGGAGAGTAGTATAGATTACTGTGCTCCTATGCATGTGTATAAACCAGACAAAAAGAAAATTAATGTCACCAAAGATTTCATTTTGAACATAGAACTTAGGTAGAAACCTGATCCTAACAAATTCAGTGGTTAATTTTTTTTTTTTTTTTCCGTCTGTTTCACTTTCAGGTTTGAAAACATTATAACCTACCCAGGTATAACATACCCATGTATGCACACCTGACTTGTGTGTTTCCTGAGGAGCACTGTTTCATTTGTGGAGAGCTCACATGCAATGCAAGCTACAGCCTTATATATATATTACACATTATAAATTATATAAATATATAAATAATATCTATATATAAATAAATTATATAAAAGTTATTGTGGTATTTTGTTACAGTCCAAATTTGTGCTTCATAGGTCAATCTAGGGCATGAGCAGAGTAGCTCACATTTTGAAATGTGAATCTATACACTTCAGTAGATCAGTCACATATTTACTTAAAAGCAGGGCTGGCCCAAAGTTACTGAAGGGAATTAAGGGGAGAAAAAACACCTCTTTACATGAAGTTAACTATACAAGTTAACAACTATAAGTCTTGGTAATATGACTAACATTGCCCTCTTATGATTTGAACATCCAAATAATAAAATTGGCATAGACACTGATAATACATGTATCATTAGTCATCAAGTTATCTCCAAGTTCTGTTATTAGACATCAATACTAAAAGCATGAAATAGACAGGAAAAGTTGTTGATTAATGAAAAATAAATCTTTATTTTAGCTGCAGTACTTAAAACGTAGGTGAATCAAAATGAATATGAGGAAGAACATTTCTACTGAGCAGGTGGCTGTGCACTGGAAGAGAATGCCCAGAAAGGTTGTGAAGTCTGATTCTGAGTCTGGTTCTGAGTGGTTCTATTTTTAGGATTTTAAATGTCTTCATTTTTTTGCCATTATTTTTTTCCTGTTGAGATCTGACACTTTTTTGCTCCATTGCTTNTTTTTTTTCCGTCTGTTTCACTTTCAGGTTTGAAAACATTATAACCTACCCAGGTATAACATACCCATGTATGCACACCTGACTTGTGTGTTTCCTGAGGAGCACTGTTTCATTTGTGGAGAGCTCACATGCAATGCAAGCTACAGCCTTATATATATATTACACATTATAAATTATATAAATATATAAATNTAATAAAATTGGCATAGACACTGATAATACATGTATCATTAGTCATCAAGTTATCTCCAAGTTCTGTTATTAGACATCAATACTAAAAGCATGAAATAGACAGGAAAAGTTGTTGATTAATGAAAAATAAATCTTTATTTTAGCTGCAGTACTTAAAACGTAGGTGAATCAAAATGAATATGAGGAAGAACATTTCTACTGAGCAGGTGGCTGTGCACTGGAAGAGAATGCCCAGAAAGGTTGTGAAGTCTGATTCTGAGTCTGGTTCTGAGTGGTTCTATTTTTAGGATTTTAAATGTCTTCATTTTTTTGCCATTATTTTTTTCCTGTTGAGATCTGACACTTTTTTGCTCCATTGCTTAGTTCTTTCCATAACCCTTTCAGAGTTAATCAGAACTGGTGCTGTGTGCTTCTTTCAGGCACTGTTTTTTGGCTTTGTGTGAAGATGTACTACTTAGACATGAATTCTACCATTTTCCATAGAATGTCAACAGCTACCAAAGTCAGATATTGCTCTTGTATTGAAATACTACAAACATATCTAGCAAGACCAAATTTTAAGACACTATGTAAATTCAGCATCATAACATGTTGATGATGTCAGGTCATCAGCACAGTTGCTAAGCAATTGGCAATAGGTTCTAAATGTTCAGCTGCTCTTGGGATGTTTTAAATCTGGTAGCACCTAATTTTCCTATTCACAGGCTTTTGACTGATGGTATGCTTTGTTGTCTCTTTTCTTTTCCTCCAGCTTTTTTCTTTCCTTTCAATCTCATGCTCCTGTTTCTTTCCAGTGATAAGGGAGCTTGGCTGCCTGCCCAGACTTCTAGCTGCTCATGTGTCTGTCTTGAAAAATACAATAACTGCAGCTTGAAAGCTGAATTTTAACTGTCCTCCAGAAGAATACAAAATTGGAGAAGAGAGACTGATGGAAAGAGGGAATGGTGAAAAAAAATTCACTTATCATGCAGTAAGAATGCTCAAGGATAAGGTACAACTCTTGTGGGGCAGCTCTCATCACACAGAAATTTCTGAGGTAAGGATGACAGGGAACTATAGATCATGTAACTTGCAAGTATGGGTAAGAAGTGGGGACATATACGGACAAGAACATTCTGCAAAAAGCCAGTATCAATAATAGGTTCAGATGAGTCCCTGAGTAAATTTCTCTGTTCTTAAATATTAATGCTGTAGACATGATCCTCCCTCTTCTCAAGTAGCTTTGACTCCATTGATCCTTGGATGTATTCAAACCATAAATCCAGACTCAGGCACACAGTAAAAATGGTGCTTCACATGCTCAAAAGTGTGTTTAATCTGTTCTTCTGATGGAATCATCTTTTCTGGCTTCAGAAAACCTCCTCATTTCAATGTCCAATTTCAGCTGCCTGTGCTCAAAGGGTGCCTTCAACTGTTCACCTCCTAGAGCTTCCAAAAGTTGTAAACAAAAACTATCCTGTGATGAGTTAGGTGTCTGAAGGAGATCCTTAATTGCATTAGAAATATTTTCAGGTCATAAATTAGGTACCTGCAAGTAAGAAAATGCATATATAGCTGTAACTTAAATTTCTAGCCTTGACAGCCTTTTTTCCCAGTACAGGAATACTTAAGCAGCATGAAATTTTTTAATGCCCAAATTCTTCAGTACTTAAAAACTTAGTCTTCAATTAAATCTTCCAGGGCTAACTGTTATAAAAGAATGCACTTAATGATGCATACCCCTATTTAAAGGAATAATGAGATGTAACACCTAAGTCCTGAGGTATCCTGATAATTTCCACTGCTATTTAATGCTTTTTTAATCTTTTTATCCCACATATCCTAAGATGCTGTAACAATATTGGTCAGCTTCCCTGGGCTTGAGAGACAAATGGAAAAGAACCCTATCCTTTTTTATTCTTCTCACCCACCCAAATGTTTGAGACAAACTATAGCCAGCCCTCAGCTAAATGTGAATTAGCCACAACTGTAGTAAGTCTTCTCTGGAGCTTTCCTGTAGATTTCTGTGTAGCTTGGGGTGCATGAAAAGGTATTCTTCCTTGGGGAATAGGTGCTGACTCTAATCCTTCAGCATTTGGGTGGGATCTTTTCCATGATTAATTGAGTAGGTGGTGAGGGGTAATTCCCAAATTATGAAAAAAAAATAGTTTATTGACTAGGTGAGTTCCTGCTAAGACTCAGCCATGTCTGGGCATGTTTTACCTTGAGTTTTCACAAGCACCACTTAAAATTAGGGAAACAAAATCTGCAGTTTCTTTCCAGTATAAATTTCTTACAATCCTGTCCTTGTCTTTCTGGAGGAAGGATTAAAGTGGGAGTACCATTACAAATATTTCCCTGACAAAGATTTTCTTCCCTTTTGAGCTTTATCATTAATTATTTTCTGTTATCTTGCTTGTGTACCCGTGTCAAGTGTTCTATAAAATCGTGTCTGCTTCCAAATGAGGAGTTTCCTCTAGGGTGGTTTAGTAACCAGTTAAATAATACTCTTTCAGAATTATATTGTGAGATAATTCCATAAAAGAGTTTAATGAAGAAATTTTTAATTATTTAACAATTAACAATTGTTCTTTAACAATTGACAAAAATTTCATTAAAAATTTTGTTCAACTACTTTGGCTATAATTTATTGGGACCAGTCCTCACATATATTTAAAACTTACCATTATTACTATGCTTTCCAATTTTTTTCCCCCCTCTGGACAAATTTCAGGACTGCTGAAATACTGGGAAAACTCCTCTCTGTGGGGGTGTGAAATAAACGAGATCATGGCAAGTGATACTACATAGTGGTAGCAGAAAGTAGAGGAAAGATACTACATTGGAGTTGTTACAAAATGAAATTAATCAAAATTCAACGACATCCTTCAATGTAATGAGCAAGGCAGCAAGTAAAGATTCCACCTCATATTGTCTGCAGTGGTGCTCCCAAAGCACACACTCCATGGGACAAGTGCTCAGTTACAATCTCTGAGAATATACTTAATTTGAAACTTTTTCTCGTGTCATGTGTCTAATTTCATCTCTACATTTTTCAATTTGTATGTCTTTGATGATTCTTCTAAATACCAAATAAAACCTTAAAAAAAAGGACATATATATATATATATA
>VWYO01020775.1:0-10911 GCA_013400275.1 Rhadina sibilatrix
ACTAGGGGGATACAACAAACAGTCATATGAGATAAAACATAAAAATGCTTGTTGCCAAGGAAAGAAAATATTCAGGATTTCAAATTTTCCTTTGGAAGTGTATTTCCTAGGACTAGTAAAAAATGGTAGCATAATAAAATCAATATTCTCACTGAAATCAATCCACTATCACCTAACTGCAATAGCTGACATTCAATACAATCAAACTATATTATCATGGTTTATTTTTTCTTTAAATTGGAAGTTTAAAATAATTTAAAGGCTGCATTATGTCCATATGATAAATGGATGCCAAGAATTCTGTAAACAAAAGGCTTTCAATAAAGAAAGTTGGTTTGGATGAAAATTAAAAAAAGAAGATTTTCCTGTGTGTATTACCTCACATAAAGAAACACAAGAAGTGAAATAATTTCTAAACCAGTGAAATTTATTCTTCCTTCCCACTTTTGAGGGTAAATAAAATTGAGCACCTTTATCATTCCACTAAAATCATGACAGCTGCTTCCAAAAATTTTTGCAAGCATGCAATCTACTGCTGCATCAGAAAAACTGTACCATGAAACATCCTATGATTTTGTAAAAGTATAGTGCAGATTAAACCCTTGCTAATGGTCAAAACATTGATATATTCTCTTTATTTCTTTGAAAACAGCTTAGTATTTTGCCATATAAAAGAGAAAGCACCTGACAAGTTTTAATAATTATTTTCTTTCACTATAAATGTGTTTTTGCTTTCAGAAAAAGAAAAAAAGATAATGAAAGATAGAATGTTAAGAGCTGCAATTATGAGATTATTTTACAAAACAGTAGTTTCTTATAGGGAATCATTGAAACAGAATTGTTGTGTATCCAAGGCAGATCACAACAAACCAGAATAAGAGCAAATTATACTTTTGTATGAGTAATAAGGGATAGCTTTGATGTTTTTCTTCATTAAAAAAAAAATACATAAAATAAAATAGCAAAAAATTCTATTCCTGGATGGGATATTAATGTGCGCTTTGCACAATTTGATATGATACAAATCAACTTATCAAATTATATACATTTGTATATTAACTGGATTCATCAACTGATTCAAGTAAGATTTGTTTGTAGGATAACTATTTAAAATCCATTTACTAGAATTAAGGAAGGTAAAATGGACAACTTTTATTTAGCTATGTTTGTGATTATGTTAAAATCATCAGGATTAGCAATAAAAACATAGTGCAATTTCTCTTCCCCAATCCAAATTTGCCTACACTATCATGCCACTGTTTCAATAGCCACAACATTTTCAATATTTTGTAATATAATGTTATAATATTATTTATTCTCCAGAAGCAGCTGCTCAGTTTCAAGCCTGCAAGACTGCACATGACATATTTTATTCCTCCTGAGTTGCAGTTCAACATGAGGGGAAAAAAAACTGCTATGATTGCTTTTACTGCTGCCAACACAGAAGATCACCAGAGATATGAGGTTAGTTCAGCTTAAGGGAATTGTGCAGGTAGCAGCCCCAAGACATCTTTGCATTTCTCAGCTCCAAATTTTGAGAGCAGACAGTGTAGGTTAGAGTGACTTTGGGGTGTTTGAAATCTCACCAGCTAGATACATGAAGACAGGGAGAGAACAGACTATGGCTGCTCTAGGACCTGCTGCCTGGGTTGGTGCCTTCTCCCTAGTCTGCTGTGCTTGTCTAAACTACCTCTATATCCCTTGGTTTGGGTCATTAGTCTTTTCATGTCATATACTCAATCTGAGTCAAGTGGACTCCACTCCTAAAGTGGTTTATTTAGCAGGGAAGATCTCATTTTCTAGAGGAAATTAGTCTCTAGCATAGCAACCTTTGAATATTGTATCAGATGTGATTTTCAAAGTATTGGCTTAGAGAGGAGTCTCCTATAGGCTATGGGATTCACTGAATTAGATTTGTCTAGAAAGGTTCTTTTAGAACTTCTAATTAGAAGACTGGAAGAACTGAATGAGACTAGACTAGACTAGGAGAGTTAAGTTCATCTGGAAGGGACCTTCAATGATTATCTAATTCAATAGTCTACTTCAGGTTGAGCAAAGGTTGGAGTATTAAAGGCATTTTCTAACAGCCTGTTAAACAGTGACAGGCATAAGGCATTAACCACCTCTCTCAGAAGCCTGCTCCAGTGTTTGCAATTCTCTTGGCAAAGAAATGTTTCCTAACTGTCGGATCTAAACCTCCCCTGATGCCTCTGGAAATCCTCTCCAGGCATCCTATCACAGGATGTCAGAGAGGAGTGATCAGCACCTCCCTCTCCACTTCCCCTCCTCAGTAAGCTATAGAGAGCAAAGAGTTCACCTCCTCAAGTCTCCACAAACCCAGCTGAATCTGTCATGGAAAGGTATGTCCTCTAACATTGTCCAATCCTTCAATTTGCATGCAAGCTCATATTTGCCCAGTCTTATAGACTTAGGTTTCATTTAAGAAATCCTCTGCTTCTTAACTAAAAGGGGGGTTTGATGGTTGGTTGAGGGGGTTTTGAGGATGTTTGGGGCTTTTGGTGCTTGAATTGACTAGGAAGCAGCAATTTGTTATGTCATTTGCACCAGTTCTGTGATCACTGAGCTAATAGAAATTTTTACTTCCTCAGAATCCTAGCATTGGGAACATCTAAGCTTCAAAGTCAAGTGCCCTAAGGATTTTGAGATATCTGTTTGGAGTAAGTTTGACAGGATTTCCACCTCACTCCAAGAGACATCTAGAGAGTGGTGGGCTCTGTTACTGCTGAAGTGTGGGAAAATGACCATTGCTGCATTAGCTACAAAGCTCTGGCATTTTACCATCAAAGATTTACTCTTCCCATCACTGGGAGCTATTTGCTGCCCTCAGACATCTACTGGCAGAGCTGTTTCCAAGTACACCTTGAAGCAGACAATGGAAAGCTGAGCTGGAAGACATAAAATCCTCCTAAACACCCAGTTATGTAAACATCTGCCAGGAAGTTCACAACCACTAAGTGCACAAGGGGACTAAAATAACAGGGCAATTGCTTCAAAAATGTTAGAGACTTCCCAAATCCCAGGCAGATCACTCTAGTGAAAATGCAGTAAGTTTGTAAGAACTTGGAGAAAATTTTATCTATATTTGGTTCTATACAATATTCTTATTTCTAATGTAGTTATTCAAACTATAGATCTATAGACAGTAATGATACTGAGAGATTACCTATGTCAAAAATATCCAACAAGTGGGAGTTAAAACACATTGAGGGCTATCACACAAAACAATAGTTTTCATTGTGAAAGCCACAAGTAACTGGAAAGGAAATGTTCTGAGTAAAAACTCACCATGCTACCCTTTTCTTACTCTTACTCAAAGTTATTTATTATAGACATAATTCTAGGGCACAGATCTTTGATCTGATCCAGTAGGATACTTCCAGAACATTGTATTAAATCCATGTAGTCTAAAGACAGATGCATCAGATGTGGGAACATTTGTATTTGAATGTACAGCATCTTTATGATACCTGATTACTAATTTTACTTTATTTAGTTCTGATCATCTGATCATTTCTTTGCTGTCTTGATTTCTTAAATTTCACACGGTCTTTGTCCAGAGGTTCTTTACTGATTTTATTACTATAATTCCTTGTTTTATAATCATTAATGCTAAAAAAAATAGAAAAAATAGCACCATGATTTTTTTTTAATCAGATCATGACAGGTAAAACATGCTAAAATATCCATGTTACTACTCATGAGTCTTTTAAATTATTTTGTTTCTTTCTTATGTCATGAATCAAATATTTCAAGCAAAAAATGAGAAGTCTTACATATCTTTCAGTCTTGAAACTTATTTGAGCAACTAATTGATAAAAACATTTTTTGAAATTGTTGACAATCTGATATGTTGCTTAAAACCTAGTCTGTCCTTTATCAGTAATTTTTCTAGGCCAATGTCTTTAAAGTATATTATAAAAGAGCGAAAGATCAACACTTTAAGGGTAGGATTTCTCCAAAAGGTGTCTGAAAAATTTCAGAAAGAATGGTTATACATGGAAGAATTAAATGTGGTAAAGTATAAATGCCCTGATCTAGTTCAGTCATTTATTGGAGGAGGTTGCAAAAAAGCAGCAACTTACTTTCCTGTCGCTGCAACTAGATACAGAGAAGAGAAAAATAAAATATAAAGGCATGTAGTAAATAAATTCACTGACTTCAACAGCTCCCATCACTATCACCTCTTAAAATATGACTGTTATTACAGTTTTTCAGGATTGAATTTCTTCTGCTATGCCCTGGCCAGCTGTTGGCCTCCTCAGCTGTTGAGCCAGGAAAACCAAACCAACTTTGAAACAATCTCTTTTAAGATGCCCCAGGTAAGATAAAAGGAAGCTAGTACTGCTAGAAACCACACTGTATCCTGTCTTGATAACAATATTCATCAACAATTGATAGAAGGAGGGAACCCACATAAGGCTTCTGACACAAAGCAGATGGACCCCAGGGATAATTCTGTTATATAGACATTGATCACAATGCTTCATGTAAAGCACAGAAAGGTTTCCAAAAGTTCACGATCTCAGAACTCTAATAAACACATAGAACAACTGACGTATAAAAATCTATAGGGAAAGGAAGTAGAATGAACCTCTAAGAAAATGCCATTTTCTTAAGGGAGTTTTAAAATCTCCCAGTGACAGAATCTGCATGGGACCAGAATGTTGTTAACCCCACAGAGGTGTGTCACCTGTGAGGGTTGCCTGCAGCCTCAGAAACGGCTTATAAAAACAGCCAGACGGCATGATTGGAGCTGTTTGGAAAAGCAAAAGGTTTTAATAAAGTCGAAAAAAAACAAACCATACAAAACAAACGTGAGATAGGCCGTGCAAAGTGGTGGGAGGACCCTTACATCTGCTACAACACCCCAAAAATGCGCCAAGAATCTCTGTGCTCTCCTTTAAGTAACAATCGAGGAGGTTTTTTTTGCCATCCTGCCCAATAGAAATCCAACAGGTGCCTCTCTGCTGGAATCTGGCCAATTATGGTGAGAAGAGCATCAAAGTTTCTGGTTCTTTGCCTTATAAGTAAGACAAGCAGTGAAACTTGAATCCTTTCCTAATACAGGAATGCCTGCTAGTGTGGAGGTGCATTGCTATATCCCAGAGAAGCTAATTGCATGGGATTGGAATATTGTTTTCACTTACTTCATGTTGGGGACTAAATGAAATGATGATCAGTTTGGCAGAAAGTTGGTTAGTGGGTTTGGGATGCAGGTTTTTTTCAAAAGCAACTGACGTGTGCCATATCTGCATATGCTATTCTAATACTCTCACGTTTGATCAGATTCTTGCTAGACCTTTATCTAGCAAATTCTCTCCTTATTTATGGCAGTTTCTGCTCCCATTCTTAGTTTATAACAGGCTATAACAAAATGAAGTATTTTTTGACTGTTATTTTAAGTTTGCATTTACTGAATTTAATTTTTTTAAAAAAAATCTGTAAACAGAGATATTCATTTTCTGAACAAAGGATTATAATACATAGACTTATAATTAATAACACATAATTTTTCACATTTTGTAGAAGTTTATGCACATTCACACATAAGTATATTTATGCCTATACATATGCACACACACACATTGCTTTCACATGAACACATAAACACTGCATATCTGAGTAAATACTGAGGAGCTGCTTTATCTGTTTGGGAGGTTTTTTGTTTGTTTTTTGGAGGCTGATTTGTAGAATTATAGGTAAAATGTGTCTCTGGAAGTGAGTGTTACTGCTGAAAAGAGGTGAGAGGAGCAGGGAAACTCACCCAACTATGAGTCTGCTCGGGGCAGATACTGAATAGCAGGCAGGTGAAGGACCTCAGTCTTTCAAGCTCTGTTTTAGGTCATTCCATTCCAATGCTGCGGAGAACGATAATGAGAATATCACACAATGAGGGAAACTGCATTTTGAACATGTATTTTATCTACATAATAGGAAAATGGATATTTTGAAGAAAACTATAATTAAGAGCACTTTATAAAATATATCAAAGAGATGATAGGAAGAATACATACTGTGTACATCTCAAGTGAGTTTGGAAAATTGTGATCATTTTAACAGTGAGAAGATCCATGTGAATGCAGCTTTTAATATATTTTACCTGCTGCTTATACTTTTCTAGTTCATTCCAAAAGAATAGCAGTCAGTTGCTAAAGCAGTTCAAAACGCCAAGTGAGCTGTAACTAAATTGGCAATGAAGAATGACTTTGAGTCACTTCCACAAATGTCTGAACCTTCCTTTTAAAATTTAGCCACAAATAGAAGGAGGAAACCAACATAAGGCTTCTGACACAAAGCAGATGAACCCCAGGAATGTCTGCCATAGAGACTTTGATCACAATGCTTCATATAAAGCACAGAAAAGTTTCCAAAAGTTCATGATCTCAGAACTCTTGCAAACACATAGAACAACTGAAAAAGAAAAAAGAAAAAAAGAAAAAGGAAAAAAAGAAAAAGTAATTGACTACAAGTGGCCTGAAAAGAGCTAGAAAAGAGTGGGATGGAGAAATCCAGGTCACAAGCCTCCACCCTGGCATTCATCCCTCACCAATACATTGGGAAACACCCAGGGCACCAGTACTTACACGGACACCGTCATGGCACAAAAGCCAGTAAAACAGCTGAATGCTTGTTCAGCTGCAGAATTCCTGTGGACTTTGAGACTTTACATGTTAAAATTCTGTTCCTAAGATCCTTTCCCAATGCAGATAAAACCATTTGAAAGGAGTCCTTAGGGATGTTTCTGAGGATTCAGTTTGTGGCTTGAGTCCTTTTTTTGAGAGTAACTAGCTTGTAAGAATATACAGAGGCAAAAGTATCTAAAGGTACCTATAAGGAGAGCTTTAAACTAGACTTACTAGGATAAAAGTGTGTAATTTTGAGTAATAGAAGAGACAAGGGCTGCTGATGTACTACTCATTAAGAAGGTGATGCCTTAAGTTTTATCTTTCATATTTTCCAGATTCTCTACTGCATTAGTATATAACTCTGAACGTGATATAAAGCATCAGCAAGTCCTCTTCACAATTTAGTTAGACAAAATAATTCTTTTCCAGCCCAAGGAGAACCAAGGATACTGTTACAGCTTCAGGCCCAAAAAGCATAACAACAGCAAATTGTGGAGAGCAATCTGGGAGGATGGGGCTTCATAACCTGAAGCTGTAATTGAACAATTAACCTCAATATGTAAATGGACCAAAACTTATAAAAGTGTGAAAAACCTGTGACCCATCATCCATCTTGAGTGTAGCCTCACACAGGCTCTTGCACTACCCAAGGTGTATCCTTTGAAGGCCTTTTTAATAAATACCTGCTTTATTCCTTTAACTGTCTAGCCTCTCTTCTAGGTAGCCTCTGAAGGCATCAAGGGGAACACCTGTGATATAGCTCTGTATTGCATTTTCATGGCAAGGTTTTCATGGGAAGGGTTTCTACAAGAGGACACCAGGAGCTGCCCCCCTGTCTGAGAGCTGGCACCAAGAGAGACTCAATACCAGCACAGAAGTTCCATTGCAATCTGTGTAGGACCATGGTGCTGCAGATATCCACCCTGCAGTCTGTGGAGGACACCATGCTAGAGCAAGTATACGTGACCTGAAAGAAGCTGCAGCCTGAGCTCAAGCTGAAGCAGGCTCCTGGCAGGACCTGCAGTCCATGGAGAAGCTCATGGAGAAGCAAGTTTTCTGCAGAAACTTTGGTCCATGGGGGAGCCACACTCTTCCTGAAGAGGGTAGCTCCTGAAGAGCTGTGCAGTTCCTGAAGAACTGCAGTGCAAAATCCATATTGGAGATATTTGTGAAGGGCTGCATTCTCTTGAAGAGACACAACACCACAGGAGGAGAAAAGTATGAGGAAGAAGAAGCAGTGGAGATGGACTTTGCACTGCTTATGTTTGGGAGGACAAAGAAGAGTCTTAAGAAGACTTAAGCTGAGTTTGGAAAGAAAGGAAGGGGAAGGTGAAGGTTGTTTTAGTCTTGATTTTATTTCTCACAGTCTTATTCTCATGTTAGTTGGCAATAAATTAAATTAATTTTCCCAAAGTCAAGTCTGGTTTGCCTGTGACAGTAGCAGGTGATTTCTCTGTCTGTACCATGACCCATGATTTTGTCCATTTTATTTTCACCCCTTGTCCTGCTGGAGAGGGAGACTGAGTGAATGAGTTGGTGGCTCAGGGTATGGCCAGGAGCTCAAACATAGTGTATTTCCCAAAAAAAGTGACAGTCAATAGCCCTACCAAAATGTCCCTATACCAATGCACATAGCATGGTGTCCTAATTTCAAATAGGATATAGTTCTTTTCAGTAGCTGATGCAACGCTGTGATTTGGATTCAGTATAGAATACTCTTGATAACACTTACTTTTAGTCAAGGATTTTTCAGTGTCTTGTGCTCTTCCAGTTAGGGAGCACAAAAAATGCTGGGAGGGAACATGGTCAGGGCAGGTGACTAAAACTCCAAAGAATATCATGCCCAGTATCTAAACTGAGGGAGTTACCTGAAACTAATTGGGGCTAATCACTGTGCACTATTGGGGGTTTTGGTATCAGTCAGCAGGTAGTGAGCAACGGTATTGTGCGTCACTTTTTTTTCTTGAGTTTTCTCTTTTTTTTTTCTTTTTTTTTTTTTTAACTAAGTAATTATCATCATCATCATTGTTATTATTATATTTCACTTTTTTCAATCATTAAACTGTTTGTATCTCAACCTACAAGTCTTACTTCTGATTCTTGTCTGTGTTCCACAGGGGGTGTGAGTGAGTGGTTGCATAGTGCTGGGCTTAAACCAAGACACATAGGTAACAAAAATTGCTATATACCATTCAGAGGGAACAAGCAAGGAAGGAGAGGTAGAGAGGCTGCCCTGTAAACAATGAGTCTGTAAACAACAGATTGAATGCACAAAGCTGCCTTTGAAAAGCAGCAATGGATGGGTTGAGAGTTACAGGTAAAAATGAAGCTTGGCTTGAAGGCCAAACCAACAAAGGAAATCTCATGGTTGGTGTTTATTGCAGGCTGTGTGACAGAAGGGAGTATGGTGCTGTAGCATTGTTACGTCAGGAACACACTCAACAGGCTCTGATCCCACTGGGGGACTTCAGTCATCCTGACATCTGCTGGAAAAGCAGCACACCAAAACGTAAGCCATCCAGGGGACTGTTGAGGTATATCAAGGGTATCTTCTTAATTCAGTAATAGGCTACTAGGAAAGAAGACCTAAATCTACCTTCTTTGGTTGATAAGATATGACCCTTGTCCTGTCACTACAGGCCTTTGTAGAAAGTCTCTCTCTATACTTCTTATAATGCCTATTTAAGGGTTTAAATATTGCCATAAGTCCTTTCTTAAGTCTTCTCCAGACAGAACGACTCCAATAATTCCATCACCTGAAGGGGGCCTACAAGAAAGTTGGTGAGGGCTTTTTTACAAAGGCCTGTAGTGACAGGACAAGGGTCAATAGTTTTGAAAAGGGGCAATAGTTTCAAAATTTCAAGTATAGTTTTAGACTGAGCATAAGGAAGACATTTTTTTGCTATGCTGATAGTGAGACACTGAAACAGCCTACCCAGAGAAGCTATGGATGCCCCATCACTGGAAACGTTCAAGTTCTGTCTGGCTCGGACTCTGAGCAATCTAGTCTAGTGGAAAGTATTCCTGCCCATGGCATGGGAGTTGGACAAGCTAATTATAGGCTCCTCCCAACCCAAACTGCTCTATGCTTCTAACACTGGCATCTTGCACTGGCTAGCCTGAGTCAACACACTCCATGTCACTTCACAGGAAATCAAAAATTAATCATGCATGAAACATTTTTGAAGTACTAGAAACTGTGTGATAACACCTTCAGGCAGAGTATCTGCAAGACCAACGGAGAAGCAACAATACAGACACGTGCTTCTGCAGCTGAATTTCACACTGTTAGGCAAGTCTGAATACTATCAGTAGTTATTAATCACTCAGAAACACTACTGTGAAGACAAATAGAGGAATATAGACAAAAATATAAATTAAGATAAACCACTTTATATTAAACAACAGATACTACCAATGTGTTCCATCAGTAATTTTTAATTGGATTCCCTACAGCTATTTGTTCTTTGATCTAAGCAAAATGATAAAGCCATTGTGATTTTTAATTGAATTGTGTTGGTGTTATGCTAAACTCATATACAAGACATAGGCACATTGAAGATGTAATTTTTATGCATAAGGATCACTCCTTGTGAACTGCTTCTTGTACAGCTGCATTAAATCACTCTGTTGTGTTGCGTAATATAAGGAACTAGGCTGTTTAAATTAGAATTGCAGGACAGAATTAATTAGTAAGTATTTCATCCATGAAAAGTATGCAACTATCAGGCCACCAGCCTAAAGAAATGATAAGCATTTTTAAGAACAGAATCTGGACTTTTACAGCAGATTAGAGGAAGGATAAGTAGCCAAAAAATTGATATTCGTAAAAGCATATTTATTTTCTGTACAAATATAGAAAATGTATTTTCCTGCTATTTATAGATACAAAATATTGAATCAAAAGCTTGGACTAATCTTATTTGCATAAAACCAAAGCAATTAAAACCTTATTTTAAATTAATTGATATATCTGTGAGGGAAAAATCTGTCCATTCTAATCAAAGATAGAAATAGCCTTTTTACACTTAACACAGCACTGTAGTTTCTATGAAGGTCTTGCATTTAGAGACTCAGCTAAAGGAGAACTCCGTTCTTCACAAAACTTGGCTAAAGACTTACACTTATTTATACATGCCTCCCGTATGATACATCATTGCTAAGATGAATGATGCCACTCACAATTCCACTGAGATGTTCAGAGGTCTTTATAATGTGCCCTTGCACCAAGGTATATCCATCTCTGAAGTAAAAAAAAAAAAAA
>VWYO01020775.1:10953-22283 GCA_013400275.1 Rhadina sibilatrix
AAAAAAAAAAAAGGCAAGTAAATTGTATATAATATCGCCAAAATTATAAAGCTTTCTACTTATTTAGAAAAGCAATTGGTTTTTATCACTAATTCACTGCTTTTATCACAGATAGGATGGATGAAGTTGGAAAGGGCTGCTGAAGATCATCTTGTCCAACCACTCCTGCACATTAAGTTACCTAGAAAATGTTGCCCAGGACAAAGTCCAGATACCTTTTGAATATCTCTAAGGTAAGAGACTTCACAACTGCTTTGGGCAACCTGTGCTAGTGCTCAGTCACTCTTCCAGTGAAAAAGTACTTTCTGACATTCAGATGGAGATTCCTGTGTTTCAGGCATTGTCTCCTGTCCTGTCACTAGGCTTTGCTGAAAAGAGCCTGGTGCTGTCTTCTTTGAAGCCCCTCTTCAGGTATTTGCACATATTGACAGTATTTCCCCTGAATCTTCACTTCTCTCCAGCCTAAACAGCACAGCTATCTCAAACTTTGCTCAAATGAGACAGTCCAGTCCCTTTACCATCTTAGAGCAGAGTAAAGGGGCAGGATAACCTTCCTTTGCCACTGTCAATGCTTTTCCTATTGCAGGCCAGGATACTGTTAGCATTCCTTGCCAAAACAGCACAATGTTGACGCCTGTTAGACATGGAGCTCACCTTGGAGAGGTAATCTAATAAAAGAGACTCTCCACAGACCTTCCCCATTGTTTAGGAAACTTCAATTTTAAAAGGGCCTAAACTTACAGTACTGATATTTCCTGGTAAGACTGATTTAGAAGGATATTTTGTTTGCTTTATTTACTTTGTAAAGATATGCTAAGTTCATTCACTGTTCTTCTTTATGGATATTCTTTTTCATACATTATGTATCACACTTTTATTCCCTCATTTTGCATTTTAGTTTACCATGCTTATATATATCAAGTTTGAATGTTTTGTTTGATCTTGGTTTCATATTAAAAGTCAAAAACCATTCTTAGCAGCTTTTGAAGACGTGTAACTTTTAAAACAATTTATCAATTTTTATAGCAATTAATATCAGTGTGATTGAAATTTGCTATCAGCAACTTCTTTAGCACTTCCTGGCATATTCTGGAATTCTACAATGGTTCTCATGATTTTCTCTGGTCTAAGTTTTAGCCAAACTTAGACTTCAGTTGAACTGTCTGGATTTGGATAAGTATTCCCATTGGAATAGGGTGGTGGCACAAATCTAAACCTGAGTTCCTTACTATGCACCACAAAATCACTAGAAAAATAAGGTCGATAAAATCTGACGTAAATATCTCACTGACACGGAATTAATCTTATATTAAGATATTTGTTTATGCATACTTTCTTGTTTTGTTTTCGTTTGTGTTGGGGTTTTTTTTCCTTTTTTTTTTTTTTTTTTTTTTTTTTTTTTTTTTTTTGTTTTTTTTTTTTTTTTTTGTTAGTATTTAGTTTGGTATTTCATTCTTCTGTTCCTTGTGTCTATTATTATCCATTAACAGTGGTAGGTATAAATCAAAAAGGCATGGACAAACTGCAGGTACCTTGAAGTAAAGCAGCAGGAGATACAGAGAGAGACAGATTACATTTAAAAAGCTGCTAACTACTTAATTAAACAAAAGAGGTGTTATTCTTTGAGATTTTGTAGTTGCCTGTTTAAATTTACTTCAAGTAAATTAAACTTTTTCCAAGACACAAATAATCTTAATGACAGTTGTCATGGATATAGTACTCTGGAGGTGATCTAATGTGTCAAGAAAATGGTCAAGGAAAAAAAGCACCTTCCTCAATCTGCTTACTGCCTATGTTTCTGATCAGGTTTCTGTCCACTGGTATCTCCAGGGCCTTTTCAACAGTGTTTCATCAATCAGCCACTGCTTAGGCAAGACAAAGGGCTAGTCTTTGTACCACTAAAAAGTAGTCCATACTTGTCACAGACAGGTACATTTACATTTATCCTTGTTTAATTTAATAGCATTCCTTTTGGTCCATTCCTTCTGGTCCATTCCTTCAAGTTGTCCATGGACCTTTAAAAAGCTCTTATCAAGTACATCCTAGTTTTGTGAGGACCCAACCACAGATGAATAGAATATATTGAATAGGATAGGTTCAAGATAGATCCCCAAGAAATTCCCTATCACTGGCCTCCGAGTATGACAACAACAACCCTCTGTCCTCAAAACCCTCCAGTCTTTTTGCCCATTTAGAAGGTCAGCTATCCAAGCCATAGTGTTCCATACTGAATCACTGAAATACAGAATGATAGAATTGCCTCAGTTGGAAGGAACCTCAAAGATCATCTAGTTCCAACCCCATAGACCAGCGACATCCAGCCTGGTCTTGAAAACTTCTAGGCATGGGGCACTCATAACTTTTCTGGGCAGCCTGTTCCAGTGCCTTAAAACCCTCAAATGATTTCTGTTTCTAATACCTAATCTAAAGCTACTCTTTTTCAGTTTGAAGACATTCCCATGTGTCCTGTTGCATGTCCTTGGAGATAGCTCCTCTCCATTTTCATGCAGGCTCCATTTAGGCACTAGAAGACACTACCTTTCCCCGCTCATCTCCACAACCATCTAGTAATGACCGAAAGCAACTAGCAGTATCCTCAGAAAGCTCTCTCCACAAGAAGATGTTTTGGTTTTCTCATGGTTTAACCCCAGACGGAAATTAAGCCTCACACAGCTGTTCATTCACTCCCCTGCAGTCGGATGGGGAAGAAAACCAGGAGAGTAAACTTGAGTAAACTCATGGGTTTAGATCAAGACATTTTTATAGGTAAAGCAAAAGTCATGCATGCAAGAAAATAAAAATATTTCATTCATTCACCACTCCCTAGGGGCAGGCGGATGTCCAGCTGTGCCCAAGAAAGAAGGGCTCCATCATGAGTAATGGTGATGTGAGATGACAAAAGCCACTGCTTCGAGTGTCTCACTTTTCCTTCTCCCCTCAGTTTACATGCTGAGCATAATGCCATGGGTATGAAATATCCCTTTGGTCAGTTAGGGTCAGCTGTCCTCTCCCAGCTGCTTGTGAACCTCCAACCTACTCTGTGTAAGCATTGCTCAGCAGAAATAAAAACATCCCTGTACTATCAACACTCTTTTCAGTACAAATATATAACACAGTGCCAAAGTTGCTAGTACAAAGAAAAGCAAGTCCACCCCAGCCCAAACCAGCCCAATTTTCTATACAGAATTGCTCATTTTGAGTGAGATCATTTAAAGATTAGTTTGACCTCATACACCAAAAGGATATCCTAGCAAAGGGATATTGGTCTAAGCACAGAATCAATGTAAATTATTTTAGAAAATTAAAATTCACAGGGAAAAGAATATATAAAAACTATCTCTACCACCACTCCTTGATGAATTCTTCTACCTTCCACACACACATCTGTGTTAGAGGTGTAGAGGAGAAAGACTCTTGTTCAGAAGATTGATGCAGAAGTGTCTTGATTTTAATACAATTCAGTAAAATCAAGTTTCATGTAATTCAGAGAGAAATTATTTTCTATGCACAGATTTGCCACAGTACAGGTGTAGATTTCGTTTAATATTCTTACAGCCATATCAGGTGCAATGACATTGCTAAGCTCAAATAAATCTCTCCTGGCAGCTCATTCAGACTAATATTAGCATTGAGAACATAATGCAGGTGATTTTATTTATATTTTATTCTACTAAAATTAATAAAATCTCATATAAGAAATATATCATGTTAGTATTTAAGCCAACTAAAAGCTTTTTCATAAACAGATATTATTTATTTCCTTGACTGTTATTAATCCTACAGATTCCCAATGATAACCTTGAAATTCAGGATTTAGTTGATTTTTTTTCAGATGTTCCAGCAATTTTGTCTTTCATTTTAAAATATGCTGTATCTCCAAACACATCACAGCCTACACTGATAATAGTTTATAAATAAACATTGTTATTCATTTGCATTTTGCAATTCCTTAAAAGATGCATTAGCCTTCATTATTCTGTTCATGAACCTGATAATAATTTCTACATTGTCTTTTTTAATTGCTTTCTGAGTTCACAGCACTTCTTCTACATAATAATCTTACATTTACATTGAATTCTTTATCCTGAAAGATACCAAAGCCCTTCAAAAAATGTGAGCTGAATTCTATCCTCTGGTTTATCCAAGTACCCACCAGCTGCAAAGAAATTGAAAACCTCTGAGGAGATAATTTGATAACTTGAATAAAAGAAAATTGATCACTTCAGCAGAAAATACAGAACTAGTTCAAACTGGTAAGAAGTAGCCGCTTCCTGTAATTTAATTTGTTTTTCTTCTGTGATTGCTCATTTTTTCATAAACAGGCCTCCCTAGCCAGCTGGAAATTCACATTAAGGTAAAAGATTGTCATTATCAAAGGTTGATTTTTCTTGTAATTTCATGCCAGTTTTCCCTGAATTGCTTTATCTCTGTTCTTATATCATGTTCTGCTTTTTTGCTCACTCTGAGTTTTTCCTAAGCTGTTAAGGAGATCCAATAATATCACAATTTCAGGTTATTTCCAATTTACCATGTACAGGGTGGATCCATCATGTTAGTCATAATATTACAGGTTTTGCCTGGTCAGAGTATTCTAGGAGCTTTCACCAGAAATATTCATGTGCTCTCTAGCAGTATTTTAAACACCAGTGTCTTGGGTTGTGGAGCCAGGGGTGTGTATCCCATTTCATTGTTAAAAGCAGTTGGGGAGATGTTTTTTCTTTATCTCTTGTAACTCAAGGGGGAAGAGGGCCGGATGCCTTCTGATAATGGGCCATTAGCACCTCCCCAAACTATACCCTCCCCAAAGCAGTACATCCACATTCCATCATCCTATTGTGAGATGCACCACATCCCCCCTGGCAGTGGGGGGGAGCCAACCATTTCCTACCTGGATAAAACTGAGACANTTTTGGACAATATTTTTTAATAATCAAGTTAATCAAGTCAAATAAAATAAAAATACAAAAAAAAAGGAATTTTTCAATACTATAGAATATAGTGAGGAAAGCAAAACAGGCATGTGTTTTCTGGGGATTTTCAGGATACAGATTACATATGGATTTTTGTTGTTGTTTTAATTTATAAAACTGTTTTATCAAAAGCTCATCAAACACTATATTTCTTCCTATGACTAAGAAACAAATAAGCACTCCTTTAATACATATTTTTGCCTGCACAAGGATGATAGTGAAGACTAGATAAGTGTTGAAGATGGTCTAATAGAGCCATGTTTTAAAAAAGTGATGGTGAAAAATAAATGTCAAAGGTATTTCTAAAAGCAGCCTGCTTTTTCAGCAAATATTTTTCACCTAATTTTTGTACTGATTCCACACTTCTGCTTTTCCACACTTGCAGATCTACCATAAGTTTCAAAAAAGCTCTATAAAGTAGACACTAATGTCTCTCTGTTTCTTAAAATATTGCAGTGATCTAGTCTTGGTCAGCCAAGAGTTTTGTTTAAAAACAAGTCATATTAAGCAAAAAGACATGGCAAATCAAACAAAAAAAATTATTCTGTAGAAAGATAATATTCTGATTTGTAGGCATTTTTTTAGTTTCCTTCAGCAAGAAGGAAACAAACTTAATGAACACTTTTTAAAAATGTGCTTTATAACACACTGAGGACTTGTTTGGTTGGATAACAAAAGATCACAAGCCCCAGATGGCAATGCAATTGCAAGTTTAAAAATGGCAAGGCAAAACTTTTTACCCACAGATCCATACAACTGTGGCAATGGGGGAGGATATTTTTTCCTGATGTAAATGTTGTAAGAGAAGTAGTGTTTTAATTTCTTAGAGTGTTAACGTTTATCTTTCTTAAAGCTCTTCTTTTGGGAGGTTTCTAAATCTCATTGATCTCGTAGGGCATATAGAACAAACTCCTTGCTTTTTTGCACAGACTTTTTTCTTCTCAGTACTGCTGAATCCCAAAAACAGGAATTATAGGAAAATCACACCACCAAGATGCTCATTCAAATTTGGTTTCTAAACTGACTGGAAGGCTTATTAACAAACATGTTCATAAGTGAATACAAATATTAATGCAGCTTCTAGATATTCTCAGTACATCCCCTGTCTCCAGATTTGGGTATCTATCTTCTCTCAGATATATTTATTTTAATTCTCAATGTAGCCCAGTATATCCCCTGTCTTCAGATTTGCGTACTATCTTCTCTCAGCTATATTTATTTTAATTCTAGAAGTCCATTCATTTCAAACATTTTTCTTAGCAAGAGGAACACATAAATACCAACATCTTTCATTGTATATGCTGCTCCCCATGTTTTTTCTTAGATCACTGAATGACTAACTACTAGCTTCCACAGATGCTTAGTAAGTATGGGTTATGAATGTATACTGTCAAGGTAAAAGTAGAATGGGTTTTCTACTGAAAATGCAGTATTTGTGTTATTAACTAATGTCTTGCTCATCTCTGGACATTGTTTTTGATTTTACCAGGATGAATTCTTATACCTTTTTGCATGAGAAATAATTTTGTACTTGAATGTGCAGCTGTTGTTCATTTGGGCAATCTTGTTTCTGATACTCAGGAGAGACCTGCCACAGATCGTCAGCTGTGTAAAGCCTTGAGGGGCTGCACATGCCAAAAAGAGAAAATGTAATTGCAATTCATATAGGACTGTGAAGAGCTAGTATAAAAGGTCACAGCACGTTGTCATTTATTCCTCAGTAGCTGAAGTCTGGAGGAGAATCCTCTGTAGAAATGTAGAGACGGTTACACCCTAAAACAAGAGAAGGATACAAGAGGTCACAGTTATGAGAAGAAGAATCTCAGAGGCACAGAATGGAAGACTCTCTAGGACTTAATTATTATTCACCATTACTGGAGAGGTCTTAAAAAACCTCTAAGAAAAAGAAAAATCAGCTCAGACACAGATGTCCAAGACATTGTCTAATTGATTGTGCAATAGGATCCAAAATAATTTCTCTGTTAGGGCAGTCCCCACATCCGTTTGTGCTAGGGCAAATGGCCAGTTGAAACTGCACAAGAAACAGCAGGAAACTTCCACTCTATTTTACTCACCTTTTATGATGATAAAACCTTTTATACACCTTTCTTTGTTCCCATTCACCTTTTCAGCAGCTTGCTTCTTCTGCTTCATTCCTGGAGATATTGAAAGCAAACAGGCTAGGAAACCATTAGATTGTCTGCTTTTAACTTTGGGTACTTATTATTTCCTCTGGATGGAAACACACAAATCCTTAAGAGGTATGGAGTGGCATAAGAGTGCCAGATATCACCCCACTTTTCAAGCTTAGAAATCATTTAACAGATTAGGTTTCAGGCAATAAAGTTACATATAGTTAAAATAGACTGGAAATACATATAGCTTTTACCTTTTTTAATGGAAAATGAATCAGTTTGTTTTTAATGGATTTGAGAGGATAAAGTACCCTGCCAAAAAAAGGGAAAAAGTTTGAGAGCATAGGAAAAACATTAGGTTAAGGAAAAGAAATTCTACTCTAAAGTTTATCCTATTTCTTTTTTAGTTGCATATTGTCAGCAGTTGGATTCAAATAAATTTTAGAGTGTCTGCTTTCTGAAAAAATTATTTTAAATGTGCATGTGTGCAGAAGCATTAACAGGAGTTACAGGAATGAGACAATCCTAGGTAGGAGAAAATGAAATGGTTTGCCTCAATGCAATATTTAAAACCTGGAACAGGCCATTTCTGACCTACAAGGCAATTGATTATCACACTGTTGTAATCAGAACTTATAAACTTATATTTGCTGTCTTCCTACCTAAGCTTTTGAATGCCAAGAAAAATGGGGAATCAGAAACTACAGAAATGTTATTCCCCCTTCCGTTCCTACACATTCAGTGTGAAACACTTTAAGTGCCTCCTTTGAGGGTAATATGAAGGTTTTCTTGATACTTTTCAAACTACTTTTGACTGAGGCTCTGCCATCACATTCCAAACTTTTATAAAGGTGTCAGGAATAAATTAGACCTTTCAAAATTTAAAGGAATATCTAGACTTCTCTGTGTGACTCAGACACTTAACAAGTTTGTTTTCACATTCATAAGGGCTAGAGCCTCTTTTTTTCCAAAACAAAACCAAAACCTGTAATACTTACACTTTCATACTAATTTCTAAGCATTAGGTTTTTCAGAAGTTTTTTCTTAACCTTATTCTGAATCTAACAATTATATTATCAACCAGAGCAAACTGTTAAAGACATACATATTCCCACATATAACCTCCTTCTACACATGACACCAACAAATAACGTAACACCAAAACCACAAAGCTTCTGACCATTACAGAAGAAAATATTAAGAAATATAAAGCTCCCTTTGCATGCCAAAACCTATCTCAAATTCTCCTACACAATTGACTAAATGACTAAATTGATTAAACGACTTCATACTGCTATTGTACAGATACTGAGAGTGTTTGTTGAAAGCAAAACTAATTTACTGTAGTGTTGACATAAGACTGCATTTATCTAAGTAGTCAAAGCAGACAGGTCAGTCACTATGTGGTGGCAAGGGGAGTGTCTGGTGCAAGGGTTCTTGATATGGTATGTTCAACTTGACTGCCCCACTGACCACTCCTCTACTGCAGACTGTATCATCCTTACTTGGATATTGTGAAAGATTGCCAAAAGCCTTATTGAAGTAAAGGACACCCATTTCTCTCTTGATGATCAAAAGTCTGGTTATTTTTTAACGTAAGGAAATCAAATGAGTCAAGCATATTTTACCCTTGATAAATCAAGGTTAATTATCACAGGCATAGAAATATTTTTCTGAAAGACCCGGTCTGTCTCAATTGAGTCTTTTTGATAAGGAAAAGGAAGTGACTTACCCTACGGAAATATTACAGCTTCCTTCATTATGGTAGCGTGTTTTTCATAATTTTAGTCCCTGAAATGGTTTGTTCTGTACCTGCCCTTCCCCTCACCCCCTTCCTCCTGTGATTGGTTTGGACTGAACGGCATTCCTGTATGCAGTGATCAGTTTACTCCTTGGATCCACCCACTGTTCCTCCTACCCGACCCCCACCACCGTCAATCCTACTCTGTGCTAGTCACTCCCACTTTGAGTTCAAGTTGCTCCCTGCCCCTTGTGTTCCTCATTGGTCATAGTATTTGTACCCTCCTCTGAGACCTCCCTCCCCTGTTTATAAGTGTCTGCTAGGCTGGCATTGGGGTCTCCATCTCAGCCAAGCCTTCGAGTTAAGCAGGCTTTCAGTTTCTGTGAATAAACTCATGATTTGGAGTGGCACATGAAACTCATCTCGTAATTAATTCCCTACTCTGATTTGCCTGGTGAGTGCCAAGGACACTCAGGAACTCTGGGGGAAGTGTTGCAGCCCCCCTTGCCCACAGCCCTGAGCTAGGACTGTGATTGCAACACTCCATGAAAGAACCAATAACCAGCTAGAATTGCCCTATGAATCCATATACTTAAGAAAAGAAGAGCAGGAAAAGCTGTCCCTTGTTTCTGGCTTTGAAGAGAAAAGCTCCACACAACCCCCCCACTCCCACGGGCACAGGGGACAGACCGGGGAGGGGAGGCTGCGGGGCTGCAGCAGAGGCCGGGCCAGGCCCAGCTGCTAACATCTTGCTGACACTAAACCCTGCCCTGCTGTCGGCCTGTGCCGAGTCAGGGTCTGCCAGGGCCCAGGGGCAGCTCCAGGCCTGGCTGGGCTGGGCTGGGCTGCAGCACAGGCTGCTGAGATTCTGCCTGGCCATTTCCTACCACCTCTGGATTCCCACATAGCCCTTCAGCATAGCAGCCAGAATCGCGCCGCTGAAAGAACCACCTGGGTGCCGTGGGAAATTATGCAACCAAAATCAACGCCGTGAGTCTCTGCGGCCACCGCCTGGGAAAGATCATGTGATGGACAGCAAAAGGCCATTTCCTAATGCAAGGCCCAGGTAAGATTAACTCTTTCAGTACTGTAAAATTCCATTCAAGAACCTGCAGGCACCACTTCTCTCAAATGAGAGAAAAGGAAAGGTGAAGGCAAGCAAAGAGAACAACATAGAGACACCAATGTCAGCGAAGAAAGAAGAACCAAAGCCCAGGTGGGAGGAGAACGAGGAAATGGCCTTAGTCTTGGGCTGAAATTCTCTTTTAAAGCTATCGTGAAGATATAATCAATACATCAGACTCTTTTTCCCTGTAGCTCAAGGAACACATTAGGGATTGTAGCATTCTGACCACAGCCGTGAGCAGAGGCACNACTGGCCACAGCCGTGAGCAGAGGCACCACTGCTGAAGCAAGCAGATGTTGAAATAGCTGTGATTTGATGAGAAGCTTGAATAGAGAGAGAGAGATGAGAGAGATGAGAGAGATGAGCCTTGCCCCCAGGGTAGAAGAAGAAGAACCTCTGTTTCCCAGAGAAGGATGAAGACAATTTTTGTCTCTATGCTAGAGCAGCTCATCCTTAAAATTGCATCCCAATAAGCCGAGATGACCCATGCTGGTACTTGTGGGAAGACTACCAAACTTTGGGATTGTAGATTTCCAGGCAGCTACTATTTGTGAAAATTAAAACCAAGAGAGAATTGTTTCTTGTGGAAAGGTCTCCATGGCATGGCAGGAGAGACTGCTGTCCCTAAGTGAACTGAAGAAAGACTATTTTATAGGTGGTAAACTGGCTGAAAGTCTCAGGTCTTGTCTCTTTACATTGTCAGTGTGAAAGGAAAGAGGTGGGGGGAGGAGAAGTATTCTGAAAGTTTAGTCTGATTCTTATTATTCTTTTTTTAGTTCTGTTAATAAAATTTTCTTTATGCTCTTTAAAGTTTTGAGCCTGCTTTTGCTCTTCTCCTATCCTTATCTCACAGCAGAAAATAAGTAAATAGTTTTACTGGGTGTACTGGCATCTGGCCAGCGCTCAACCCATCACATTGATTGATGCTGTGACTTGGATTAGTGAACCAAAATCACTACACTACCCAAGTATCTAAGTTGGTTGGCTAGTTTGTACTTTCTCAGATAGTTATTTTGGTACTTTTTGATTAGAAGTTGTCAAGGTTTGACACTGGCCAAATCCTTGGCACCCACAGAAGATGCTCACTCACCCTCCCCTGACATAGCTGGGCAGAGGAGAGAAAAATTAACAAAGGGTTCAAGGGCTGAGATCAGAACCAGGAGAAAACACTCCAAGGGAAAAACAGGCTCAACTTAGAAGTATAAAGTGAATTTATCAGAGGAGAATAACGAGAAGCAAAATAAACCCTTAAAAAACCCTTTTTCCTCCAACCCCAAAAGCTCACAGAGACAGAGGCCCAAGTGTTTAGCTGTTTATCCTCCGAGATCTTCTTCCACTGTTCCAGGAGAGGAGTCCTT
>VWYO01020776.1:14786-29293 GCA_013400275.1 Rhadina sibilatrix
GGGGGGGGGGGGGGGGTGGAGAAATTAACCCCAGCCAGTATTTTTTTGAATTTTTTTGCTAGCATTTTTATTATATTGTGGGATTTTTTTTTTTAACCCGGTATGAGAATATTGTGGCCAACATTTTAATTCAATTTTTAATCCATCACTCCTTGAAGTTAATCTACCATACTGTGAAACTGACCCACCCCTGTAAGTGGCCTTTCCCTGGTGCTAAACATGTCCTAAAACAACGCTGAAATTCAGCAAATAGAAAATGCACCTGCCAGGTCACCAGCAATGCTGTGGAAGTGTGACTCTCAGAAACCCTTTGTCATTCAGCAGGGGGAGGAATAAAATAGTATTGTCTCTAGATTTGCTGCTTTTCTTCCTTTCACAGGAGCTTGGGATAAAGCACCCTTTGCATCGGAAGAAGCTCCAGCTTGCTCTGCAGGCACTGGGGTCTGAAGAGGAAAACAACCATGGAAAACTGGATTATCACTGGGTTACCAGTAAGATTTTACTGCATGCTGAAGCCATGGCTTTGAATAGGGGTCCCTAATGGTGGCTAGTTTGGGTGCTGAGGGTGGGAACAGTGAGTGGTGCTGGGTAACGTGGTGCCACTCTAACAGGAGTGTCTGTCCTGCCCCAGGGTGGCTGGATGACATTGGCCTGCCCCAATACAAGACCCAGTTTGATGAGGGGAAGGTGGATGGCCGCATGCTCCACTACATGAGTGTGGTGAGTGAATGCTTTCTTCCTTTCCTGACATCCTTTCCATGGTCTTGGCTTCTCAGTGTTCAAAGGACCCCTTTAAGCTCTGGTGAGTGTCCTGTGTTAATGCCAGTAGCTGTAACCTATAGGAATCAGATACTGCTGCTCACCTGCAGGCATTTCCTAAGCTCTTTCCATCTTTAGAGCTAGTACATTCAGGTGGAAGAGCAAACACAGTAAGCAAGAATTTGGACTCACGCATGAGAAATGGGCAGTGCTGAGCTTACCAGTTGTGTCACACCTGTACACACCAGTGTACAGGCAGGGCTTGTACACCTTGTAAAGGTGTGCAAATGATGTGGTTGCCATTCATGCTTTTGCTGTTCATGTTGTTATTAATTAATAGAAGCAGATGGAATCCTTCTCTTTAGTGAGCAAGAATTCTATCAGCTTGCTTATTTATGTGGATGCTTAGGTGAAGAAAACCCAAGCAATTTCCTTTGAGGAAAATTGCAGTTCTAAGAGTCAGCTTGTTTGAAGGCAGGCTACACTTAATAGCTTTTGCATTTCAAAGTGCTTGGCACAGGCATCACCTCCCCACTTCACTGCCAGTCAGGTTTCCTTTGTGTAAGGGCTCAGGTAAGATGAGATAAGACCTTCCTTCTCTGGGGACACAAATGCAAATTGAACATCTCTAATATTAATTCTTTCTGTACAACAAAGAAGGAATCAATCAGAGCCCTGCTCTCTCATGAACCTTGAGTTACCTTTTAATGCCACACTTGCATGTGCTTTGCATTTTGTGTCATGGTTTGCAATTTTATTTATTATAAGATTGTTTCTTCTCCTTCTTAACCCTGGGAGGTGTGATGCCAGCAGCCTCCATTGAGTTTGATGTTGTGTTGGGAGACTTTACTACCATTGTCACTGCCCTTTAATTATAGATCACTGGGGATATTTTTAGAGCAAGTTTAACCATTAAATTATGCCCACAGATTTGCCATAAATAACCAACAAAATATGCAAAGTATTAAATTAATATTTGTTATGATCTTTTGAAGTTATTCCAACTCAAAATAAATAATAGCTAACATTTATTATTTTATAATAAATGAAATAGCAAACCATGACATAGTAACCTGCTGTCAGATTCATCACAAAGTTAGTTGAACACAGTGGGATGTTTGAGTAAGCAAAGAATCTTGTCTTAAATATCTGACAAAATAGATTCCAGTGCTCATAACATATAAGTAAAACCGAAAGATTAAGCCAGGCTAACCCTGGAACAAGGGTGCATAAATTTAAGTTAACCAAATTGCACTTGGACTTTGAGACACTTTTCTTCTTCCTTCCTTCCTTTTNNGTGCTTTTGGACAATTTTTTTTTTTCTTTCTTCCTTTTTTTTTTTTTTTTTTTTAATTTTTATTCTAACCATAGAGAATGTCCCAATTTTCAGGGTAATTTGTTCTTTCCAGTTAAAGTTCTAGCTGGGCATTTGAGGTGTAAAACTTCTGGCAGGATTAAATGCCAGGTGAGTCTAGTGTAGTGTGTTGGTGCTGCCCTGTCTTGTTGGCTCTTACCCTGTCACTGAGGATGTTTCATCTCACCCTTTTCCCCTCCTTGTTACCCCACATTTCTTGTACTAAGCTCTGTACCCTCTGTGAAAAACATCCCCCAAGAGCTAGTACAGTACAACACAGGAAGTTTTTATTTTGGGAAAGATGGTTTTATATGAATCACCTGTCTGACATTAAAATCTTCCCCTAGATGTTAAAATGTGCCATTTTAAGCCAGGGGCTAAAGCAGTCCCCTCCAGGAGGATGCTGGTCACATGAATAAGCATGTCTGTGTTTTTTAACTCCCTCTTGCTCTTTGACAGGATGACCTGCTGTCCTTGAAGGTCATCAGTGTCCTTCACCACCTCAGCATCAAAAGAGCCATTCAGGTTTTGAGAATAAACAACTTTGAGCCCAACTGCCTGCGCAGGAGGCCATCTGATGAGGTACTGCTTTACGAGGAGGCTGTGAAGAGGAATCCTCTAGGGTTTTATCCCTGGTGTTTGATTGTTTGATTCTTCCTGCCAAGCCCTCTCCTCCTGTCTCCTCATTCTGCTTCATTTTTACTTTCCTGTTTCTCATGTTGTTCTTTTAACCTCAAGCTCTGATATCACTTTCTTTCCTTTACCAGCTGTGACCCCAAACTCATGTCCCCCTTTCCAAGTCTCCCACTTCTCCAAGCCAACAGTTGGCTGTTTTGGCCCAGTCTCTGAGGTACTGTCGGGAATGCAAATCATCTTGAACTCAGAGCACTGTTGCCACAAGTCTTGTGCAACTTTCTGGAAAACTGATGGCTGTGTCAAAATTTTCTGTGTAAAAGGAGCTTGGCCCCATTATCAGGCAGGAGACTGCCATCATTGTGTTTTGGATGCAGTGAATGCTGGATAGGGCAATGGATGACAAAACAACCCGAACTCTTGGATTTAGATTCACAATGTGTATCTGCAAGAACAGCACAGCAGCTCATGGAACCAGCTGAATTTTCAGCTCTGTTGGTAGAAATGGCAAATAACTCTAGTGCATGGCACAGTAATCAAATGACCTGACACACCCCTGCCCAAGGCAGAAATCCAGAAAGAGTTTTTTGTTTTTTTTTCCCTCAAGTGCCAAGTAGGACTGTATTCCATAAGGACAGGAGAGGTATGTTTCAGTAAAGACTGGGGCCTTACCTGCCTGTCCCTCCTGTTGGCAGAACAACGTGACACCCTCCGAGGTCACCCAGTGGACCAACCACCGCGTGATGGAGTGGCTGCGCTCCGTGGATCTGGCAGAGTACGCGCCCAACCTGCGGGGCAGCGGCGTGCACGGGGGGCTGATGGTGAGCTTCTGGGGGGGCTGATGGTGAGCTTCCGGGGGGGCTGCTTCCACTTCATCAAAAAAGGATGTCTGGGAATCACTAGGTCAATGTTCGGACGTTGTCTTTGCTGCGCACGCCTTTTCTGTTTATTCTGCTTAATAAGAAGTTTCTCACCTTATGGTTTAAAGGATATGAGTGTCTTGAGGGGAAGTAGTGTGGTTTAATGCTCTGTATTCCCCTCAGAATTCTGTTTTGGTATGGCATTCTCCACCTCCTGTCCTGCGGTGCTGCCATGCTGTTGAACAGCCACTTTCTGCCTTCCTAACCTGGATATGGTTTTCTTTTGTGGGAGAACATCATTACTTTTGTAAAATCTGGCATTACACTGTCAAACCAGGATTGCTCTTAATTGTTCTAGCATCACATACTCCAGACAAGAAACTTACACCTCCAGAGGTTTGTTGTGGTGATTAGGAGTTACATCCCTGATCCAGACATTTTGTGTCTGTTTATTTTCCATGATTCCTCTGACTACCTTTTCCAGAATTGGAAGATGATGCTGGGTAAACATTTTGTGATAGCTTCACACAGTACTTTAGTTAAGGGTGGATTTATCTGTTCATTTCTTCTAAGCTGCCAGAAGGAAAGCCTAGAGGTAGCATTTTAGGAATCCTTTAACTAGTTAACTCTCTTTCCTCCTTCTTTGTTGTATATTTCCTCTAAAATGCAAACAAAAATCCCAAAGCAGCCTTAGGGAGTGACCAAGATAGGTCTGGATGTCCCTGAGATCTCATCAGACAGTACTGGCCTCAGCTGGATTCTCTGTGATTGGATTCCCAGGTTTTGGAGCCCCGTTTCAATGTAGAAACCATGGCCCAGCTGCTGAACATCCCACCCAACAAGACGCTGCTGAGGCGGCACTTGGCCACTCACTTCAACCTCCTGGTGGGGCAGGAGGCCCAGCAGCAGAAACGTGAAGCCATGGAGTCCCCAGACTATGTCCTCCTGACAGCAACTGCCAAAGTCAAGGTAGGCCACTAGTTCTGGGAGGGGTGGGAGGCTCCAGGGAGGCATTTGGATCTCTGCTTTCACCCCTGCTGGGAGGGCACTTCAGTAAGGTCTGAGAAAAGGGGTTGGTTCCTAAAGAAAGCATGGGAGCAGGACCTGGCAGATCTGGGACACTTATGCCTACCATGAACAGACCACTTCTCAGCCTCTCTGACATGCACAGAGAAGAGGTAGCACTCGTGTTGTCCTTCTGTCTGTACTGAGAGATGTTTGGGAGGGAGACCGTCCCTTACTCTTCACAGACTCATGGTTTAATGTGGAATTTTGACCTCATTTGGGATCTGTTAAATGGTGGTGTCTTAACAGTGGTAGAATGAGAGGACACATTGTCCTTTCAGATGCCACTGCCATTCAGAAGATCTGTGTAGGAGAGAACTGGGGTTTTGACCCTTCGTCATGGAAACACAAGAGGGCACAAGTAGGCTGTTAATTCTTTGCTGACTGTCTAACTCCTTGGCAAATTTTGCTTCACTTTTAAGCCAAAGAAACTTACCTTCAGCAATTTTGGGAGCCTGAGGAAGAAGAAGCAGGACGATGTGGAGGAGTATGTGTGTCCTATGGAGCTGGGACGGGCATCTGGCAGTGGATCCAAGAAAGGGTTTAAACCTGGCCTGGATATCCGAGTATATGATGATGATGATTTGGACAGGCTGGAGCAGGTAAGTCAGTTCTAACAATTCTGAGTCTTTGAGCTGCCAGGTTTGGTGGGAAAACTTCCATTTCCCAGGGAAGTCTTCCTTTTGCTTTGGCCCCTGAAGACTCTGATTCTTGCTGTCACACAGCATTAGTGACAAAAGAGTCTGCTCCCAAGGAGGCTGAAGCTGTGAATGCAGCACCTTTAGGGCCTGCTCTGGAGTAACTCTCCTCTCCTGGCAGGTCATGCTTTTCCCTTGGTCTGAACATCTCAGGTATAATCAGTAAATTGTGTGCTGCACTTTAGTGTCACTCTGTCATAGCAGGACAAGGGGGAATGGCTTCACACTGACAGAGTGGGTTTAGTTCTTAGGAGGTTTAGGATATTAGGAAAATGTTCTTCCCTGTGAGGGTGGTGAGGCCCTGGCACAGGCTGCCCAGAGCAGCTGTGGCTGCCCCATCCCTGGCAGTGTCCAAGGCCAGGTTGGATGGAGCTCTGAGCAACCTGGGGCAGTGGAAGGTGTCCCTGCCCATGGCAGGGGATTGGACTGAGATGATTTTTAAGGTCTCTTCCAACCCAATCCATTCTATGATTCCACTCTATGATACAAATAAGTTATTATTAATTCATGATTCATTCTCTGTTTTTTATAGATGGAAGATTCAGAAGGGACGGTGAGGCAAATAGGAGCTTTTTCTGAAGGCATCAACAACCTGACAGTAAGTCTGTGAACGGGGTCTGTGCAGTAAGGTCTCTGTTTCTGTGGGATGGCTGTGAGCCCCTGGGCAGTCACTCGTGTTAAACAGTGTCACTGAGGTCCTTTGGGTGTTCTGCAGGGACAGAGGGGACTAGAAAACCAAGTGGTTCAGAAGGGTACCTGGTGGGGAGGTTTGGTGGCCTGTGCTGCTCCCCACACACCAGGGAGGGCAGGGGACACAGCCCCCATAGCCCATGGTTTGTGGGTTTCCAGCTGGGAGTCAGGCTGCATTTCCTGGATGAAAGCCCCGAGCCACTGGGGCCAGCAGACAGCAGTGAGCTGGTTTTGCAGCAGGGTGGGTGAAAACCTCCCTCAGCAGAACAAAGCAGTGGCTGGCAGGCAGTGTTTGTTGCCCAGCACAGGACAGGTGACTGACTCCAGTTGTGAGAAACCTTGACTCTTCCCTCCTTTCCTTTCCAGCACATGCTGAAGGAAGATGAAATGTTCAAAGACTTTGCCACTCGCTCTCCTAGCACCAGTATAACAGATGAGGACTCCAACGTGTGACAGTCACCACCAGGCACTGACAAAGGCTCGTTCTCCTGCGTGCAAGGACATCCCTGTTCCATGTGGCAGGCAGCAGATCATGTACTTTACATTGCTCTTGCTTCTGTTTGTTAGAAGTAACACTGAGGGGTGGAGAATTTTAAAGAGAAAAGGAGAAAAAACAAGGTGCCTACTTAAGTTGCCATAAAAACCACCCAGACACTGGTGAATGGTAATCGTTTTAACTCTATTTAATGTACAAACTGGTGATATGTTTCAGAGTGTTGCATTGAAATTGATGTGGTATGATAGTGCCCCTTTTGCTTCTTCATGGCCTCAGATAGTCCTTTGTACTGTTTGAAAAGAACAGAAGATGTTTGGTAAAAGTGTTGTGCCTGTAGATACCGCGCATCAGCTCTCCCTGCGCTCTCAGCTGAAAAATGGAAGTTACTGCTCTTTTCTCAGTGCTTTTCTTTGGCACAAACACCAGTTCAGCCCTATCCAATGTAGGATTTTAGAGATCCATGCCCTGTGTAAGCTCCCCGGTAGCTCTTGACTGTTGCTCCTATTTTTATACTGTTTTATAAAAAAAAAAAAAAAAAAGAAAAAGAAAAAATAAGTATATGAAGTACATATAAAAGCAAAAATTTAAATTTTGTGAGATAGAGTGATGGAAAGTTGAAGGTGTGTGAGGGAAAGCGAGAAGGTTGTAAAAAAATTACGCCAGTTTGCAAACCAGCTGGTTACTGGGAAAGGCAGGCTGACCTTTGGAACTGTTTGCTTTCGTTGCTTTTTACTGAGTGCACAGTTTAATGATCTTCCATTTGAGATGAAACAATTCTAAAGCATGTTTCTTCTAGCAGTGACTCATCCAGAAACTGCACATTTTAAAATGTCTTCTTTCTTGTCCCCAGCAGCAGTAGTTAGTGCATTCAACAAGGTTATTTACACTTCCATGACTTAAAAAATTTCCTTAAAGTTGAGAGCACTCCCTGCATATGGAAGGGATATTTCCGTGCTGTGACTAACGTGAAGATGGTGTAGTTGCAAAAAAATAAAGTTTTATAGAGAAATGTATAGGAAATATATTATTTCATATTATTAAGCCTAAGGTGGGACTTTTCCTCCAGAATTCAGATATCAAATGCATTGCTCATCATTTTACCTTCTTAAAGCACAGCTCCTCTGTTCTTGAGGATCATCAGGTCTTAAAATTCCTAACTAGCCAGTGGGAATCTTGTGTCAGACTTCCAGTATTGTGAGGTGTCCTAGCCAAAAGCAAGCAAACAAAACAAAAGTAACTTTTTATTCCAGTGGTCATTTGTATGGTGTTGAACGTTGCATGTATTTTAGCACAATGGCATGAAGCTGCTTTGCTCTGTAAAGGCAAACAGAAGTCCAGCTGGAGTTGTTCCTTGCGGTGGTGTTGCTTTGCCAAGCGTTTGTCACTCGTTTTGTCGCTCTCCTTGCTGGAAGTGAGACCATTCCCGGTGTCCTGCAGGGGATTTGGGGTTTGTGCTGACTTTGGGGGTGTTTCTAAAACACCATTAACAGAGCTAGGAAAGGAAGACAGGTTCTTCCCAGGATTTTCAGGGAACTCCCCTCAGATCAGAGGCATATTCCAGCATTAGAATGATGTAAGCTAACCTGGACATTTGAAGGTTGTGCAGTGTAGATGATTATTGATGTATCAAGATGCAAAATTTAATGTGGGCAGGTTTGGGGTGCAGATGCTTGGGATGTGGATTCAGGCTTCCCTTTCTGTGAATACTCTGCAATATTGTTGTTATTTACATGGAAGTTGAACGTAAAACCCTGTGGAAGCACTGGGAAATGTGGTGCAGGCTTCCAAACAAAAGTGTTCTTCTGGATGGCTCTCACTAGTCACCAGCTACTGGACAGGACTGGGTATTCACAGGGGGGCAAAAGGGAGCTAGTGACACAACGGTGTGTGCTGAAATAGCCACAAACACCCTCCAGTTTCTCTGGAGTGTTATCAGTGAGGGCAGTGTTCGTTTATTTAAGTGCAGTGTAAGCAGCATTCTGCTCCAGACAACCCTTTCCTGGCAGCCAGGTCATCCCCTCGGATCTGAACCCTGGTTCTGCTGTGGGGTGGGGACATGGGAGGGGTGGGGACGTCAGGAGGTTTTTATGTGCCTGTGTGCACACTGTAGTACCATCAGGGTGTTCAATTGGTTTGGAGAGGGCAAACGTAACTGCTGTGTATTGCCATGTGAAATCCAATAAAGTCTGTGGAAAATGCCAAGTGTTTCTGGAAGCTGGTTCCCTTTTTCACATGTCCTCTTGTTTTCTTTTAATTTTCTGAGGAAGCTTGTTCTGTTCTATTCAAAAAACAAAGGAGGGAAAGGGGGCAAAATCACACATTTTTTTATTGACTCATTAATTTGTCAGTAGTGCCCGCAGCAGGGCTCTACTAACAGCTAAGAAATCAACTATATTAAGACTTTCTAGTTATTTCTCAGATCCAGATTTGAACCATCTTGGGTTGTTTGGTGTGGTGAGAAGAGGCATCATCCTTGGTCAATGTGTGCTCCACAGGAAGCCCTCCCAGGGTGCTCTGTCCCTTCTTGCTGTGAAAAAGACTCTCTCTGGTCCCAAGTGTTTATCTCCCTTCTCTGGGAGATTAAAAGAAAAAGGTGGTTTCATCTCCAGGAAACACCCTATGCCAAAAAAATGGTTTCTGTGCAATAGTCCTAGAAAGGAGATCCAAGGAGGTAAGATCAGACTGGAATGAGATAACATCAGCCAAAGAAATGGTGCCGGAATTAACAATAAGGAAAACAAGCAGCAATGAATTCAGTAAGTGTGAAAGCTACGGGGCCTGTTGGGCTGGTCCCTGCTCAGTCAGCTGTGGAGAAACACACCCAGGAGAAAGCCCGGCTGCCCCGCGGGCTCACAGAGCTCAGCTCTGCCATCACCTTCACCAGGAAGGCTGCAGGTATCCAAGCACAGGTCTGAATAGGTCTGGCTGAGTCCACCACCTGCAGAGCCTTTGCTGGAAAATAAAGATTTGTCCCTGAGGCAATCTGCATGTGGAAACGACCTCTTCCAGCAGAGAAGATGGGCCAGAAGGTCTCCCAGGAGGACAACAAGGAGAACAAGGCTGAAACTCTGGTCATCTGTGAAGTCTTCAGCCAGGGTGTGCTCCATGCATCTCAGAGGCTGAAGGACTATCTCGGTTTTGTGGACCCTCAAAGCAAATTCCAGCCAGCCACAAACACGCTGAGCGAGATCTTCCTGGTCAACTTCATCAGCTTCTGCGTGGGAAAGAGTGTGGAGGAGCAGATCATGACCAGCAAAATGACCAAGCAGCAGTCCTCCCTGTTCGGAGTGGACTGGATCTGGACCCTGTGTGGGTCTGACAAGCAGATCAAGCTCCAGATCGCCGTGCAGGCTTTGCAGCCGGCTGAGCTCCTCCACGGCGAGGGCGCTGCCGAGGATTGCTGCCGGGAGGCCGCGCTGGCCGACCAGCGCTTCCAGAACATGAGCAGGTTCGAGAAGCTGGCCGAGTTCTGCCGCCTGGTGGGACGGGACTGCCTGGGCCTGTTCGTCATCTTCGGCGTGCCAGGGAAGCCCAAGGACATCCGAGGAGTCCTGCTGGACAGCGTTGCCAGGGAGGAGCAGAAATGCCGCCTGTCGGGCAGGAATGCGCTGCGGCAATTTGTCACCAGCACTGACAGCTCCCTGCCCACAAAAGACATGCTGGAAAATTGCCTGGGCGCCAAAAACGGGCTGAAGGACGTGGGCAATGTCTACATAAACTTTGTGTGAGCAGCTGGGCAGGAGCAGTGGCTCCGTGCAGCACTGGGGCCGCGCGGGGCTCAGCTCTGCTCCTCGCTCTTTCCTCCCCACGCTCCATTCCCTCCACCTTCCCCTCGGCCCATCGTGTTCCCTCAGCTCCTGCAGAAGGCAGGCTGAGTCAGCCTCCCCAGGTTTTAAAACAGCAGGACAGACCTGCCAGAAAAATGTGTTTATAGAAGGCACGATATTTTTCCAGAACATTTTGTTCGCCAGACATTAAGTCTTGGCTGGAGCTGCTGAAAGTTTTATCGGCCGGAGCTCTGGGGAGGTCCTGGTGGATTTGACTCAGAGCCTTTGTTTGCTGTGTGGCAGATTTTTTTTTTCTGTCCTAGGAGGGTGGGTCTGTAATAATGGAAATGTGCTGGTGCTGGTCAGAAGAGCTGCAGTGAGTGTGAAGGACAATACCAGGCCTTAAAATGACTGATTTGAAGGAGTGAGCTGGTTTCAATTAAGAGGAAAAGCCCTTTCCAGTGCTAGAAGTGGGCTCTGAGAGAGACTTATTAATTACCTGCCACCTAATTGGTGCCAGGCTTCACAGGGCCTTGGATCTATGAACAAAAGGCAGGGCTGGGACCAGCTGCAGAGCTTTTCTCGGTGAGTGGCTGTGTCGGGGTATGGCAAAAGCTAGGGGCAGGTGCTCAAGAACTCTTGGGTAAAATGGAGCAATGGGGACAAAAAACAGGCCTGATGTGGGTGGGACCTTTTCATAGCAACAGAGGCACCCCGACCATTCACAGCAGAGAGCAAATTTGGAGGAGGCAAGATTATTTCACTTGGAATTTCTTTTCAGTAGCTTAGCAGCTGACGGCATTTATGGGCTTGATTGATTCTATTTCCCTCAGCTTTTGCTGGACTAAGAGATGCTTTGGGGTTGGTTATGCAATTATAATTACTTGCTTTACTGTTGACCAGTGAAGCAGGACCTGATCCATATTCAAACTGGTAAACTCGCTTTGGTTATAGCTGTCTAAATAGCCATGTCAGTGCAAAACTCATCTGCCTCTAATTTTCGTATGAATTCAGTCATTTAACAGAATAAAAATAATTTTGAAAACTCATCTTTCACTATTTACTATTCGAGCTGTGAGATGGGGGCAGCTGTGAGAGCTGAGAATCAGAGGGTGTTACTTAAAGAGCCATTTAAAAAGAGCCTAAAGAGGCTGAGGCCATGAGTGTTTGCAGCATTCCATGGCAGAGGCAGGGAGTCTGAAAGGGGAACTGAAATAAAAACAAGCACAGGGAACTGTGACTTTTTTGCTGAGTCACAAACATAGCTGGATTGGGAGAAGGGTGACCTTTCAGTCCTGAAAAAGTTCATTTAGATAGAATTGTTTTTAAAGAGCTGCTGTCACTTTATTCTCTTCTGTGTGGCTGGGTTTGGTGGGAGGAGACAGTTCTGGTGTGTTGCAGAGAGAACCTGCATAGCTGTGGGGGATTGGGGGTTTTTTGCATGTTTAACAAAATAATCAACGGCGCAGCAGGATAAATACTGGTTTATAAAACAACTGCAGAATTTACATTAAATTGGTATATTATAACTAGTGTAACTTCACCTATCCAGTTCCTTAGACAAGCTGGCTCACTTGAAAACTGGACTTTTTTTCTTCTGCACGCTTTCTCAACAATAGAAAGGGAAGGGGAAAATCAAAATGTCTTGACTGTAGAGAGTTTGGACTATGGGAGTTACACACTGGGGCAGTTGTTGATTTGATTTGTGTCCCTCAAAGGGCTCTGGTACCTCAGAGATGTCACATAGGCTTGGTATTTTGGGAGCTGGGTTATATTGCCCAGGCTGCACCAGACTCTGGCCCTTTCCCTTGTGGGCTTTAGCTCAAGCCCCTGGGCTCTCAGCCATGGTGGGAATTGGCCAAGGCTCCGGATTCTGACTGGAAAGTATTTAACCAGGTAACTGTGACTATGTCCATCCACTCAGCCAAGCTGGAGCCTCTGCTCAGGTGACTCACAGCCATCCCCAGGCTTCTCTGAGTGCACGTGCTGATGGACCAGGTAAGGTGCAGCCCCCAGCCCGTGAATTCCCAGGGCAGTTTGTGTAGTAACATGACACAATGTTGGTCCTGGGTTCTGAAGAACCTGGAATTCACACCTTTGTCGCTTGGCAGTGTTTTCTGGTCAAATTTCCCTCTGAACACTCACTGCTGGGATCCACAGGGAAAAGCCTTGTCCCTGCATGGGATGGAAACTCCTCCATTCTCGCCGAGAGGTTCAAAGCCCCTTTGGTTTTCTGGAAGCAGTGGATGAGCTCGGCCTCGCCCGGGAGCCTTGCTCTCAGGGTCAGCATTCCCTCTGCCCGGAGAAGGGGCAGGGAGGACACGTTGGTGGGAGCATCCCCTTGGGGAAGGTTCCATCTGCCTGCCCTGCAGCAGGCACAGCAGCGATGGGTGATGAGACCGGAGCTGCTGCAAATGAGGGGCTCAGGGAAAGGCGAACTCCCTCTGTGTGCCGGAGGCTCCGTCTGCTCTGCCAGAGGTGCCCCCGGAGCAGCGGCACCTCCCGAGCTGCAGTGCCCGGGTCCGTGGCTGTGCCGCGGCACCGATCCGGAGCTGAGGTGTCCCCCGCCTCCATCCCTGCCCCTCTGCGCTCCCCGTTCGTTCTGGCTGCTGCACTGCCCCTGCTGGCCCTTTCTTCTGCTCCTGCCTCCCTTTCTTCCTTCGGCTGAGCTGTGGGAACGCCTCTGCAGCCTTCTGGAGCTGGGTGAGGAACCCTTGGGTGTCATCCAGGGTGCAGCTCAGCATTTGCTGTGAGGACAGAAACCCAAGGGATTGAGGTGAAGGTGAGACCGGGCTGGGCATGGCTGAGAGCCCAAATCCCAGGGCCTGTTGCACTTCCCTGGGGGATGCACAGGAGTGGGCAGTCCAGGCGTGAAATGGAGCTGAATGCATCCCTCTGCAAGCACAGAGCTGCTGGGCCTGGCTGTGCTGTCCTTACCAATGGGACAAGTGACCCCTGCTCATGGACAGCAGGAAAATAACCAGGTGGGGTGGGGAGGAGCAGAGCTGGAATCAACAGAGCTGCCTCAGGTCAGAGGACACTGGCACTGACCCAGTGATGGAGATTTGCCTTTGGCCACCTTATCTTTGAGCACAGCAGGTATCAGCTGGGAAAATGGCCAGAGGATGCATTAAATGCCTGCTCAGGGAGGAGCCCCTTGCTCCCTGCCTCCCTTCTCCCTCTGCTCCTGCCTGTGGACTGTGCAGTGTCCTTGTTTCCCACTATTTCCTTTGCCATGTCCTGTGCTAACGTGGCTCCAGCTCCTCGTGCTTGCCAGAGCCAGAGCTTTGTTGTTCAGGGTCTGCAAACGAGGGACAGAAAACTGCATTTGCTCTCAGGGGCTGGGAATAGGCTCCTGAAAGGCAGGGATCCACGGGATAGTGGCTCCCCAGCTTGGGTGTTTGCTCTGGGTTGTGGAGGCACCTCGGGGCAGCCCAAGGAGCAGGAGGTGATTGGAGTTGCTGATTAAACCCTGCAGGGGCACAGCACCCACTGCCAGCCCCGTGCCCATCCCCTGCCTGCTCTCAGCCAGGACAGGGATGAACCACGAGGAGCAGCCGGCAGAGCCCTGCCAGCCCCGGCTCCTGCTGCTCCGGGTCCCCAGCTCCTGTGCCTTTGATGCATCTGCACTGAGGAGCTGAAGAACCAGAGGTCAGATGGGATTAGATCAACTCTGCTCTCCCTGCAAACCTCTCTGTGGGAGCCTTCCACCTCCCAGAGCTTCCAGTTTAACTGAATGGTAGTGGAGAAAGAGGGAAGAAGCCCTGGAATTCTGCATGATGGGAGTTCAGGAAGGCCTGGGCACAAATCAGCATTTTTGTGCAAATGTGCGCAGTCCCTCAAGTGCTTGCAGTGGATGCTAAATCCCAATCATCCTTCCAAAAACCCAACCCTGAGGCACCTCTGGGCTCCCAGCAGCCACACACCCAGAGTGGGGGGGATATTCCAGGGGGAACAATGGCTGGGGTGGCCCGTGGTGCAAAGCAAAGGGTGTCAGCTCAGGGCAGGGGCTCGGGAAGGGCCGGGAACAAAGGACTGGAATCGGGCACCGGGAGGGGACCCAGGAGGCGCTGCCGGCTCCGGCACGGCCCCGCTGAGCTGGAGCTGTGGAATGCCGGCACGGTTCGGGGTGGAAGGGACCTTAAAAGCTCATCCCGATCCAGCCCTGCCACCGGCAGGGACACC
>VWYO01020778.1:0-79075 GCA_013400275.1 Rhadina sibilatrix
GGGGGACGGGGAGGCTCGGCGCGGCCATGGAGATCGGCACCGAGATCAGCCGCAAGATCCGGGTGAGACAGAAGCAGCCGGGTCGCTCCCTCCGCCCGTGGCAGGAGGCCGGGCCCGCTTGTGGGAGCAGGCCCAGCCGGCGGCTGAGGCACCGGACTCCGGCTGGCCCCCCCGGTCACAGCTGCCGGCGGCGGGGGCCTTCGGCCTCGGAACTCCCCCGGGAGGGCGGGAGCAGGAGAGTCATTTTTGTGGGAAGCGGAGTGGGGGCACCCCTGTCCCCCGATGGGCAGCTGCCGGGTGCCGGTCTCCGGGGGCGCGCAGCTTGGCCGGATGAGAGCCCCCGGTGTCGGCAGGGCCTGCCGGCGGCTCCCTCTCGGCAGTCACAGTTCGGAAATCCCGGCAGGTTTCTGTGTCCCTGCTGAGCCGGGAATGACCTTTTATCAAACCATCTTGGATTCGTTTTCTTTGCACCTTACGAGTCCAGGTGGTCTCTGCTTAAAAAAGGACAGCTGGGACTTGGAGGTTGAATGGTAGCGCCAGGAACTGGTCTGTCGGAAATAGCAGAGTGAGATTCCGTTGCTCTGCTGCCAGCCCCTCGCTGTTAGAAGGTTCCTATGCTGAGCAGTAGAAATAGGAAAAGTTTTACATGTTAAACCAATGTGTTCAAACAGTAAATGAGAGAAACTTTGCTAAGCCTCCCACCTCTTTGCAGTTAGAAAGACTTTGTTGATCCATCCCTTAAATAATATTTCATTATTTTTTAGGGCGCTATAAAAGGAAAGTTACAGGAGCTGGGGGCTTATGTTGGTAAGTTTTGCCATGTGTTCAGCAAGCTTCTCTAGATCATTTTTGTTATGTAGGAAAAAACCAGCTTAGCGAATGGAACTTACTTTTACCTCTGTTACTGCGTGCAGAAGCCTTTAGTATGAGAATTGCCTGAAGTGCTGGACTAGTAAGAAACAAAGAGATATACATTACAGTCTAAGCATAAGGAAAAGCAGTATGTGAACATCAGTATGTGAAGAACTAAAAGAAAATAACTTAGAATTCAAATAGTCTTCCGCTTTAGAAATGGTGGCAAGGGATTTGAAAGGAAAAACAAACCATGATGTGAATATCTAAGGAAATTTCTTTGAAGCATTGGGAGAAACATTATATAAAGCAAGAGTCTTGGGAAATACAACAGCAGTTAGCTGTGACCACTCTGAGATGGAATCATGTTTTCTTAGGCGTATTTTTAACAGCTCTTGAATTCAGGGTGAGGCATCTGTCAAAATTAGGAGAGAGGACAAAGATAAGTTAGTGACCTAAGAAATTAAAAGGCCACATCAGAAACATTATGTGGGACAAACCTTTAAAATATGAGAGTTTGACCATTACAGCGAAGACTAAGAACTATGATGAGCTAATGATGATGAAATACATGTACTTGAATCTTAGAGGCAGGGGGAAATTTTATTTTGGTTTGTGACATGAAGGGTGAGCAGTGTGAGCATCTGTGGTGTTGTGAGTTTGTTTGTTTTTTCGGAATCCAGGAAGAAATGGATATTGCACTTCAGAGCAGCTATTTTCTGCAGCAGTAAAAGTTGGTAACTTAACACAGCATTCTGTTGGAAACAAAATACCTCAGTCCTGAAACTGCATTGTTGTTGTCTGTGATGCTTCTTGGATTTCAGGCAAAGAAAAGGAATTGAGAGCATAATTTAGAGATCCCGTGAGTTGCAGGGCCAAGCTCAAAGTTTGTAGTTTGAGCCCAAATTCATCTTCTTTCCTATTTCAAGGGAGGCATTGTATTTATGGAAAGATGTATTGGCTCCATAGAAGGGAGTTACCTGTGCGCTGACATTTGGAACTCAGCTGGTGCCTAGGAACCATGTTTAGAACTTTTTAATTGCAAAATCATCTTTTGTACCCTCTCAAAGCTTGTCTTTTTAACTAACTCATTTTTTGTTGTTTGGTTGGGTTTTTTTTTTACCATCATTCCAGGTTTCATTTTCTCAGTCCTTGATTCTTTGGTTTCTCTGTATTTCTGAAATAAAAGTCCTTCTTGTCTCTAATACTAAGGTGCTGGTGGAATACTAGCCATCTTTGATTCCAGCTATGACTGATTATTCTTTCTTTGTTTTTCTTCTGTCTCTTGTATTCAGAGGACAGGTTTCCTGTATTCCCAGGATCAGCAGACAATGTCTGCACTTTCTTCTCAGTCAGCTTCTGGACTTCTTTAAATAACTTTGTATTCTTTATTGCTAAGTCTGTCTTGCCTTGGCTCTTTCTCTTTTGAAACCACTGTTTCCAAATTCCTGTGATTTTTCAGGTTTCTTTTCTTGACTAGAGTATTTCAGGCAACTTTTCAAGTAATGTTTTTCAAAAACTCCATTCCTTCTTTCAGGAAACTAGTAAAAAGTTACAAGAACCATGCCTTTGTTTCTTTTTGTAACTTCTTTTCTCTTGAAGTCTTCTACAACAAGATTTGTTGAAACTTACTTGTGTAGAGCTTACAAAGGAAATATTCATATATTTGAAGCAAGATGAAGTCAGTTAATTATTCGTCAGCTAGGAAATTTTTTGGAAGGCTGTAGTTCCACATGCCATTTAAGTTGGCATAAGCCAGCACAGTTACCTAGAAAGTTTCTTTCCTTTTTCTCTCATATTGTTACAGGTAATTGTGCTAACTTATGCTTTTTTCGGTACTTAAAATCCCTTCTTTACTTTATCATGTGTTGAACCACCTGAAGAGCTTATCATGTGTGAAAGTAGCTTGGCCAATAAGTAAAATTCATTCTAAGTTCCTAGGTCTGAACATCAGTTCATCTTGTGCAGCTTGTAGTTTGCAGTGAGAAAAAACCCAAACACAAAGCAGCAAAAACAAACAAAAAGCCATCAAAAAGAACTGAGGGTTTAAGCTAGGAATGGGTTATGTGGGGATAATTGAGTAGTGGTAGTGTAGGTACAATGTGTGAATGTTATTTTTGTAGTCTAGGGTAGAGATAAATTACTTACAGTATACATAGACGTAGAAGAAAGGCAATTCCTTTAATTTGGATTTTGATTTCTATTTTTCATTTTTTTGGTCTTTTTTTTTTTGTGTTATGTACTTTCTTAGCTTGATTAAATAAGCACAACTGTATTAGTGCTTTGATTCAAATTCATAATTTGAACAGTATTTCCCAGCTGTTTCCCTTACTGTTGTTATGTTCATGTCATGCTGTGGAGTGGAATTGGAAAGCATGAGATGTTTGATTAAACTAAATTGAAGTCTGTGCTCAAGAAGCACAGCTAATACGTTTGAACAACAATTGTGCCAGTCAGTCCTTCAGCAGAGCTGGGCCAAAGTGAAATGCCAACCACAAAACTCCCCAAACCCTTAATGTGGTAATATTGGGCTCTAAGCACCTTCCTGTGCATTCTGATGAGTGGAAGTACCTTGTATGCACGGGAATGGGTTTCTCACTGTGTATGAAATTGCATGCATTACAGAATAAAAATTCAGTTGCTGGGATTTATTTTTGTAGGTAGAAAATCTGGAAGTTAATACAGTTTTGATTTGTTTAATGCACATACCAGAATTGGATATTTATTTATTTAGGTTTTGTGACTAAAGGAAATTTGACACAAGGGTAAGGCACTGTATTTGGCAATATTTGAGGTGATGAATATTGTAGATGTTTGCTAGTACTCAAGAAAAAAGCCTATAGGCAGCAGAGTGGCTTATCTTTTATCTTGTCCTTCCTTCTGTTCTGTTTACTCACTTTTTAAATATGTTGATCTTCAGCTTACACCTTTGTGAAGTTGATGATCTTTTATTCCTTGCTTGTAGATGAGACTTGTATTGAACCTCAGAGGAAATGGGAGTCTTGTTAATTTTCTTACCTAATCCTCTGTCTTCACAGTCTTTATAGTAAGACAGAAAAAAAAAATCGATTATATGTTTAAAAAGTTTGCTATGTCTTCCATGATTTATTATACTTTAAAACAACATATTTCTCTTTCTATTAGATGAAGAGCTCCCTGATTATATTATGGTTATGGTGGCCAATAAGAAGAGTCAAGAGCAGATGACAGAAGACCTTTCCCTTTTCCTGGGAAACAATACAGTCAGGTTTACTGTCTGGTATGTTTGCAAGATGTTGTCACACTTCTTGTCAGTAGTGCAGGACTGCTTTCTACAAGTGACACTTGACATCTAAAAAAGTTATTTATCTTCCCATTATGTTATTTTCATTAATAAGAACTTCTGCTTTGCATGTCTAATAAGTAAATTAGTTTTAATCTGTCAACAATTAGACTTTTGAGGTAATAGTTAGATGGCAAAGGACTGGAGGACTCATTTGTTTATAAGCCAGTCAGATTTGTAAATTAAGGGCTCAGGTAAGTGAGGGTTGTATGTTGACTTTAAATTATTCCTGCAAAACCCACTGTGAGCATAAGAGCATTGTTCACTGCAGTTAGATGTAAAGAACCAATCTGTTTGCTTTTAAGCTAACACTGATTCAGATTGCTGTGCATGGGAATTACTATATCAGGGCAGATGAGCAGTGGATCTAATTCTGTGTACTGTCTTTGACAAGGCTTAGCACCAAATGCTTAGGTATTCCCACCTCTCAGGCTGTTTATTTATTACCACCACCCAACTCTAAAAACCAAAAGTAGAACCTCAGTATTACTGTGAACAGGACAAGTTAGAACACTAACTCTACTGTCAGCTCCTGACAATGAAGGTATTTTATTCCATGCTGCATGACAAACTTAGCCATTATATTTCTCATGCATTTTCTAATACTGAATTTGTTTTACAGTGGAAACCTGTAAGTAAATCCACATTGCAGGCATTTGACCGTAGGGATTTTGTTTCTTTCAGAGTTGTGTATTTTTTCAAGTTAATTTTATTTCCGAATCACCTACCTAATAGAGCTTTAAGGAACATTATTTTGTTTTGAATAGATGAGAGAAAATACTACATTTTTTTTTATTTTTCAGTTTGCTTTATTTGACATTTTCATACTGACAGTTTACATTCATTTCCAATATTTCTTTTATGTAATTGTTTCCTAGCAGTTTTTCTGTTACTGAATAGCAGAGAAAAACATTTTAGACGTTGGCTCTGTTATGAAATTATAAACATTGACAAAAAATGAAAAACAGTTCCAGCTAGTACAATTCACTGTATTAGCTGTTTAAACGAATGGATTTCCAGGTGATAGTGCAACTTGTGTGGATATAGTTTGATTTTACTTACACAGGTTACATTTTTCCCCTGGCATTTGTCAAAAATATAATAAAGGAGTACAATTAAGCATGGACCTCTTTTTTGAAAATTGCACAGGCATTTCTTTGCTGCCTTTTGTGGCCTGCCTAGGTGAAACTTTTGGGTTTCAATGTATCAGGAAGTCATGCAGTTGTCTTTGTCAGAGCGGTTTTAGGAATCAGACAAATTAGTGAAGTTTACAAGTGTATGAGGATGTAGCTCCTGTACTACAGTTTTGACTGACTCCTGATACACAATAAGAAATAATGTAGCATAAAACACTTCCCTGGGTTTGTAAATGAAACTAAAACTTTATTGAAAAAATAATAACTATGTAGAACTATGTAGAGAAAGCAAATTTCATCAAAGAAATCACGGTCATTTTATATACGTATGTTTGAAATGGTGTCTTGACTATGTGCAGATATTATACCACCAGCTGGTTTTGACACCTGCTTAAATTTTAAACATGGAAACTGCTTTAACCCTGAGACAGTATTCTCATTATATATATATAAATACAGACTCAATGTTAAAGTGCTTTATGAGGTACCAAAGCAGGTATTGATTAAAAGGATGGAAAAGAAGACAAGATGAAACCTATGAATAAACTGTAATGGGACTGGTGGAAAAGTGTTGCATAGCATTGTAGCTGGAAGTTGTATATGTTTTTACTTCTTCTAAAGACAACCCAGAATGTTTATGTTCTTTAATGTTGGTTAAATACAGTACTCAGCAAGATCTGCCTTCCTTGGTTTGTCTCTCTAGCTGGTAATTTTGGGCCTTCTGGCAAAAGTTTTGCAGCAATTGTGACAGACCTGGCAATCCTGCTGGTTGGCCACCACTTCTTACTCTGAACTAAGTGTCAGATCAGTTACTGAGGTCAGTGTGAGAACTGGTGTGCATCACCAGAGCTCAGCTGACAAGTGTTCTAGTGAAAGCTCACAAGGAGGACGAATATAAGCCGTCATTATACCCACGTGCAGTCTTTTCAGTATGTTCTTGTTTCTTAGCTCCTTTCTGATATTCAGCCTAACTTATGGACTTGCCTATTATCAGGTCTGAATTTCAAGATATGAATTTAAGGGTTGGGAGTTTTTTTCTTTCTTCTCACTGTAATATGTGTTTATTTTTAAGCAGCCTTGTTGTATTAAAGCCCTGTAATTTTCTGTGTTACCTCAGCTCAGTGCCTTTTTCACAGGCAAAGGGCAAATTTGGTACTTCACTGAGCACGTCTCAGAGTATTGTTGGTATATACAAAGTATGCTGGAAGAATCCTGAGAATCTTACATGCTATGAGTTATATACTGTTTGAGTTTGTACTTACAATTATGTTTAACTCTACTGTGTAATTAAAGTTGCATATACAAAGCAAAAATTTAGGCTATGCTTTAGGCTTCTAACTTAGGTTTTTTGAATTAATCTTTTTGATACTTAACTCCATTGATTGTAGTGAAAGGTGGGTAGTATTAGCTTTGATTATGTAAACCAATTAAATGCCAAAAGCAGATGATGTGATGAATATCTGCATGTGCAAGACATACTGGAGACATGATACTTTAAGCCTTCCTTTTGAGGTTAAACATACTCTGGTTGATGGAAGGTGAAGTCTTAGATAAAAGTGCTTGTCATAGGGGTGGAAAGGCAGTGGGTTTTCGAAAAATTATTAGCCTGAGTGTAAGTTGAAGTTTTTTATTTCTCCTTTTTCTCTTGCTCCCTTCCCTGTCTGCTGTCTATTTCAGGCTCCATGGTGTTTTGGATAAGCTGCGATCTGTGACCACTGGTAAGTAAGAAAACTAGGGTGAAGGTAGGCTTATTTTTTTCTGTGTAATGTATGTCTAATGAATTGCAAAAATATCTCAGCTGTTTCGTTAATTTTTTGTTTATGTGGTCTTTTGGATCCAGATTGTTAAGAGAAGTCCTTTATATTTTGAGAAAAAGCTTTTATTTTTGAGTCCAGTGTCTGTCTATTTTATTTTCTTCTTCTGTTTTAGTTTCTTGCTGATGTATTCAGCTGAAACAGCTTTCGACTTGTATTTTCAGGCCTGTGCAACATCTTGTTTGCAGTTTCATAGGTACATTTATTGTAAAATCTGTATTGCTGTGCTTTAATGTAAAAGTGAAAGGTACGTGTCTCCACAGAACCAACCAGTGTAAAATCTTCAGAATCTAATATCTTTGAGAGCAACCTGCCTTCCAGCAAAAGCAGTTCATGTGTGAGTGATGAGAGGAGGCGTGAGGATATCTTGCCACCTCTTGCAGTGTCAAGCTCTCGAACTGAAAGAAATGACTCCAGAGTTTCAACCAGCTCACAGGAGCAGAGGAACGCTGCTTCCAGGTAAGGCTGCTGGCTACTTCCTAACACTCCTTCAGACATCAGTAGTTCTATGTAGTAGACGTTCTAAAGAGTACAGAGCTTGGAAAGATACAAGTACTTTTGAAGAGTTAAGCATTGCTACAATTTGTTGTATAAAAAACATAGAATCAGACTTCAGGTTTTTAAGCAGCGTATGGGCTTAGATTAATTAACCAAACTGAAAATATCAATCAGTGTTAAATTTGTATAAGCAATAATACCTTAATTAATCTTCCCACCTGGCTTTGATTAAAAGACAGTTCTCATTTTCCAGGACTTGCAGATAACAGTTGGCTATTTCTTTGTTTATCAGGCAGTCTTGTGAAGATGGTTCTGCATCCCGCTTAACATCTACTGTCAAGCCTTTGAGGGAGTTGTCACCTTCTGAAGCTGTAATTGACATTAAACCTGAACCAGATGATCTAATTGATGAAGACCTGAACTTTGTACAGGAGAATCCTTTGTCACGGAAGAAGCCCATTGTGACTGTAACTTACGGTTCCTCTCGTCCCTCGGCCGAGATCTACCGGCCACCAGCTGTCAGGAGTGCAGATGGCAGTGCACACGTGCCCAGATTGTCACAACAGGGCAGCTTGTTGCAGGAGAGCCGGCAGTTAGACACACAAGGCTGCAGGTCTTTGGAAACAGGCCAGCTGTGCAATCCAGAAGCGTTTGGCAGCTTAGCAGAAGGTCACAGACCCACCTCCAAACACGGTGCTGATAAAGTGGGCAGTGAGGTTGGTACAGCCTAAACTATTGCAAAAGTTTATTCTTGTTAGGAACCTAAATTGCTATGTACACTTCAGGAAAATCTTGACCTCAGAGAAATCAAGACTTCCGTCACTGGTACATGGTAGGTTTGAGATTTTATCCTTTGGGTCCACTGGTAAAAGCAGATTGCATAATTTGACATCATTATCTGAGAGCTTGCTGCATCTCAGAGTTAATTACCATGTACATCTTCATGTCATATTGACTTGGACTAACAGGTTAGCACATTATTGAGATTATAATTCTGATTTTAAGATCATTGAATCAGCATATTCTTCCCTAGGTGCTGTGTGTACCCCCAACTTTACACAGTCCTGTAAATTAGGATTTTTTGCATGCTGTTTATTAGCCCAGATACGTTGATGATGATGATGATCTTTATTATTATTCTATTTAGAACTGTGTCAGTTAAGAATTCTTTAGGATGGATGCTGAACAAGGACAAACTAAAAGGTGATTGCTGCCCTAACAAGTTAAGCCAGGCAGGGTGGTAGTCCTAGCTGATAGACTATCCATATCAATGAATTAAGAGTCTTTGTTGAGAGGAAAGAAGATAGTTATGGCTGCTAATGTTGTCATGAAGCAGGTATTTTACATACCTTGTATTGCACGTGCATCTATGTTTATTTCTGCTCATAAAGTTCTCTATCTTTGCCACTACTTCATTCTGTATAAAGAATAATGAATTTTATTTGGAAATCTAGAATGCTTTACAAAGATACATGCTGGTGTCTTAGTTTTTGAGAATGGAGAAGTGCAAATGAGAATATAGTGATTTATTTAATGTTGTACATAAATCACTGATGAATGTGAGGAGCATGTCTCCTTGAAAATGTTTGAAAAAGATATTGTGGTACTTTTCTCCTGTTACTGTGACAACAGGGACCTTGCACTGTCTAAACTGGACTGTCCTAACTGTGTGTAACAATTAGCATCCTTTGGAACATGTAATTTCCTTGCTAGAAATGAATCCTTACACTTATCTGAAATTAGAGTTGATACAGAGGAAGAAAGTCATTTATACAGATTTCACTTTTCTTTGTCAGAATTTCAACATACTCATCTTGAAGAATACTATAAATTTCTTTGGAAAACCCTGCTTTTCTGTAGATGTTGGATAATTTTCCTGTACTTGAGAGGATTTTCTTTTTTTCCCCTAAATGTTGTTTACAGTTACATTTCCAGTGAAGTGTTTCAGTGTAAATGTGTCTGATGTTCGTATTATCCAGTGCAGTCACTTGTACAGCTGGAAGTTCTCCATCTCCTGGCTCCAGGTGGAATTGCAGTGCTTTCTTTGCTGGCTTATTAATACGAAGTTTATGCGAAATGAGCTGTTGTGCCTGCTCTGTGTGTTGTAGGAGGAAAGCTCCAGGAAGAGGCGGCTGCCTGTTGTAAGCTCGGTAGTCAAAGTGAAAAAGTTCTGTAATGATGGAGAAGATGAAGAGGACGAGGAAGACTACGGATTGCGAACAGGAAGCATCTCCAGCAGTGTGTCTGTACCTGCAAAGCCAGAAAGAAGGTACTGAAGATCTCAGTGATTCTGAGTTTCCAAGAATTAATATAATGAACGAAAACTTTGAAAGTGGGGAAAATCGGTTTGCACTTTTGAAAATTGACAGACAAAATTTAGTAAATCATTTTAATTTTTTTTTTGTACTGTCTCACAACTCTGTGGGTGAGTTGCCTGTTTATGCCACCCTTTTGCCTTTCGTTTTGTAACCTGTTTTCATTATTGCATGTAAGATGCAATGGAGTGTGAATTTTTAGATTATTTGGGTAAAGTTTACTGGCAAAAGAACACCAATGTTGACATGTTTCAGACCAGGTATTTATTGTGGTAAAATAATTTTTCAGCAATTTGAATTATTTTCAGGAATTGTTTCCAAAGCAGTTATCACTTGTTCTTTAAGGTGATTTTAACCATTCAGGGGTTAAACAGTCTTCAGAGGTTTTTCCTTTTTTTCTACCCCCTAATTCTGTCTAAGTGTCAGGCATTACTCAAAATACACGTCTTTTGTATCTGATTTTTAACAAAAAAGGAAGAAAGTTTAAACTAGAGAAGAGATGGTTGTACTGACCCACAGTGTTTGCTTCTATATTTATTTTAAGTTGTAAATTCAATGCACTGTATTGAATTTATCTTCAGCACCACAATACATTTATCTGATTTAAGCTTCCTTATTGTTAATATTAAAGACAAGCAGAAAGCCTATTTTTACAAATAATATCTTTTTGATAGAGTCAGTCTAATTATGCAGCTGGATCATATTTCTCAGGATGACTGCATAATTATTGGTGCACAATAAGAGATAAGTGATGGGCAGAGGTGGGAAGAAATTAATGGCAGAGAGTGCCTTTCACATGTAGCATGGTTTTTCAGCAGCTTAAGTTGAGAGGTGAAATCACACTTCTGGACTTCCATTTTTTAGAGCATTTTGTGGATCTCCATTCACTGAGAGAATAGATTAACTGAAAACTGGTTTGGGTAAAATAATTGTAGATTATGATTTCTGCTAATATTACTCCTGTGTTAACCTGTTGAAACAACTGTCTTTAACATGGATACGGTTGCTGTGCAATCCATGTACAATTAATTTTTTTTTTATTTCCTTTAGACCTTCATTGCCACCTTCAAAACAGGCCAATAAGAATTTAATACTGAAAGCAATCTCTGAAGCACAGGAATCAGTTACAAAAACAACCAATTTTTCCACTGGTAATTAACATTGATTTTGCTTGTGCTAATTTGTAATATTTCCAAACTCTGTTGTATGCATCCAAGCTAAAGAAAGTGCTTAGAGATAAGAGAGAATGCTAAATAGCAAGTCAGTTATACGTGAGGGATTTATCGTGCCCTGTTTCATTACACTGATGTTCATTGATGAATTATGAAAACATAAATGAGGGAGAATAGTGGTATTGAAAATACATTAATCAAGATAGTAAGTCTGTGAAGTGTACAGATACAAAATGGAAGTGCCCGAGTATTCTGAAGACAATAGTTGCCTAGGGGAAATTAAAGAGAATAAGCCAGGTGGTTTGAGCTATTTACTTGATCTCTTTTCTCTTTCTTCACTCTTCCTTCTGAGAGGGGAGGAGAAAAAAACCAAGCAGCAAAAATATGAAAATGCACTGGATATAGGTAATAGAAGTGCAAAATAATGAGGAACAAAGTGATTGATGTATATCAGAGTATGCTGATAAGTATCAGGGTGTGTACGATGGTGTATATTGTCCTTCAACAGCAATTGCAGTTCAGTGATTTTAGTTGCAGTTGACGCAGCAGTTGAGCAGTTGTCTGTGTGTAGGCATTCAGTTCTCCCAGCTAGGAGAGACTTCTGAAGAAGGACAAATCCAGTTGTCTCGTGCATTCATTTCACTGGGTGTTGATAAATCCACATGTTGTAGCAGGACATATTGCACCTTGCCAGGGAAGGAGCATTCACTAAATTACTTAAACCAGGACTTTTATACCATCTGAAGTCTCTTGTCTGCTCTCTCTCAAATTCTGGAAACTGTAAGAAACAGTACTTCAAGGTGCTGCAGGAAGTTCTTCCCTGTGTACAAAGCACTATGGTAGGAAATTAGACATAGCTAGAAAAGTCTAAATTAATGAAAACTATTGATCTTTTTAATAGTGGTGATCTTGTAGTTTGACTTACCAGCATGAGAATATTTCAGTGGAGAGACCAGAGGGCACAACTTTGTTGTTTAATGGAGGTGATTTGTGAATTTTAGCTGAAGTATCATGCAGGTTCTTCCACTTCAGAAATAATATTTAACATTTTTTAAAGTATTTTGAGTGGAATATGGAAGTAAACGAATTTAAAACACATACATAAAACGGTAAATTCATAAATAATGAATCTAGTACTTGAGTGGTACCTTTCAGTTGTTTGTGTCGGGAGTTAAATGCTGATCTGATACTCAGCCAAGGGAAGAGTTTAGCTTCTTGCAATCAGGTCTGACAGTCTTAGCAGAAGCCAAGTAAAGAAGTCAACCTGTTGTCCTTGCTGCTCCCAACTTCCAAGCCACAACTATCTGTACAGAGATTCAGAAGTATCTGAAAGGAGGTTGTAGTTCGATTTCTTTCCAAATAACAAGTGATAGAACCAGGGGAATGGCCTCAGGTGGTGCTGGTGTAGGTTAAGATTTAATATTAGTAAAAAGTTCTTCATGGAGAGGGTAGTCAGGCATTGGAACAGGCTGTCCAGAGAAGTGGTGGAGTCACCATCCCTGAAGGTATTTAAAAGAGGTGTAGATGTGGCACCTGGGGATGTGGCTTAGTGGTGCACTGGGCAGTGGTGGACTAGGTTTACAGTTAGACTTGGTGATTTTTAGGGTCTTTTCAAACCGAAGTGATGCTATGGTTCTGCTGCCGTTAAGTTTTGTATTCTATTTGCAAGCACTTCAGCAAAGGGTAGCTAGCATCATATGAAGAGACATGTTGATGATCCATGATTATTTATATGAAAGATGGAATGAAAAGTGATTTCAAAACTATCAGAAAGTACCATATTAATTATATGTAGAAGTGGATGAATGAGTACTTCACTGTTGTCACTCTAATCCATGTCATGCTGTTTTGTCTTAGAAGTAAGTGTTCTGAGGTGCCAGTCAGGGTGCTCTCTGCACATGCACAAGTATGCTTGCACACTAAGAATTTGACAGGTAGCTTAAAGATGCTTTTTGTGAAGATGCTTGGGATTATTTTTGTGTGTGTGTGTGTAGGAATTTTTGAGAGTTATTTTAGTACAATATATCTAAAAACAGTACTATTATGTGATTGGGTAGTATGTAAATGATTTGCCATTGTTTCTTTATTTAAAGTTCCACAGAAACAGACTGTTCCAGTTGCACCAAGAACTCGAATTAGCCCAGAAGAATCACAGTTAGAAGTAATTCATGTGCAAAGCAGACTGCCTGTTTTGAGTTCTCAGCTTCAAGTAGAAGAGTCAAAGGAGCAGACAGTTGAAGAAATTCAAGGTCATTTGATGATATTCTTTTAAGAATTTATTCTAGGGGATGCCATTTTACAGGCTGGGCAGAGAAAAAGAAAGGAACACTTTAGTTTTCAAGTCTGAATCAAAAGTTGCATGCGGAGCTGCCTTCAACTGTGTAGCTTGGCTGTCAGATAGATACATGTATCCAAACATACACACAACCTCAGAGGAATTAATCAGTAAGCAAAGAATGGTATAGCATTGTGGCATGTCACTGAAGAATAGTTTTGCATAAGCACTTACATTTGGATAGCTTCTCTTTTCCCTCTCCTTTGCATATTTTCCTTAGTATCTTGTAGGAGTAATTCTGTCATGAAGCTTAAGTGAGAGTGAAGATATTCTAGAGTATTTAGAACACTTTTCCAGCATATGAAGTATTAAAAGATTCTTTCCAACATGTGGTTTCTACACAAATGATTCTGGTATTTTTCAGTTTAAATATAAAAATACTCTATTTGCTCTTATAGGACAGCTAATACCAGGCTAGCAATGTTAGCTTTGGGTTTTACTTCTGTTTTGGATCTCCTAAAGGGCATAATATTTAAAGGCAGTCAAAGTGCCTTTTCAGCATGGTTTTCTTCTAAAGGATGGGGATGTCTTTGTTAGTCACAAGGAATCATAGAAGTAAGGCAGGGAAAAAATATTTCTATAACAAGTACTTAGTTTATACTTGCTAAGCGTTTAGATATTTAGATAGTGAATAAAATTTGGTTTTGAGTAAGATTTTTGTTACATCATCCCATGATCATTGTTAAGGAATGGTAAACATTCATTATTAAAAAAAAACTTTTGCAGTTGCTTATTCCTCATATAAATGTATTTGTAATCTTTCTGCCATCCTTAAGTAGTTGAAATTGTACCTGTAAAGTATGTGAGAAAAATGCTTTATCAGCCTTTGAATTAATGCACAGAAAATAATTATGCTAAATATTTTCACTCTTTTGCCATTGAAAGGGAAATGACAGCTTGCTTAGGAAATCTGCAGAAAGCAAAAATAATTTTTAAGCCATATCTCAAATGTAGAACAGTGCTGCTCTGGTTTGCTTCAGCCCTTCTAAGAAGACTATAAAGTAGTCCCTTGTTAGTTGCTTTCCTCTGTGTGTTTTCTCTGAAAGGCCGACTCCTCTACAAATGAGGAGGAAGAGCTTGGCCTTCATCAGTTGCTGTGCCCACAAACCTCATTTGTACTGAGCAGCAGTTATGGGAACGAGTAGTGTCCTACAGTACTTAGCTTTTGCCATGTTACTGTTCCTGAAACAATGAGAAAAGGGCTCATAATAACGAGAATGGCTTTTGTTGTTGTTAAAAGTGTGAATGTTTTTGTAGTGGATTTTTTTTTATCGAAATAATTAGAGTGTGCACCTCAGTTCTCTATAGTTTCATCTTGACATGCTGTAAAATATGCTTCTTTTGCTGGTTTTTTTAGGAATTGAACAAAAGGAGCTCTCTTGTCGGCTTCAGATTGATCCTATGATTGAAGATGCCTTGCAAGTGACTCAGGGTTAAGTCTTGTGATCTTTTATTTTCAAATCTAATATTACTGGGCAGTGAATGTTAAGATACTCTTTCAATTAATTATACTGATTTCTACAATTTTCTTGTTTCTGCATCTCTAAGGAATGAATGCATTACATTAGTAGCTGTTCAGAAGATGAGAGATTTGGTGGGGTGGGAGTGGGGATGCACTCTCTTCAGCATAGCCATTTATAAAATTTCCTGTTCTGAGCTAATGTGGCTTATGGCTTCTGTTGATCCACCTGTGGAATTAACAGGGAAATAAAAATGTTTTCTGGAAACTATTAGGAAGAAATGAAAACAAAGTAAGATTAGCTTATTGACCATGTAAATTGATACTAGAAATATGCTATAAGTTAAGAGTACAGCTACCACCTTATTTTACTCTTCTCTATGTAATTTTTCTCCCAATGCAGATTACTGTGACCCAGAATCTATGGTCCACTCAGATACTCGGTCATTTATCCTGAAGAAGCCCAAGTTATCAGAGGAGGTGGCACCACAGAATCAGCAATTGGGAAAGAAGGGCGCAGAGGCAGTGCGAGTTCACTCAGGACGTCTGATACAGACACGGTAATAAGCTGCTTCATTTGCACTGTCACTAGTCAGATTGCTTGTTTGTGGTTTAGATGGAGCCATTTGGTCAGACTTCTGCTTTGTCAGTTCAGTCAGGGGCTGTGAAATCATGCTAAATGGACTGACTTTGAATAGAAGGAAAAAAGGCCTCCCAGAAATCCTTCTAAATGGAAAATAATCCTAGGGTCAACTGTAGCTTGAGCATATCTTTGATTTGCAAGAAAGAAGAAAAAGGAAAGAAGAAAAGTACTGTTCTTTTTTTCTGATTTCTGAAATCTTAGTCAGGTAATCATTTTGCTTGAATTGCCTTTAGTTTTATACCCGTTGCACCCTTGGATTACATTTCTTAAGAAGTATCTTTTAACACAGCGTTGAGTGTGGTGAATCCTGGGCAATGATTTAAGGCTCCTCACTGGAGAGTTTGACCAGGAGTAAGCTTAAAAGTTCATGTCAGCTTCAAACAAAATTCCAGGTAACAAAATAGTCCTACCTTTTATGAGTTAAAACCACTCTGAACAGTGTGATGAACTTCATCATGTGAGCTGCTGTGCTTGAGAAACTGCTGGTGTTTCCTTTCTGTCAGTGGCTTTTGGCAGCCTGTGTTAATTGAAAACAAAACCAACACAGCAAACAAACCCAGTAGGGTAACCTGACAATATCACAGTTGAAAGCTGTGACTGTGCTACAGGAGAGAGGTGAATTTTTACATGTGAATAGGTCAGTTTCTGACTGCTTCAGTCTGAAAATTCTACCTTGTGATGCTTTTAATGTTCTGGTTTCTGTCTTCTTAAAGGCTTTCTACAGTGTAATTGCTTTTAGCCTCACTTCCTAGAGAAGCAAAGTTTATCCCGTTGCTGTTTGTCAAAGATGAGAACTCCACAGTTCTCCAAATGCTTAGAATCACCTGTCATTCAGGAAACCCCTCAGGTGAAATGGATGGGATGGTGAAAGACTGGAGAAAATATATGTGTCCCGTGTTTTAATGCTCTCTCTTACCCATGCTGACTACTGTCAGATCAGGACACTAGCCTAGACTGACCTTTTAGTCAGGCTGAGTGCTTTTTCTGCCTCAGACAGTATTTCAATTCTCTCATTCTAGTTTAAAAACTTTTACACTACTGTTTCATAATGTGCTTTTCACTAATTTAGAAGAGACACGTGTTTTGTGTGTTAATAAGTTTGTAATTCCAAGAATGGTATTTGCTCTCTTTTTCTGCCTCAGAACTGTAAGTTCCACAGGATTGACTGTAAATGAGCTTTTGAATCCGTCTGTTGAGCAGAATGCAACAAACTGAACTTGCACCTGAGAGCTGTAGCTCTTACTAGTGCCTCAGGGAGACCTGAAGGCTGTTAACTGGAGTGCATTACCAGTGAATACTAAAAGAATGTCTGTTACTGCTTGACTCCCCATTGATAAGCTTGTACTATTTTCACCCACTAGCACAGCTCACATTCACTCAAACCTCTTGAGTCAGAAAATCTGAATTTACTACATTTCTTTGTTTGATAGAGACCAGCTTGCACAGCCAGAGAAACCTGCTAGTCCCAAGTTCATTGTGACACTGGATGGCGTGCCCAGTCCACCAGGATACCTTTCTGATCAGGAAGAGGAAGATATGTGTCTAATTGAAGGAGTAAAGCCAATTACCCATCACATGTGTGCTGGCAAAGGATTAAAAGGCCTTCGAGCACAGCAGACACAAGTTGTAACCAGGCAGCTGGAGGACTGTGATGGTAATTATACTGACCAACAGTGCTTTCTGGATATATCATTCTTAAACCAAAGGGATTGTGTTTATTCTTCTAATTAGAACATTTTTTAGGCAAATGAAATGTGGGAACTTAGTGGGACCATCTTTTCAGAAGCCTTTGTCATGATATACTAGAGCAAATGGCATGTGGTAGTTCTCCACACATGTCAATGTTGGTAAAATTTGGTGGGGTTTGTGGTATTTTTTTGTTGTTTTTGTTTAATTTTGTTTTTTTTGTGGTGTTTTTTTGTTGTTGTTTTTGTGGGGGTTTTTTTGCAAAAGTAGTTGGTCTTCATTGCCAGAAATCTGCACTTCTGGTTGACCTGTTATGATTTGTCCCTGTGCTGATGGACAGGAGATATTACAGTTAACATATTGACATGCCTTGAACTTTTAAAAATATATCAGATGGTATTAATATTTTTGTCAAGGGTTGTGACACCAAAAGGAGCCTGTTAAGTGTAAGATGTGGGTAGAGTCCAGTGGCTAGCACATGAAAGCAGAACTTAACGGTGCCTGGTTTTTTACATGAAGGTTTCTATATTCTCTTTCTATATTTCTTTGGAATAACATGGGAAATTGCTTGCTGAGCCATATGTTTGAATTGTTTAGAATGCTGACATAGTGATGAAAAACACAGAAGTTACTGTTTTCTCATAGGCCTGTTGAATACTTGCCTGAGGGCTGTGCTTGGATTCGTGTTTTTTTACTTAGCTTCCTTAAGAAAATAAAGATTTTTATTTTCTTAATAAAATGAAGTAGCAGTGTATCCAAATTTATGAACTAAATAAAGAATACTATTTGATGCTGTACTGAGAACCTTTAAATTTCATGGATCCAGCTGTAAATATGTAATGCAATTATGACAGCACCATAGCAAAAGATCTTTTAAGTCCACATCTTTTCAGTCCCCTGGCTGCGGAAGTACTGCACATATCAGGCAGTCTTAAAGATTAAGGGAATGTTGTGTATCCATGCACTTTACTAGCACAGAGTCATTAGAATACTTGCAAATCCATGCTTTTCCTTGTGTAAGCCTCATACTCCTCAACAAAGCTGTTTGGTACAGGAGAGTGTTGCCAGTACAGTCCTAGCTCTGTTAAGGGTTCCTGTGAGGTAGCAGGGATGGGGCTGAAGCTCATACACAGTCAGATCCATGTGGAAGTGATCTGTATGAGCCAGTGTGGTCCTCCAACAGGATGGCATTATTTGGCTTTGGTGTGTTGCAAGTAGAAGGCATAAATGAGGATAAGGACAGAATGAAGCTGGAGCAATTTGTGTCATTAGTAGGACCAGAGAGGGAAGTCTAGGCAGTGCTGGAAAACTTGGAAAAGCCAAAGGTTTAGGCAGATTTGGGAAAATAAGACAACAGCAACATATGTTGAATTTGGAGAATAAGGTTTTACAAGCAATGTTAAATAGGAGAAAGTCAAAGTCCCATGTTCCCATAAGAATAGTGAAGGTATGGAATGTTTCAGCTTAGAATTTCTTAAAACACTTTTTGGGTTAGAGTCTGGGCTCAGGTAACTGAAGTGTCTGAACAAATTACGTAAAAGTGGTTCTTTTTCAGTATATGCCCTCATAATAATAAACTCGATTAGCATAAAAATTGATTTTTAACTTTCATTTCTTGAAATAATTTTCTAGAGTAAAAAAGATTTTGGAGAAAGGAAACGGCTATAATTAACTCATGGCTCAGCAGAACAGGTTGGAGTGTTGTTTTGTCTGTTCAAGTCTTTAAATCAATTAGGATTTGCAAAGAAAACTGATTTATATTCCTTGTAAACAGTGCAAATTTGATCTTTTATCACCCAAAAGGCAGCTGTCAGTCCAGTATTATGACTTTTCAATTTATGGTTTTGGAAATTTTCTTCAGAAAATAAGATTGTACATAAACTTTTACTGTCAGGACATTTGATAAAGAGAGAATAGAAGTACAGTAAACTTTGATTATTCTAGATTGCTTACACCAAATTGCATGTAGAATCATAAAGGTCCCAGCTTGGGGTTGTTTTTTTGTGGTTTTTTTTTCTTCTTTCTTACCATCCAGTGGAAATGGAAGACTTAAGTATGTTACAAAAGCAGGAGAAGGTGCTGGAACGCTGCAAATACTGGCCTGCCTGTAAAAATGGAGATGAATGTGTGTACCATCACCCCACACTACCTTGCAAGTGAGTAGTACAGAGCTCATCCACTTGACCTGCTGTTTTGATTTTTTTTTCCAGTGCTGCAAACTTGTGCTCTGTGTCAGTAAATATTCCAAGGCAGTACAAACCTGTCAGGGCAGGATCAGAGCTAGATTATCACACTGTAATTCCTTCTGTTTTCTGCTCTTCTCCTGAGTGTCAGAACACAGGGATGGTAGCTGCACCCTTGCAGAAGAAAGCTTTAGTTTAGAGTACAGGTTGGTGTTCCTGAGTTACTTAAAGATGTAGGAATTAGTCTCTTGAAAGAATAGGCCCTCTTCTGCCAGCTGTCAGAGTGCTTTTGAAGGTTAGGTTATCGTTATGTAGTAATGCAGTGATTGTGGGTTTTAAATTTGATAGGGAAGGCAAACTCTTGAATGTGCCCTGTGCTTTTGACTTCTCTTCCATAAGCAGGAACAGTCCAGAAAAACAATGTTTGTTTGAGGTAATTCTTACCAGATTGGGTAACTTCAGTTACTCAGACATTTGATTTACCTTATAAAAAATGGCATAACTAAATTCAAAATAGAACTCTTCAGAGAAAGCTGTGTTACTTAGGGAGTCCTGCACCCCTCTCAGGGGAAGGTCTGATTTCACGTTGTCTTTGCAACTCTGTACCACACACTTAAGAGTGACATGTCCTGGCTTGCAGCAAGGAGTTTGGGACCAAACTGCCTGAGAGTGAGGTGGTTCAGTTGTTCACAGCATGGGGAAGGTCTGCAGGAAGGGAAGCTGAGTGCAGGTGTGTGGGTGCACAGCTCCTGCACAACACACGTGCCACATTGGGAAGGGGCCAACACGTGCCCCAGCACTGCTGCACCTCCGGCTTTCTGTGAAATTCCGGCTTTCAGGTGCAACAGATGTTTGGGGATTTTGCTCCAAGTATGAGCTTTTGACTCAATTTCTTTTCCCTCAGAGTTTTTCCTAACTGCAAATTTGCTGATAAATGCCTGTTCATCCATCCAAACTGTAAATATGATGCAAAGTGCACTAAGCCAGATTGTCCTTACACTCACGCCAGTCGACGAACCCCCCATCCATCTCCTAAACCAGGTGAGCACATGTTGTTTTCTGAGCTTTAAATTAAAGTGCTGAAGGGACAGTGGTATTTTTGGAAACAAACTGACAGTGATGAAATTTTTTTTTTGTTTGAGTTGACCTAATTTTCTTACAACTCTTAATGCAAGATGAAGAATAATCATCCAGTGTTACTGCAAAAAGAAAAATCCCCCAGTGCTCTTATGCAGGAATCCATATGAAGGCTGTGCAAGGCCAAAGTGGTGACTTGCACAAGTCCATTTCTCTGAAGGGACTAGCCAGCACTGCAGTTCTGCTCAGATTTTTTTCTTAAATTGGACACATTGTACCAAGGGCGTGTGACACACACTCAAAACAGAGTTCTGTCCTGAGCATTTTTTTCTCCAATGCCAGTGTAGGAGTGAATTTGGTGTAATGATGAGATGACTTTTGGGGTGAGGTTACTCAGTGAAGGCTGCAGCTGTGTTTGATATGGGTCAGTGTTGCTGAGCCTTTGAACCGTGTTGAGGTGCAGGGCCTTTACTGCATGATCTTTTGGAAGTAATTTAGCCCCTAGTCAGAGTTCAATGCAGTTTTGTTACCTTGCCAGAAACCAAGTAAAATGTGCTTGTCTCCTGTATCATTTCCAGCAGCTTCTCTGTATTCCTGGAAAGTGCAGTGCCTGTGCTTCTCAGTCTGATCAGTTGAAACTCTAACCAGTTTGCTGCTGTCTAAATTTAACTTTTGAGGTTCTTTGCCTACCAGAATCTCTGTGTAATTTGTTGGAAATTTTGCCTTGACCATGGTACTTCCTGTCCTGAAATGGTGAAGAACCAAGTTAAATGATTACCTGATAGCCTTGTTCTACTCCAGGATCCACTAACTGCATTGGGAAATGCTGTCTATATTTCTTGCTGAACTTTGGTGAATTATGAAATGGAATTTCTAGCAGAAGGATTGATACATTTAAGGTTGTGTGGAGCTGTCTTAAAAAGGCAATTTATTCTGATCCAGACTCACTTCCTGTTCTTTTTGTTTCTACTGTTAGCACCCCTGCCCACACTGTCCATATCCTCCAGTAGTCCGCTGTGCAAGTTTTTTCCAGCTTGTAAGAAAATGGAGTGTCCATTTTACCACCCAAAAGTAAGATATATCTCTTATCTTCCTTCCTTTTTAGAAAGAGACTTGAAACATGCTATTTTGGCACAGGAAATGTTACTAGGATTTAACACTTTTTGCTTTACTTTTCACATTTTAACTTTGCCTTATAAGCAGAATACACAAAAGTAGTGACTTAAGGAATTTGGAAAATTACACTTTTAAGTAATCTTTTTACCAAATGCTCCCGGGGAGCTTCAAACAGGCCATATCTCTTTTCAGAATATACCCAGCCAGGATGCTGGGGGCAGAGAGGAGCCTTTTGGGAGGAAGTATGTCTTGACTCTTCCTTCAGATATGCTGCAACATACAAAAACTTTAAAGATTGCCCAGTTAGCCTAAAATGTATTAATGTAATCTATATACTACAGGAGTCTATTACTTGGATACTTCTATAGAACTGTGTCCCTGCATCTAATGCCAGGAAGTTTAGTGCTTTTTTAAGTCCTAATAATGCTGAAATACCATGCTCTATTAGCCAGATACTCTGGCTTTTCTTCCCCCCTCAGGTAATGCTGTGTCATGTTCCCAAATTGTACACAAAGATCAATTCAAACTGAACTCTAAACTCTTGCAAGCAAAGGAATTTCCACCAGTCAGTGCAGTGGCAGCTTTGGAGCATGGAATTCCTAGTTGGTACTTTTTAAAAGGGATTTTTTGTCACTGGATTGAGCTGATTGCACTGGTGGAGGGGGATGTTGGCTGAGTTGCAGGTGAGATGTGTCACATGGCAGTGCACGGGTCACAATGCAGCTCAGCATGTTCAGGAGTTCAGCAGCCAGCACTGAGCAAACTCATCTGAAATACTTCTGGTTTTTTTTAGCATTGTAGGTTTAATACACAGTGTACAAGACCAGACTGCACTTTCTACCATCCCACTGTTGCTGTACCTCCACGCCACGCCTTGAAATGGACTCGAACTCAAACCAGGTGAGAAACACTCTAAACCTAACCAAGAAAAATAAAAAGTATGTTGTGACATTACTAATATAGTTTTACTTGCAGAGGTAATGTGTGTTGAGGAACAACAAAGATGTATGAAGAAAGATACCCCTTATGGGCAGCTTTCTTTTAAAGACAACTCTGTGCTGTTGTTTGGTTGTAGTTGTATAAACATTAATTAATTAATGTGATGCAAGCCTGATAGACAAGTGCCCTGCAGCTGGGATAGGGCAGAGTCACTGGAATCCTGACCTGGACAGGTGGTGTTGTCTGAGTTGTATTTGAATAAAGCTGAAAATCCTTTTACCACTGTTCTATCTTGTGTCTAAGCTGTATTTTCCACAATAGGTTCAGCTGTTTCTTCGAGTGTTTCTGGCAGAGCAGCTCCTTCCTGTCATCTACCCATGATTTCATAAACCAGTAGCAAAATTCCCAAAGCTGCAGCTATGGGTCTGCATTGATGCTCATGTGATTTAATGATCTTTTCACTCCAGCTAATCCCCTCTGCAAAGGTTTAAACCCTTACAGGGGTAGGACACAGAGCAGTTCTCAAATCATCTTTACAGAGGGGTAGAATTGTTCCTTATGGAATTCTCTTTTTTCTTCCTCCTCAGTGAATGAATATGGTACAACCTGGGACTGAGCTTTTCCTCCTCTGGACAGTAGAGGACAGGAAGGACCACCAGGACACAGGATGCTAGGAAAGACTCATACATTTTGGACTTTGAATATACATTGTTTTCATAAAACGAGGTTGATTGCATACTTGAAATGTCCCTAATTTTCCAAGTTTGTAAGTTTGGGCAATTTTACATTTTTTTTACACTGTAAGAAAAAAACATCTGTGTAAGGAAAGTTTTACTTTAAATTCCATTAAAAACCTTCAAAGCACATTTTGTGTTCTGTTTGGGTAATGTTCCTTGTTTAAGAGTTGGTGTGTTGAAGAAGAAAGTATGGCAGCAGAAGTGCTTAGAAAGCTTATTCCTGTGTTGGGATTGTACTGGAAGTACTTTTTGTCCAGCAGGTGTTTGCTACAGTGCACATGGCTGTACTGCTGTCCCAACACCCAGGGACTGAGCTCACCCCAGCACAGGCACAAAGCAAATGCTTTGTATTTTGGGTGTTGTTCAATGCAGTGGTTGTCACAGTCCTTCTACTCTCTAAAATGGGGAAAAAACCCAAGGAAAACACTGCTTCAGATGCCAGAACAATTAAAGAATTACTGATACTGTTCTCCACTAAAAAAGCCTATGAACTGCCACTTCACTTGAAAATAGATAGGCTGAGATGTCTCCATTTATACCAAGAAGAAAGAAAGTACTGCTGAACTTTCTTCTAAGGAATTCTTTTTTCCTTGGAAAAAATTCCATTTCCTTAGAAAAAAGGCATGCTGTGGTTTTCTCCTTCAAGAAGGTTCCTGTGACTTACATGGCAAAAAAATAATGCACACACATGCCCATAAATATGGTTAAGTGATACTAAAATGATGAAAAGTGTTGAACAGTAACATAAATGCACTTTTTTATTAAATCTTTTTTATATTTTGGGGAACTACATTTTCACAAAAATATACAAAAGAATTTCTTTTTACAAATATTTACATTCAATATCAGAAAACAATGATAGCTACATATTTTCAACTTAAATTTGACAAATATAGTCTTGAATTCCGAAACGTAACACTCCAGGAAAAGTATTTTAAATTTGTTTTTTAAATAAAGTACTCAAAGTTCATATTCAAATTTAAAAAAATCTTAATTAATGCAAAAATCTGACATTTAATTTTTTTATATATATATATATATACTTTAAATAAACATACAACATTGTTACAGAAATTAGATGTTCATGGTGGAAACCAAAATGGAGTACACTTAAACCCATGATCCTTATTACAGTAATACATGACCATACCTTTGGACTAGTTTAAAATACCTTTTTTTTTTCTTTTTTTTTTTTTCTTGTTAAAGCAAGAGGGATTATCTGACACACTCCATAATGAAACAACAAATCTGACAGACAACTGCATTTTAAGCTTCAAGAACTACAGTAAAATATTTTTGTAAGGTGACCTGACAGGGGACTGGAGAGGAGAGGATGCGCTCTGGTGCTGCACAGAGCACTGCTGGAATGGGTTTCCAGATGAAAGACTGCAAAGAACATTACTTTTCTACAGAGTTTCCCAATGCCTTCAGTAGCTGTCCCTTGCAGATATAGCTGCCACCATGAAGCTGTTTTCCATGTGAGATGAGGAAACAAGAATTTGTAAAGGGCAGCAGAAGACCAGGATCATCTCCATTGCTGCATTTCCACTGCTGTGCTGGGCTGTCACCAACTGCACAGTGTTCAGAGTGAGAAAAGCTTTTCCTCTGCTAAAAACTGAACAAATCAAGCTACAAAGCTAGAACTGTATTTAAAAAAAAAAAAAAAAAAAAAAGGAAATGGTTCTAATGCATTTACTTAGTTTGTTAGAGTTTCAAGTTATCATTTTGGGCTTGAGTGTATTCTAATATGGAATTTTACATTAAAAATGCCTTAACTTGCTTTACAAATCAGTAATGCAGCTTTTCCATTACTGTTTGCTGTATACCCATAACTGGACTGAAAAAGCAAACATGAAGCTAATTACCAGATACTGCTTAAAAAAAATTCAAGCTGTTTTGCACCTGAAATCACAACACAAGGGTACATAGTAGCAAGAAAAGGAAAAACAGACCAGAAATGCATAAAGTACTACCCACCAGCACCAACGTTTCACAAAGGTACAAGAAACCATTTTTATTTCATGCAGTGTGTCTGTGTTCATGCCTGGAGTTCCTTTAGAAAGGATATTTGCTGGATTCCAAAAGAATACAGTGTAGCACGTGACATTTTCAACTGGTGATTGAAAAATCACGGTGTTATGGCAGTACCACTTCCAGCTCCATTGTATGGAAAGATCCACCCCCTTCTCCCCCATCTCAAGAATTTGCACCTAAGTTAATAAAAAATTAATTTTCAGCAACAGAATGTTTGGGGATTGGCTTTTCATTACAAATTACCACAGTAACTAACAGCAATGCTGTGGTTAAAGTTGGCCCTCACAGCCACTACATTGGAAAAATAAACTTTTTTGATGGTTGGGAGGGGGGAGCTGGTATAGGTGCATCTGTGGGAAGGAGGAAGAATAGTAAGAGCCAAAGCTGATGAAAGAATAATAGAGGATATTATGTGAACATGTCTTTATGTTTCCCCTAAAGCCTTACAATCTTGCAGAGGACTGAAACTAAAATACTAAAGCCCTCTACCACAGCCCTTTTTCAGAACCCACCAATATAACACCTGTTGCAATAATTTACATTTTGTCCTTATGGCCTCATCTTCTGCTTCAGCCCCACTGAGAGCAGCTGAAGGCAGCAGCAGATTTATGAGCTCTGCAGCAATGGGACAGGGCCAATGGTCCCTTTATCTTAGAAAACTGGTAAAGCACAAGTGGCCTTAATCCTCTGGCTTAAAATACCCATTATGTGGGGGCCACATAGTGGTTAAGTGGATACAACCTGCTTTCCTTACAAACAGTGCAAGTCACACAGATCTTCATATAACTGGAACAAACGCGACAATACTTCAGGGGATATCATTAAAAAACATAAAAACATTTGAAGTTTGTTGGTTTTTGGTTTCTTCCTGTTTTCCAATAAGCTCTCACATGGCATTTGTGCCTAAACTAAGTGAGAGAGATACATGCTGCTAAGGGCAAAATCACTTTGTAGGATTTTGAAAGTATCCAACATACAGCAACAGAAACTAAGGAAACACCTACTTTGGCTTATGGAAGAGAAATCCAAACATACCAGCAATAGGAACATCCTGCCTCTCATCCCAAACTCCACTGCCCTCTAACAGGTGGAGAAAGATCAGCCTAGCTATTCATGAACAAATTTTGTGTTTCTTAAAAAGAGTTGCTACAAGTAAAAGTCCAGTTGTCTAACCAGCACCTATAATGAGTTTGGATTGTTTTTTACATAAAGTTTACCATAATTGTTTCCTTGTTTAGTAATGGTTTACTATGGGATAAAATCAAGAACTTTATTTCTTGATTTATTTCTAGTCAGATGTAATTCCATTCACCTGACTTCCTGTATATCTGAAAGCCCATGGAAGTGCTGAAGGAAAATTTGGCTCAAGTAGGATCTGAACTGCCCTCTGCAAATTACTCTTGCTGTCACACCTCAAGCTAAATGTAAAAGAGCCCACAGCTTTCATGGCTGTCATCTTAAATGTTGTGAATGCCTGGGAACAGAATCAAGAACTGCTGAATAGGAAATAAATGAGAGGCAGTAATTGCAACAGCTTAGTTAAGAAGTCTTCTGAAGTGTAATATTTCTTTGGTTTAATATTTTTTAAGAACAATTTCAGAAGAGGATTATTAAAACAATCCCTGTTTGGTTTAGGTGGAAAGATAAGTAGCCTTTTAAAATACATCCTTAAACTCTTTTGCCTGAGCTCTCAGTACTACAGAGCACTTCTGTCTTAATAGCACTTTCTTTGTTCCACTGCATCCACTGCTGCTGTGGGTAACCTGCTGTTTGCTGCTGCACCTCAGCTCTAAGCAGGTGTCCCACAGGTGCAGGAGTGGAGACAGCAGTGAGTGGGAGTGGCTGCATCTTCCCAAAACAGAGCAACCAAAGTTGCCTGCAGCCTTTCCTTGAGCTCTCTGCTGCTCTCCAGTCCTTACACTTCCCAAGCAGCCACTGAATGCTTCCCACTTGAAACAAGATGTTTGCCACTCACCACCACCCATGGCAGTTCTTTGGTCTTGCCTTTGCCTATTTTTGAGTGTTCCTTTCTCTGCTTTCCTTCTGCCTTTTCTCCATGTTTGTTTACTGGTTTCCTGTTACTGCTTCCTCCACCCCATGTTCCATAATTCCAAAAAGAAGAGAAAATTATAAACATTATGGAAATTAGAAGAATTGCCTCCTATCATCATGCTAAGACCTTTTGTTGTTTTGTTTTAAGCAGAGGGATGGAGAAGAGAACACATGTTCCATGCTTTTTTTCCTCTTCCTTTCCAAAGAAGTAGTGAATGGGTTGGATTGCTGATCTCACAGTTAACAAAAAAAAAACCCAAAAAAACAACAGATCAAGATATCAAGGTTTTGACTGGTTTGATGATAGTAAACTGAGAAAAGGATGGTGAGTGTTTACCTGTTCTAGCATCAAACAGACTGAGAAAGCCACCTCGTACTTCATAGGTGCAAATGATTTTGGCAAGGAAACCTATTGTGGCTTTTATGCATACTAGACACCTAAAACTATTCTATTTTTATTTCTAAAAGGAGATATGCAGGGTTCAAGTCTGAAGTCAAAGTTAAGAGCAGAAGCCAGGGCCAACAAAACAAATGGGCTTGGTGTAATCACCCAGCAATGAGTGGTATGAAGATTGACAGCAGGCTTTGGCAAGCACATGGATCTATCCACATGAGCAGAAATGAAATGCTGCTAAAAATTTTAGAAAAACAGAGCAGATTGAAAGGAAGCATAAAAAACCAATCAGAAAAAAAAAAAAAGCACACAAATGCAATGCAACTAGGAATGTTTACATCACTGATATGGCAATTCATTTTGTGATTTGCAGTCTAACTTCCTCCTGTAGAGTGTACAGGATGCTCCACTTTGTCCAAAACATTGACAAGATGACATCTGTCTATAGCTTATGTTTACAGAATTTTTTAGAAAACACTTTCAGGATTAAGGCTGGTTACATCTCTGACACTGATAATGAAATAGGGAACATGTCACCTTGCCTAGCTAAATGCTGTATTTGAAGCCAAGATCCTTTGCTTGTGACACTCTTACAGCTTCCCCAGCCCATCCAGGCTGGGCTCTGGGCAGGATCCCGAGGCAGGGCAGGTGCTGCACAGCTGGCACTCGGGGTGGCTCAAGGGCACTGGGTCTCTTGGCAAACTGGCAGCTCCAGCAGTGGGGCTGAGGTGTTTCAGGCAGCAGCTGAGAGAACTGCATCATGGTTTCAAACTAAGCCACTCCTAAATGCTATCAAAGTCCTGCTCTTGGTACTGAAGCCCTTTATTTTGGTCTTGTTTTAGATTGAGGAGATGTCTCACCTGCAGTGGACCTGCTTTCTGATGGCACAATTCCAGGTCAGCATTAATCTGACTGGTAAAAAGTTCAGTTACGCTGAAATGAATCTTGCTAACACTGAAAATCCTGATACAGAGCAAAGTCAGAGTTGCTCTGAATGTGTGCTTTTCCTCTTCTGTCACCAAGTGATAAAACAGCCTTAATTTTCTGAAATCCTATCCTTTAGTTTCACACAGCATTTCTGGCTTTCCCTAGCAAAAGAAGAAAGTCATATATGCTGACTGCCTTCTTGAGATTAAAAAAAAAATAAAATATTTCAATCTAAATCTCACAACATATTTGGCTAATTTGCTCCCTCTGACCTAATTCCCAACTGTGTTCCTCAGTTCCTACACTATGGCAACTTTCAGTTCTAAATGTGTTTATTTTTTTATATTTCCTTGCTCCTAGGAGCTGGATTTTCCTGATTCTGTTTTTCCTAAGTATGTTTATTAACTTTCAAGGGCATACTTATTTTATGACATGAAATGTACTTCATTTTTACTCAGTTCTCGAGTTAATTTCTTTTATTACAAAAATATCGCGACTACAGATCCCAAAGATTTATGTTTGCTGCTACATTAAAAAATAATCCACTATGAGTGATTAAATTATACAAAGAACTTTTGCCTCCTCTTCCCTTGTGCTGTATAACCCCAGAAGAGGTTTTCTCCAGCTTCAGGCAAAGCCCTCCTGCTCTCAGTTCTCTCTGATGATTCCAGATGAAAGGCTGTCACCAGTTCCTCCACATTCCAGCTTCTTCCCTGACCTATTCTATGGGATTCTGTCATCCTCTGACTTCTCTGTGGAGCATCCAGCCTGAGCTTCCACTGCCTATCAGAACAGGCAGCTTGTTCCCATGTACTCATGCTTCAAGCATGGGTGGCAACAATTAGCAAGTTACTACAGTAGCATTTAATGTAAACAGCAAATGAGGCACAATAGCAAGCACCATCACTGACAAAAAGACCCAAAACACCATAAAGCTGCCAGCTTGGACCATGCTGACAAGCCAACTCTTCACTTCAGCAGAGAATCACAGCTACATTGTGCTCCAAACTGCAACTGAGGCTCTGCTCACTCCTCTCCTCAACATTTGTGCTCATTCTAAGCTGGCTGTCCCCATTTTACCTGGCAAACCACAGAGCAGTTTCACCAGGGAAAACACTGGCTACCAGCACAGGCTGCAAGAGGAGGGACAGTGCTGGCAGTTTAGTTTTTAAAGAGCTCCTCAGCTTTCAGCTCCCATCCCAGCCCTTTACAGTAGCAGTGAGGTTTGGAACAGAGTAAAGAAGCAGAGAGACCTGGAGGCTGCAGCCCTCAGCCCAGTCCCTCCTGCCCCTTTTTTCTCATCCTTCAGCTCTGGTGTGGCCTTTGGGATCCCTCAGGGGAAAAGCACCAATGGACAAACTATCAGTGGAGAGGCACAGCATTAATGGAGGGGTAGAGGGAGGGAGGAGAAGAGAAGAGGATCAGTGACAGGGATTCGAGGAACAAACCCTCTTGATCCACATACCTCCTTCACTGGGTGAAGGCCTATGGAAAAGCTCACAGAGCCTAGGATTTTGTGAGGAAAACTCAGAGACAGAAAAATATGGACTCTGATCTGGCAGTCTGAGTAGGACAGACTATGAGTGAGCTCTTAACAGTCATCCATCTTGATCCAATGAAAGGCAACTTTAAAAGACAGGCAGGACAAATTTTACTTCAAGTCCAAGAGTCCTGCACAGATGTGTTTAATAAGGGATTGAATCACAGCCATAAAAGAGCACACTGCACGCCATTTCTCTGGTAAAGAGAAGATATAAACACCAGAGACTCATTTTCATGTACAACAGACAAACAAGAAACAAGGTTATGAGATATATCAGGTCTAATCACAACTCTCATAACCCATTTCCCTAAACTCAAAAACACTACTGCCAAAATCTCCCTGTACACTTATGACCAAATGCTTGGAGTTTTTGCTCTTGTAGAATAGCAGCTGCATGACTGTCAAGACTTTGCTAAGAACCACCATGCTGAGAAACCTGATAACTCTTTAGTTCATCAGCTTCTTTAAAATAAATACTTGTTATAGTTTGGTATATAAAATATATTACCTAAGACAATTGGGTAACTAGTTTTGTATGTCACATAACAAGGAGAGCACAAAAGTTTGGCTCTGTAACTTTTCTCTTTCTTCTGTTCTACCTGCAAGCCCTCCCATTCCCTCTGTAACAACACGCACACAAGATGATTACAAGAAGAGATGAGGTTTATTTCTTTTTCATCTGGCATAAGAAAATGCAAGAGATGAAAAATACCAAAGCCTCTTGACTGACCTAAACAAGTGCCACTGTCAAAGCAATGCTGGCTTACACAGAAAGAAAGCTTTCTGTTCACAGCAGAATACCACAATGAGAGCAGTGCTGATAATTAGTGATTTTTGATCCCTGCTATATTGTATGAAAATTAACTGTCTGTAACGCTTCTCTCTGACATGATTTAGACAAATAGCTGACAAAATCTTCCTCACTTGTAACCAAAACAGAGATTTGTTCAGGATTTTATCATCACTGAAATGTTTTTCCAACTTAGAATCTCAGTTATGTTGCAAGAAAGAATAAATGCTCGAGGTGACAGCAGATCCATTCAAAGAAGCAGATGATTGGACATTTTTTACAATCAGAAGAGAAATCTGAATAGAGACATCTCCCAGCTAGACCTAACTCTATTAAAAAGTTCAAATGTATAAAATATAATGCTCAGAAAGTTCTCTCTGAATCTCCCCTATGATGCTGAGAAAATAAAATCAATTCATATTGCTCTGAAATCCTATTTTTGCCACTGCTGACATCCCAGACTTTATTGACAAGAAGACTACAAAATCCTCACCCTGGTCCTCATTTCCAGCAGAGAGGCTCACAGCCCAGTCAAGCAACACAGCAATAATCTCTCTTCCACTGAGAATACTTTTATTCACAAGGCAAAAATTGGAGTTAGACTTTTAGGTAGTGGGCAAGGCACTCGCAAAGTGAGCAAATCTATTTTTGCTCACAGAACTAATTTAATGTTTAAGTGCAACAAAAACACTAAATTAGCCATGAAGATCATGCATATCCAACGGCTCTCACCAGACATGACTGTGACCCAGGCCTCTAAATACAGAAATATTTCAGTCACAAGGAATCAATTCTATTATTTTCTGCTTCATCAGATACGATGTTTCCTTTTGACCAGCCATAGAAATATAATTTCCATTATAATAATTAAACATTTATTAAAATACTATATATTTAAGAGTTAATATATGGTCTCTCTCAGTAATAAAATATGGAATACTCTTTTTATCTATGCTATTTAGACCTCAAAACTTAAAGGAAAAACATTCATGCTGAAAATAGATCAATGTACAGCACTAGGTCAGAAATAGCATCTCTTGATTAAAACTCCAAGAACTTGCTGTGAAACTGTACATTGATTAACAATTCACTTTTTCCTTTCATCCACATAATTTGTTTTCAACATCTGGCAGTGAGTGGAATACAAACCCAGATTATCTGACACTGAAGCAAACCTAGCAGCCTCAGTGTGTTTGTGACAGTCCATCCTTCTGGCAGACTCCAGGTCCCACCCTTCAGAGACAGATTGTTCTGTGTCTTGGGTCACTTCTTATGCATGCAGGGCACAGTAGAATGTCACATTGCAATCCTGGGTATTTCATGCCTGGTACTTCATGCAGTTTCCTCTTTGCAAGTCTCCATGTCTCTCTCAATGAGGCATATGCACACACTTCCAAACAAATAAGCTGTGTTTTCAAAAAGATATTAAATATGAGATATAACAGACTGCAATGTTGTTAAAAGCCAAAACACAGCCAAAAGAAATTCCCATTAAAAGTATGATGTTCTGAATATTCATGTGAACATTTTACCTTATCAAATATTAGCTGGTCACATTAACATCTGGGATACTTATTCTTTCACAAATAATCCACAAATATCTTTCCCTCTATGTGTGAACAGGAAAGCAAGCACAGGGATAAAAGGATGAATGTGAGCTTTACACTGTCCATGCCCAGTGGTGTGTGGGTTCTGACAGTAATGGCAAGGTCACCTACCTGCAGTCGTCCCCGCCCGCACTGACCACGTATCTGTCTCCACTTGTGAATCGAATATTAGTTAGGTGGGCAGAGTGACCTAAAAATCGCTTGTGTTTTGCCTGAAAAAAAACACAAACAACAACATAATGAGAGAGTCTAAATATTCTGTACCCTCCTAAATCAAAGAAGGTGTGCATGTTTTTGTCTACCTTTTTATTGCCTCACATACTTATAATGTTCGAAAGTTACACAGGTTATCAAATGTGAAGTATCTCCTGAAGGAGAACTACTACTGAGCTGCAATGCAGATTAAATAGTCAGCTAATAAGAGAGCACTTGCAGACTGGAAAGAATGCTCAAGCTAATGCAATAATATTAAATACATCTTGTCACATGACTAACTTCCAAATTTTGTGTAAAATTCCTCACACTGAAAAAAAAAAATCATTGCAACTGTGTGAGCAGTTTTTTTTACCCTGTGCAGTCTCAAATCTTGAAAATTAATAATTCTAAATTTAATTTAAAAACAAACTAAAAAAACATTATAAACTAAAATTATGAAAACCAGTGAAACAATTTAACAGTGTTAGTGAAAAATCTGTAAACTCTTCATCCGTGAAGATACACAGATGGGACTGAAATCACCAGCTATCTTCCTCATCTGTCTAATGGATCTGAGATATGGAAATTACTAACAGCTTTGAGATTTTCATTAGGCAAGCACTATGCCAAAGCAGACTGGCAGACAATATCAGTAATATTTGAGCTCTTGCAAAAAACTGTAGGGAAACTGATGTGGAGCATGAAAATGAGACTACAGAGCTAAGGAGGTATTAAAAAGATACAAATTTAGAGAAGAAAATATTTCCATCATATCTCTTCTGAAGAAACAAGACAAGATCCTAATATCAACAGTAGTTGTTGTTGTAACCATGCAAAAACTAGTTCTTACAAATTTTTCAGGACATGGAAAGTCGAACAGTTTGACCATGCCAAAATCATCGCCTGTAACGAGATTGATTCCCGAGTGAGAGACACAAGCACAGTTCACATCAGCTTTTTCAGCATGCCTGGACCAGATTCCAATTACTTCATCCCCTAGAACACTGAAACAGAAGACCAAGAAATTCTTTTGAAAACCACTGCAAAAACAAGAGTCAGGAAATAGAAAGCAGATCTCATATTCTAACTGGTTCTATAAAAATGCAACGTTTACATTTTCTTCTCACACATGCACACCTTATACAGCTTTTATTCTGTAATTGATTTTTGAATCATTCCATAATTCCATTCCATTCCCTGAAACTGATTCAGTGATGTAACTCCCAAAATAATGTGGCCCTCTGGTTCTGAGAGAACCAGAGGTGAAGTCAATAGTATTACTATTGTCCAGGGAGGCATTTGCAAAAATAAAAGAAAAACAAAACAAGAAAAAAAGGACAAAGAAAGGACAATTAGAAATAGAACACCATGGCATAAACCTTAGATGAATATGCTCCAGATTTTGGAAAATAAAAAATTACATTCTCTAGTGCCTATAACTATGTTCTGTTGCTTCTGTAGTGTTTTTATATCAATCTGAAGAAAAGTTTCTCTGGGTCCAATGAAGATTCTTCATTATAAACAGAGAGAGAAAAATTGTGCTGTCCTGACTTAAAAATATAATTATTTTAAGAGTCCACAAAACTTCCTTTGCAAAGCCTTGTAAAAGGGCTTTTTTCTCAGCTCTGCTTACAAGGTATATGTATAGTTCCAGGAATGCAAGGAAACAAAGAATTTATCATTTGTTAATAAGTGAATGATTTGGGAATTTTTCTGTGATTCTTTCCCCCCAGTTCAGAGCACAGTACACTACATGAAAAAGGCATGATTTACCTCAGACATACTGAATTGGATCAGGAAATACCAGTTTCTTGGTTTTGTCTCAAAAAGGTGACAAAAATTGATTACCCAAACAAAAACCAGAAATCTACCAAAATGAGTCCTGCAGAGACACCTAAAAGCTTATAGTTTTATTTGTGTATTGCAGCAAATAGTCAGGATTCTTATTGTTTGTAGTGGTTCAAATGTGGAGAAAAATCAAGTATTTATTCTTAATTTTTGTCTGAGGGTGGTAATTAGAGGACAATAATTAAAAGCAGGCAACAGAGACTGAAAAAGGGCACAGAGTCAGATTTTCATAGAATAGGAAACAAATTATTTAGCTACAAAATAAAAATAAAATATGCTATTATATTTCATGTAACACCTTGAAAGAAATATAATAACTTTAAGGTATTTAGAAGTATTTTTGTATGCCTTCTAATATGCCAATGTTAATAGCAACTTATACAGATACCATTAGTGTGGTACTGTAAATAAACTGGAATTGCCCTAGTTGTGTCTTGTCTTTTTATGTTTGGATCTGTTTTAATTGGCCCTGTGCTCTCATCACTATTTTAAACAGCCCCTGTGTACTGAAGGAATCTGCTCTGTCCTGCCTTTTGCTGTGCTCATTTAGGGGAGCTGCTGCCAGAGTAGATGTTGGAAGAAAATATCTGACTGAAGGGATTAAATAATGCTCTTAAATAGTAGATGCTTCTCCTGGAAGTTCCAGGTGTTTCAACAGGTGAATCATTTACCTTGTCCAAGTAGCCCAAGTTATTCTGTCAATCACAGCCTGGTCCACAAGCTGCTTTCCTGAAGGCACTTCATACACTTGCCTTTTGTAAGACCCCGTAGAGACCTTTGAGGTGACCAAAGAGAATTTACAATACATTAACTTGTTTCAAAATATGAAAGTATAATTCCAGAGGGCTTTGAAAAGCATCTTTGTGACAGTTACTTTTTACTCCATAAAGTAACAGCTATTAAGAAAACTTAGTCCAGGAGTTGAAAATTCTCAAAAATCTAGACAAGCATAAGGCAATAATGGGAAAGCATAAGAAATCTTAACATTCAAGTGTCTAATTAGTAAAAAATAACTGAAACAACTCACATTCTGCACATATGTGTTATTGTGTGAGTATATACAAATAAGGCAAAATAAATTCCTATCTTTAAAATGGACACAAAGTTGTTCCTCTTGGGCTGTAAATATTGATTTGATTCGACAGAATTTTATTTCTCCTCTCAGATGCAAATAAAATATAGAAAGCATATTATATTTATTTTTATTTTAAGAAATGTCTTAAGCCCTCCTATAGCTGGAAGCTGTGACACCATGATTTTGGTGCTGCTCCACAAAGCCTAGCACTAAAAGACATGTGACATGCCATCATGAAGGTCAGAGAGATGAAGAATGGTCCCTGCAGAATGACAGACTGTACTCCTTCCTCTTTTAAGATAGCCCATCAGCATCAGAGGCAAAAAGGCAGGGAGACACATCACAGGAGGTTTGAAATGTATCTTTCATTTCTTTGTTTATTTTATGTATTTTATGTATTTGATCTCCAGGAAAATTATTCAAAACTAAAGGCATCCACTTAGCACTACAACAAAGTAAGTCTAACAGCAGCACCATACTCCAACACATAGTTACAAAACTCAGAAGTTGTCAAAGGAAAATACTTGCAGAGTATCTGTCATGAGTATGCTTTCCATTCAGTACCTTGAACAATTAATGACTGATACCTGGAGATAAGAGCTATCAGCAGAGAAGTCCATCTGGATCACAAAACTTGGGATATCTTTGCAATAGCTGATTCGATTTAGTGTGGGACCCAAAGTCAGATCATAAAAATCCACTGCATTCTCACTGGAACCAACTGCTAGGTAACGAGAATCTGGGCTAAACCTGAACAGATAAAAGGGTTTCATGAACACAGGCAAAACAGACTATAATATTTGAGAAGTGCAGAAATTTGCATTTCAAGAATCTGCTATCCAGGACTGGAGAGAAGCAGAGTATAATAACAAAATAACTTTTGAAATTAAATTTTCAGAGAATGCATATCCAGCAGAAGGTGGCAATAATTTTGGTACAGATTACACATATAAGTGAACTGGGAACATCTCTTAAATAACTCTGTTCATTATCTGATTTCATGACCATCTTATGGTCTAACAACTTGTGACATCCCCCCGATGATACTCTGACTCCCTGATGCTATACTTACAAGGTTAAAAACTGGAAAACTGAAGTGCTGTAACTGAAGAAAAGCCAGAATTCCTAGATGAAATGTACTGAATAAAAAGGTGTAAATCAAACCTTTTGTTTGCCCAATGTATCTTTGCACACTGGTTTCTTTCTTCCAGTTTTCCTTTCTAGTTTTGAAACTCAGTACCTTCCTGAGCTGAACAAATCCCTCACAGTCACTTCTGTGTTACAAGGGAAGTTTATTTCTGTTTTCTCTGAAACACACCTTGGGACAGCTTTCCAACTCCAGCAACCCCTAACCCCTAGCAGAGCTCTCCTGCAAGGTCTCTCTTTGCTTATATTTCTCTCTCATCATTACTTTGCTCTCCAAAACTTTCCTTAGCTGATTATCTCACAGAAGAAACAATCTGTTTATCACAATTTATCTCACAGAAGAAACAGTCTGTTCCTCCACTCAGGAAACAGAAGCAAAATTTTACTTCGAACTCCTTTCTAACAAACACAACAAACAGCAAACTGACAGACTGGCATTTCCATTCTCTCTCACAATCCAGTCTTCATCTGTAAGTTTCTGATCTCCTTTTACCTCCTACAAATCCCTTCCCTCGAGTGCGCCGACCACACCACACACTCGGTGTCACTGGCAAACCTGCTGAGGGCACTCAGTCACACTGTCCCTGCTGCCACCAAGATGTCAAACCGTGCCACTCCCAACACCAGCCCCTGGGGGACACCACTCCTCACTGGTGTCCACACCACCAGTTGTTTTGACTGATGCTATCTCTCATCTTCATGTATCTCCTCTTTCTTTTTTCATTCCTGGTATCAGCATCATCACACAAACTCCACAATTCACTCATTGATTCCAGCTCTCTGAAATGTCATTGCAATGTTCCTCAGAACACAGAATGGTATTTTTAAAAAACAAAATATTAGAGATTTATAATCTAGAAATCTAGAGATTTCAAACCTAGAGTAGACCACAAATTATATTTTCTGACCTGATATCTTGAATTGCCGATCTTCTGTCCCTTTTTTTCCCCCAAATTTTTAGAGAGGTCACAAGCAGGATAATAAATTCTCCGTTTTTCATGCCAATTGCTACCATATCACCTTCTGGGCTGTAACAAACAGTACGAGCTGCATGTCCTAAGCTGACTTTGTTCAGCATCTTCTGTGAAGAAATAAAAGCCCAGAATAGTAACTGTTACTAATTGTCCATATTTTAAAAGCATCTTATGCTAATAGTTTGTTAACATGCTAACAGCATCAGATGGATTATTTTCAGAATATAGTCAAAAACAAGTTCCAATTCTGCAACATGATCACAAGTCTATTTTTTTTCCTAAGCAAATATTGTCTAACACCTACCTTTTCAGCAATATCCCAGAGTCTTACTGTGCCATCTTCTGCAGCAGAAAGGAAAAAATCTCTGGATGGATGTGTTGCTAGGCCCCAGATGGGTCCATCCATATGACCATTAATTAGAATATTACATGCAGCATTTTTCTCTCCAACTTCAATTATTTCAGCATTTCTTGTCCCAACGAGAATTTTCCCCTTGAACAATAGTGAAAGAATTATCTCTGATAAAATACAACAACCTCCCATGATGAACAGTAATTAAAATATCATCTAGAGCTAATTCTGTCAAGAAAGTTTGCTTAAGTCAAGTTGTTAAATAATCAAAGACAATTTGTTTTTTAAACTCCTCTGATTTATTAAAGTACAAAGGTCTGTAGATACCACCATGCTGGCTGAGTTACTGCTTGTCATTTGATATTTGATATCTGAAGTGTGAAAATAAAATAGAAAGGTTTAATTATTCTTTAATAAAAATATATATGGAATATTATCCTAAGAAAGACTGAGATCTCACAAAGTAGATTTTTTTCTGCAACAGTATCAGTTGTAGGCATCTTCTAGCTTAGATTTTAATTTGAAATACTCGCTATAAGAGAAAGCAGAACTAATTTATCTGACATTTAGACATCAACCCACAAATTATAAGCTTCATTTTACAGAGAGGCAGCTTTGTTTACCTTGCCTCTGCAAACAGAGCGAACACAGTCAGTCATTTGTCCTGTCTCCAGTCTGAAGGCACGGCATCGCTTCAGCTCCTGGTCCCATAGCTTAACTGCTCCTCCTTCCTTTGAACTATGAAGACATCAGAAAGAACCATGAGTATAACAGCTGGCACAAGAAGGACAACTAATGGGTGAAAGAACTACATTATTTAATGTACTGTACTGCATATGAGGCACTTTAGTGTGCTTTAAATTGTTAAAGATTCAATTTGACTGAACAGTTGATGTTAACGTGCTGAGCCTCACAGCCCAGCAAGACACACTGATTCCAAGTCCTCACTGTTCTACTGTACAGAACAAGTTGAAAGATGGGTGCTGCTGAGCTTAGCCTGAATGAGTAGCTCTGAGGGAATTTGTCTAGTCAAAAGAACAGTTAAGTGTGCAAACCACAATCTTAATAATCAGGCAGAGATTTTTAAATTATAGCTGAGAGAAACAGAAATGGTCTGTATTTTATTTCTGTGAAATAAATGACCAAAGAGTTTCACTTTTGTAGAAGTGTCGCTATTTTCACTGCTGTAAAATAAATTTTACAGATACAGCAGAAAAATCACACAACTAATAGGTATTAATAATAAAAACACTAGATATTTCCCTCCCACTTGCAAAAAACCCCTGGTATTTCAGTGCAGAATACACTGAAATAAAAAAAAAAAAAGTTTCCAAAAGGGAGATAATGTCTTTGAAACAGTGATAAACCTGGCATTTCTAGTTGAGCTGGGACACATCTTACCTGTCTTCAATCTCCCCTAACAGAAACAAAAATACAATGTTCCACAATATTGAGCTGCTTGTATTACAGCTTTGATTACCAAACAATCTTAAAAAGAACTTCAGAATGTTTAATCACAATTACTGATTTGTAGTAACAGTATTAATAAAAGAACTGTTATGAATTATGAATTGATACTCCTTGCAATAGTATATTCTTTGCTTCTCACTAGCACTGTTTTGACATATTCATCATTATACTCAGCAAGAAGATTTTACCAAAACAGGCTGGTGAACTGCCACTAAGGCAGAAAAAAGCATGAAGTTTTCCTAAATGAAAATTTGTTTTGCATACTTCATTTTCCCACAGCAGATAAATTCTGGGGTTTTATTCATTACTATTTGTTTCAGATCAAATACTAATTATTAAGAGCCTCTAAAGCTAAGTGGTAGAGAGAATATCCTCCAAATAAAATAACAACAACATTTATAAATAGTAGAAGGATGGACTGTATTACAGCCGAAGTATTTTCTTATCACTAGGAAGGCACCAAAAGAATTAAAATGCTGGAAGAGATAGTTTGCTTGCAATCCCAGAAACAAAGAACCTTCCTATACCTTAGATTTCAGAGAAGACAGTTTGCCTCTGCCATCATAACTAAGCAGATCTTTCCTTTGAAAGAAGCTGTGCATCATACTGCTATAAAATTTATCATTCATGTATTCAATCACAACTGTGCAAATTACTTGAGTTAACAACCCCAGTACATCTTCAGTGAAAGAAGTAACCCACAAAGACTAGGTAACTTTTTAGTGCTTAAAGATAAATAGGTTTTGGAGCTAGACCCTTCCAACCTTAAGCATTCTGATTCTAAATTTCAGACTAAGTGCTTTCTCTTCAATCAATGGGAAAAATATCTAGTTGAAGCTCATATGGGGTTACCTGCACTTTTGAGGTGGTGGCTGCTCTTTTTCTTAACACCTATCAGGGATCTGAAAGGAACAACTCTTCTACCTTTAGTGTTTCAACCAGCGTTGATAGGACAAATCCAAACCATTTTTAAAGAGTACATGTGGATAAAAAAGAAACAAGAAGACTCACGGCCTTTCTTTGCCTCCTGTAACAATCAAACCATCCCTTAGTGTGGTGTACATTGTGAAAACAGGTCCATTGTGAGCTTTGGCCACAATTCGTATCAACACATGATCTTTCCAAACACAAACATCTCCACTGATAGTACCTGTAAATGTCAAGTTATTCTGAAAAGGGGAAAAATATACTCATCATCTCTGATTCTGAGTGAGGTAGAAAGAAAAACATTCAGAAATAAACACCATTTGCATTTAAAGCATTTAATTTGCTTTTATTTGCTGCTGCAGAAGAGGAAACTGTGGAAGAGATAATAAGGACTTCTAGGGACAAAAACACTGAGCTACTACATTCCTTTTTGAAGTCTGAAAGATGCTTTCTTGTAGCTTAAAAAAACCACTGCATTTCGTTTTGCAAGAAAAAATGCAATGACTGAAGCTTCAGTCATATGATTATCTATGCTTTCTGCTGATCAGGTGTGCAACGTGGCAAAAAAAGCAGAATACCACAGTAAGTACTGACATTCTACACAAGCACACAAGCAGGCAATTTGCACCCCCTTGCTATATATATTATACTTGCAGTAATTTTTGTGGTTAGGTGAAGAGACTCACATGATTACAGCAATCTCTAGTTTAGGAAGAAAAGAGTTTGACTTTACTTAGGATTAGAAGCTGTCTGTTCTTTACTTCTGCTTCTTGCTCTTGAAAGGTTATAAAAATAAATCTAATTACCTCTGAAATTAAAGGGCTATTTATTACGATTCCAACAGGAACTGGTTATGGCACAAAACTGGTTTAGTAACTTTAGTAAATTCAGTATCATGAGTAGTGTTATCATGCTTCAAGAGTATCAGTACACATGTGGCACAAACACTTTCCCTTTTTTTTAAGGGAGTGTGTGTATGTCATTTTACTCTAATAAAGTAAAAGAGGACTGGAAGCTGAAAGCAGATCCTCAGATCATCCTCACAGCATATCTGTAGGGCTATTTCCAACTTCTGTTTAGGGAGAGCTGAATCCGCTCCTTCAGAGGCAAAATCAAGAAGAGCACTCCCAGAACTGCTCCCTACAGAGGTATGGAGAATACACCAGGTTTGGCTTTATTCAGTTTGCACAGCTTTTCACAAAACCCCTGAAAGCTCTGCATCCCCAGATGCCATGCAGCAAACAGCCTGACTCTCACACTAAGGACCTGTCTCTCTCTAAGAAAGTTTACAGAGGTTTCCCAAACCCCTGACTAACACCTGGGCTGGGCATCAATAACAGTTACCATTTGGAAAATTTCTTGGTGTTTTGTAAGACCTTCATCTAAATCAGGCAGACACTACTGTGGAAAAGAGATAGTGTAGCAAAAAAAAAAAAAGGAAACCACAGCCCAGCTAGAGTTTCAGAAATCAAAACAGTGCAAATTCAGTTCGAACCCAACGGGCAAATGGTCAAACAGGACAGAAATGCAGGCAATCAAAGCAAAGGACCAAAAAAAGGTATCTGTGGCTTTCTGCCTCACTGAAGATATGAGTACTGCTCATGCAGAGCAACTCCAGACCCAGCAGTGCTGTGGAACTTAGCAAGATGGCCTGCACATGTCCAAAAACCTCCAAAGCAAAAGAAGCCCCTAAAGCAGTGGTCTACCAAGGTCCAACATTAACGAATGCCCCAGGACAATGCTGCTCTCTGATCACCCACGAGCAATAGCACACACAGATTACAAACCAATCATTTCCAGGTGGGCATAAAATCAGCCTCATTTCTACTGTTTGTTTCCTGCATTCTAGACTCAGTTTTGTTTTATCAGTTGAAAGTATCTATGTTTGTTTCTCCAGAAAACATACAAACCCATAGTCTTGTCCTTTCTGTTCTAAAGAAAGCTGGTACTAGTTCTAACCAGCACATAAGTATTAGGAATGCTAAACTGAGTTTAACAAAACAACTGATACACTCATTAGCAGGTTGTAAAAGTCTCACTGAGCTGAATAAAGGCAGAATGATAAAAAAAAAAGTTTGTTTTTATGCATTTTCAGGTGGTTTGCTGAAGTACGTACCGCTCCAAAAGCCACAGAAAGCATCGTCTGCATGCGGGCATCTTCTATGGAGCTCAGCAGCCCTTTTTTACTGAGGAGAGCTCTTCCAGCCAGTGTCCAGAACCTTACATGTTTTACTCCCACAGAAACAAACTGTGTATCTGAATCTGGCCTGAATTCTGCTACAAATATACGCTGGTTGTGACCAGCTCGGCTGGCAATTTTGGCACCTGGCAGAAAGAAAATGGGCATTTTAAATTTGCTGAGAAAAATACACATTTCTGGTTAAAAATGTTGAAATAATTTTGACTCATATGAAGATTTCTTAATTGGGATTCTTAGCTGCCATTCTGAAGGTGTATCAACCCTTAAGATGAACACAGGCATGTTCTGACCACACATCTTTCATCCTACCTAAGACTGTATAAACACACACCTGACATTGTATCCATCCCCACAGAATCTATCAAACAAGGTGTGAAAGATCACTTTTTATTAACTTAATGGCTGATCTTTAAAATTCTGAGAGTTACTACTTGATCAACAGCAATCCCCAAACAGAGAGGAAGTAAACCTCTAAGACTAGATAATCAGATCCACAATCTGGGCATGGCTTTGCCAGGCAGAAAGGAGATGAGGAAAGGAGCTCAAATGTCTTTAGCCTAAATCAGGAATACAGATCAAAGCTGATCTGAAAGCATGTAGCATAGCTCAAGGCACCGATTATATGCATATAGGACTTGTCCTGCCTGGCATCCCATTTCTGTAATTTGCAAATTTTGGGAATAATTTTAGGAGTATGACAACCTAGTCAGTAATCAGAGTTTAGAGAAGAATAAAGTAGTAGTAGTAGTAGTAGTAATAATAACGATGATGATGATGAAAATTAAAAAGAAAAAACCTTACATTATTCTTACTGGAAATCAGTGAACTATCTTGATCTTTACACAATAGCTTCAATAGAGATATATTTAGCAGTCACTAGAATGGGTAAACACATCTATTTTAGATCTTGTTGTACGGAGCACAGCGCACAGCATTTATTGTAATAATTTTTGATCTGCTGATGCTTTAATGTTACGACTGCTCTTGACTCAAGGTAACATATCTCTAACACCTTCTACACCTCCTACAAAACCAGTCTCTTTCCTACCTTCCTGCCACTTCCAAATGGTAATGGTATGTTCGGGATCCAGCCCTACGGACAGCAGCAGTTTGCCAGTGGCACTGAAACTGACTGAGCAAACGCCCTTGGAATGGTAGCACCGCAGTACCGACAGTGTCTGCTTGTTCATTGCATCCCACACGTGAATAGAAGGAGCTGTAGCTACACAAAGATAAAAACATGCCATTAGTATTCATTTTGAAAATGTGTGATAATTTGCTTATTGAAGCAGTAAATACTTTTTAATAAGCACTTCCCAAAAATTGCTGTAATCAGATGGGGGAGAAAAGGAAAGAAAATAAAGGAGATTTTGGCCTCCCTTTGGAAACCAATTTATGACAAACAGGATCATTGGGTAGGATGAACAAAATTACATTACATTACCAGAGATGTTAACTTGTCATTTAATTTGTTATGGGACTTGTGAAGCACAACAGAAGTTCTAAAACCAAGCTGTCTTCTCCTGTTTTTCTCTTAGTGAAACATAGAGCAACATGCTAACTCAAAAACCTTCATAAAGCTTCTCATCAAGAACGTAACTTCTACATGGGGCTTTTGGACAACTGATAACTACAGAGAAATCAATTTACAGTGCAGGGCCAAAATCTCCTTTCTACAAAATGGCCACCTGTCTGAAATGTTTGCCCTCTTAGGAGAACATCAGCCAGATCATCAGCTTGCTCACCGACGTAGAACTACGGTATTTAGTCTGCACTGTTTCGACTGCAAGCTCTCTGCAGTCAGTCCTTCCAGAATACTAATTCATATGGTTATCTCTGCCACAATGAAGGCTGTTTTTTTCCCAAATGCAATGCCTTCTCAAATGATCCTGCAATCCACATATAGCTTACAAACTCTGAGCAGCATCTAAGGCACTTCCAGGACAGTAAGATTCTCAAACTTCTTCACTTCTGATCTCTAATGAATTTGACTGTAGAGTCTGAAGGTTACTGGTACTTGTCATAGACCCAGATTCACATAAACTAAATTCTCTTTCAGGTTCATGCTCTGTGTTTCGAATCAGCTAAATTTAGGCCCTCAAAGGCATGCATGTAATGGGAAACAGTAGGCACATGACTTAGGCAAAAATTCAGCCACATGAAACTCAGTTTTTGAGCACAATTCCACAGCTGTTCCAAAACAGTCTTTAGAACCTACTTCCTCATTTCTTACTTCCTATCAGAATTTCCTCTCATGGCAGCAACATGGTGTTATCACTACCTTTTGAGAGGTACTATAGCTCTCTATATAGAGGTACTATGCCATTAAAACAGAAAATTGTGGAGTTGACAGCAACTAGCACTTCCCAAAAATTGTGAGTAAATTCCTTGCTGTTCTTAAGGGAAGCTGAGGGAAAGGAAAGCCTTATTATGGCTCTGAACTGTTTTTCACTCTTCAACACCCCCTCGGTAAAACTCTGTATTACCCTTGAACTGTGCACCTGCCCTATAACCCTGGCCAAAAGTTTTCTTTTGGGTGGCAGGCAGAAACTTTCACCTAGTTTTCCTGAATAAGAACTGATAAAATCTTTCAGAGCATGATCTGTAAGACAGAAAATATGGACTCTTAGGTCCTTCTATATGATGGGATCCTTCTGAAAGTCTCTGTCCTGACACTGAATCCTGCCTGAGTACTCAACATTTTCACAAGAGAGATATTCTAAGGTGTCATCTCCTTCTGGGAGCAGTTAGATAAAGCTACCATGGGCTGGCAGAACAGAAAAAATCTTTAGTAAGGGGGACCAAACCTACACCCAGTCATTAGGAAACTATTTGCCATTCCAGCCTAGTACAAACATTACTGCTTCAAGAACCCCTGCATCACTGTAGATAACTGAAAATTGGAACTAAAAAAGCAAAAGTTGTCGGTAAAAAGGATGCCAAATAGTCATCAATAAATTTTAAGCAAAATTTTCAACCTTCAAATGAAAGCAGGTAGCAGCTTGGATTCCAGACTAATGGTTCCAGGAAGAAGAAAAAAGTAGAGTGCTCATTTCAGGCAGTGACAACAGAATTTAGTAATATACACAAGCTCAAACTGAAGTTGCAGTACAAAGAAGGCACATGACACAGGGAAAGTGTCCAGGCACCATATGCAGGACTAAAGAGGTTCTTTTATGTAAATATCCATATCACCCATCATGTTTTTTTAAATACAAGTTAAAAGTGTGGGAAAAGGTACCTACATTCTTCCTCCCATCCTTAGAGCAAGCGCCATTTGCCATATTTAACAGAAGTCAACACATTGAAGATGTCAATGTACATTTGTTCTTACAGAACAAGCTTTAGATCCACATGAAGATTATTACACTTTCTACTACACATGACCACACATTTATGCATCTCTGAAGATTCTTCACAAGACAGACAATTATGGCTGCTCAACAATGAACTCATTCGCACATGATGGTGATGAGTTTTTACAATTACAGTTGAAGAAAAACATATTAATAAAAAATACCTGTCACAACTGTCAAAATGTCAAAGACCCAAAATGATAGAGGAAAAAATTAAATTGACATCACAAAAAGAATTTTGGATCAGTCAGTGGTAATAACTACATGACAATTGTACATAAATGTGAAAGGTGATTCGTTTTTTCACTCAGTCACCTAGGCCTCCTCAACAGAATTTACTTTAGAAATGTATATTTTAAATTACTGAATTGAAAGTCTAAACCAAATGTTGTCAGCCCCAACACGTCTACAAAACTGGCAAGCATACACAGGAATGCTACAGTAGCAGTATGTATTAGAACTCACTAATCACTAAGCAGCAAGAAGGGAATATGCTTCAACAAGAGTAGTTTTTAAGTGTGTTCTAACATTTAAAGTTTTTCTATATTTACAGTATGCTGAGCTGTTCTGACTTATATTCAGTGCTTACAATACTATGACTGATACACGGGGTTTAATAAACTAAAAATTAATTCACATCACTTATGGCTCTATAAAGCTGCAGGTGGCTACCAGATAGACTAACTACACCTGAAGATGTTAAAATTTTGTTTCCCTTACCTGACATATCTGCTGAGTCTCCTGTAATGGAAAAGCAGCAGAAAAATAATTAGATCAGAAATAAGGTAAGTGCTAAAGAAAATATATGCCACATCCACTCTAATTTCTTAACACACACCTTGATGTCATCTTTTTGCATTACAGCAGCACCAATACTGCTGTTAAAGATGAGTAATTACTGATAAAAGGAGGTCACATCGGAAATAAATCCTAGAATGAATATATTGAATGAATGAATATATTTTGATTTCCATTTTGAGCTACAACACATGATTTTCATTTTTGAGCTAGTTTTGGTGTATGCTAGGTCTCTCTCAGCCAAGGTAAATGAAAAATGTATCTTTTCATGTCATATTTTAACAAAATAAGTGGGAAAAAAACACTAAGAAGTAGCATTTGAGTAGCTGAAGATTCAGTAAATCTTTTGAAGATTTAAGTCATGACAGTGACACTATTTGTGCCAATCATATCAGTAGGAAAAGTAGCAGCAATTACATGTTCATTGTAGAGTATATATACACTCCTTAACATCATTTTGAAATCAAAAAATAAGTAAATAAATGCTGTTTTAAGATATTTCAATTCCAGCTTATTTTTAATTCTGTTCTCAAAAGTATATATAATTTCTAAGTGTCATTTGTCCCTGATTTGTATGCCTTAATTCACATTACAGAACAGTTAAAATTGTTCTACTGCTAGCTGATGTAGAAACTATTACGAAAATGAAAAAAGGATTAAGCCCCCTGTTTTGTCTTGGGCAAGATGAACACTGTAAAAGAAAAATCTTCACATTCCTCCCCTACAGAAAAGCAAACAGGGCCAGATTTAAGAAATATGATGAAAAACAAAATTCTCAAAGGTTTTAAATTCCTGCAAATGTTCTTTGCAATCAAACCATAGACAAAAATCTGCTGATAATTTTTTCCATTTAAATAATTTCCATTAAAAAATTGTTTAAAATGATGTGAGGCAAGAAATTCACCAAGAAAGGAAGCTATTTTAGCTAAGCAGTTAGTATTATCAGTGAGTCAATTTTAATGAGAAAAGCACCTAAAAATTTAAAAGACACAGGAAAGCAGGTAATAAACTCTGCAGAACTGGTTTGATTTACATAAAACCTCTAAAACAAACCTAAAGGGGGAAAAAAAGCTATTTTGGTTGAAATAAAATAAGGAGGTTTTTTTGTATTCTATGCACTGAAGAAAATAATGTGGGTTTGAATCTGCTGAGAACCAATGGAAGATATGAAAACTACAACCAGATTGTAGGGCTACAAAAAGCTGGAAACAGCAATTTCTACCAGCTACACTAATGCAAAATGGTCTTTTTTAATTTTTTCTTTTAATCTGGTTTGTTCATAGATCTTAATGTCACTATGAAATATATATATACATTTCCCTGTAAATCTCAGTTGATCTGTAGGGAACACCATTAGGGTTTTGGTTCTGCCTGGAATATTACAGCTATACCCAACCACCAAGTAGGTATTATAAATCTACCTGATGAGGTAAAACCTACATAAGATTGACATGTATTTTAAGAAATGAAGGTTAGCTCTATTCTTTGGAAGGTCTAACAGAAGCTGATAGTTCAGTACAACCAGACTAATTTAACGGGGCTTACAATTTCTGAAAAAATAGTTTTGATAATACTCCAAACAGAAGATAAGTTTAATCTTTCATGCCTCAAAATTTTTGTCAACTTTATTCAATTACACTCAAAGGAACATATAAAGAGGACAGGTAACTGAGTAACACTCATACAAACGGAGATAGCATAATCAAATATATTTGTGATTTATCATGAATTTACAAGGCCCTGATTGCATGCTGTTATGTTAATTCTTTTAATTTCTTTAAAAATACAAACATACCTAATTTGCCAGTTGCCACTATGTTGGTAAACTTGGGGTGCTGATTCACAGTGAGGCACAAAATATCATCATTGTGTTCCTGGTAAAATGACTGAGAGCCTAAAAATAAGAAAAAAAAAATCAAATCCTAGTCCAACTTTAATTAAAACATTTATACACACATAGATGGCTAATGCTTGAAAATTTTGTAATATTTGTTGGAAAACAGCATTATGGTCATGTTGCATTTTGAAGTGTAAAACCAGAAAACAGAAACTCCTAATTTTTTATCTTGACTTCAACACACAGCATTCAGTAACTCCAAACTATTCCCTCAAATTTTCCACAGCAAGTTGCTTAATTATGTCAGAAACAAATGGCATTGTATACTTTTTTAAAGGTCTAAGTTATCTAAACTCACTGTATTATTTAGATGACTGAAAAGTAAACCAAATAAAAATGTTAATTTATTCTTAGAAAAAAAATTAAATTACGATTACCCCATTGTTCAGCTCTTTTAGTTTCTGTGATCATTTCAACATGCAAATTTCAGAAAGTTAATACTAAAACCAACAAATCTTTACTTCCTTTAAAGCTTAGTCACCCCGAACATTTCAGTACACTTGTTTGCTTATGCAGCTATTATGAATATTTTCTACAGACTTAATTTTTAGCAAGAAATAATATTTTTCCACATACTTTTACAATGCTTAAAGCATATTAATTTATAAACTGTAACTCCATGTGTGTGAAGAAACATTTTCCCTCCAGTGGGTTTTCTCCTACCTGTTGCCACATTATACAAGATCCCAATAGAAGCAGTGTGATAAACTACGTCAGCACCATCATTCAAATAGTGCACATTGTTTCTGCAGTCCTTGCCTCGGTACCCAAATACCAGCTCCAAAATTAGGTCCTAAAAGAGAAAGTCACGTCAATAGACACACAAAACCCTTAAAGCAGTTAGGAACCTCCCATTCTTCTGGAGGATTTAATTTTTTTAATTACGTCCTTATGTCGTAAAGGAGTTTAACAGCATCCCAAAACAACAGCAGCTGGGCTCGTGCCTCCCCTGTCAGTTCACACAGCTGCTCACTCCTGTCACACACAGCAGTCACCCCTTCAGCCTCTCAGGGGGATGCTGCAGAATGTGCATATAATACACACAGACATACATACACACTGAAAGAGGTACTCATACACGTGCACATAAATAAATAGACTCCAGTGAAGAATAAAGTTCTTTTAATGCAGAAGGCACTAAGAAACAAAGAATGACAAACACTGGTCCACAATTTGATTCCAGCCAGCAACTAGAAACCTAAATTACAGCCTAAAACTTCTAGAGCGCTGATGCCAGAAAGCTGTTTATTATGCTACACCAAATATTTTCTAGAATCAACAATATTTGGGCAGGTAAAGAACTGCATTTTCCAAGGTTAGATGAAATTTTTACTTCAGATTAATCAAAAATTGGTAACTTTAATTGCAACTGCCATGTAATGAAAAAATAGGTGCCAAAGCTAAACTCATAATTAATAGAATTTTAAAAATTATTTTTAAAACTCTTATCAGTGATGAATTTAAAACTAAGTTTTAAAATAAATTCTAAGAAGATTGGAATTAAAAAATGTTTAGTTTTATTAGCAACAATACAGCCTTTAACAATCCAGTTATCTAAACAAGACATCCTGCTTTCTACAGCCAGTTCTAAGCTTTCATGATTACTAAGAATTGAATTATACTCCATTTCATTTGCAAGAAAAAGAAATATAGTCTTTTTTTTTATTTACAATAAAAAATTCTCTCCCACTTTTTCCATTTACCCACTATTCACTATTCCCACCTTTGACATATTTAGAATAAAACAATCATTCAGTGCGTTCACAGGTGTGTCAGTTTCTGGCAAAACAAAATCCTAAAAGAAGACAAGAAGAGCAACATTTTTCTTACCTCTATAGGTCTCTTTTTTTTCCCCACATTATTTGTCTGAAGTTTCTCCGGCTGTGGCAATGCCCTACTAACTGGTGGTCTGAAATAAAGAACTGTGAATAAGAGAAGGCTGTCCGTCACCCATTCCATACTAACAGTACCTTCCAACCTGCTAATGCACAGGGAAATCTTACAGCCCTGTCATACTCAACTTATATTCATCTTTAAAAGAAATAACTCTGTCAAAGCAGAACGACAAAACCTAACGATCCTTTAACACGCTAGGTCCTCTAATTCTTCAACAATCCATGGGGTTAATGCAAAAGCTTGGTTTAAAATGACTGACCACTTTTAAAATATTCTTAGCTTTTTCCAGCTCTGTTTTCAAGGTTCTTTCATGTCTGCCACAATTTTACTGTAGAGAGGCTTACCTGATTAATCTAATAATGCCTTTTCCCACATGCCTAGCAGACCCCTAACTTCTCCTGCTTTTCTAATAGTTTATAAAGAACTCCAGATGCACCTGCCCATTCAGTGTAACATAATTGAAATCAGATATTGATCAAAGCTTATGTGGAAGTAAACCAAGACCATGCAAATACAGGAGTAACAGCCATAACTTATGCTCCACTGTTCTGAATAGCCCAGATTTAATTAAGAAATCTCAATTAGATATGGTTAACAAATATCCATAAGATCTTTCACATTACATTCAACTGTACCTCTACAAAGAAACACATAAACAAATCAGCTTTATTCATTAAATATATGCAACTATTCTTAGTAATTTGCAGGAGCATTGATTATTGATTCTATAGATACAGCATTTGTGGCTGTGATAACAATTCTTTAAACTTAACGTTTAAGAGGAGCAATTTGTTTGAAAATAAATTCTATGTATAGAATCAGTGACATCCAGATTATTTAATCCAATAGGCAGTGTAATAAACTAGTATCAAACATCAAGCAACAGGTCTCTTTCATATTCCTTTTTAGTATAAAGTACTTCTAATTTCATCTCTGCTCTTGAGGGATGACTTTGATTCAAAATAATGACTGTCTTTTCTTAGAACAATATGATATGTTTGTACACTGTGTATTTTGAAAATCAGTTGACAAGCTGATTTTTTTTTTCAGTTAATCAAATAAAATACCATTTTCTTAGAATTATTTCTTCATTTTCCATGCTTAATTTTAATACAAAACAGCTCAATCCAGAATGCTGGTTTAATTTTTAATTGCTGGTTCATCATGGACAACTCTTCAACAGCCTCATTACTATTCCTCTCGAAATTACCAAAACACAGCATAAAAAGCCCTTCTTCTACTTGTCAGCCTCATATTTGACACAGAGCACTAAAACCTCATCTCTTTCCTCCTCTCCTACCCTGGCCCTAATCCACTTATGTCCCTGAAACACAGAGGGAAAAAATAGTTGGAGGGGAAAAAAAAACCAGCAAAATTAAATATAACAGAAGAACATATTTGAAGTTTGATGAAAGCAGTAAAAACTGGAAGGACATGGTTCTGACAGAGGTTTATGTTTCTGGAACTGAATATTTCTCTGTGGCTTGGCTCTAGAATGTGGCATTTTTTAACATTCGCTGCCTGTTAATCCCTTGTGATAGAATGGGAGAAGAGGTAAAACAATCTCACATTTCACAACTGCATGAGAAGACCATCTGTACTTTAAGGCTCTACGGACACAAATACAGTTTGATAACATCCTTAAGTAATTATTAGAGTACACTTGCATTCCTACTTTACCACACAACAGAACAAAGTGAATGCACATTGGTCAGGAAAACTTGACAACTTCTACTCAGCTGCATTATCTCACAGGTCACCTAAACAATTTATCTAAATATCTCTCCAGGAAAGACTAATTCTATATTGATCCAGAACAGTGGAACTGGAACACAAATTACAAGCACGTATGTATTCTCTTCCTAATTAAGTTTCAAGATAACAACTTGAGCATTTAAAAACAGGAATGTTGAAGGATATGAGAATACATTTTCCGAGTCCTTTTTAAAGGTGCAAAGTTGAAAATATGTTTAATTTGCTATGTAATGTGCAGCAAAGTGACTAATGGCATATACAACACACAGTGGTCATATACTTGTATGCATAACTCTCTGCATGCTCAAAAACTGTGGAAAAGATGGCAAGGAGAGCATGAATATCATGTTTGGGTGAATTCACATATGGATAGGGTCAGTTTTAGCATGGGGAAGGAGAGTTCCAGCCATCTATCATAAGGGAAATAAATACCTCAATATTGGTACTTTATTTTCAAATTAAAATAGATTTGGTATATGTATTTTAATAATTCTTGTTATGAAACCATAAAAATCGAGTAGAAGCATTTTGAAATAGTTTCTGAAACAAAAAAATACCTTGTTCAGTTTTAGACATAGTTAAACTACCCATTTTTGTATTATCTATTTCATTCCATATTTTCCTCATTGTTACTGAGTATCTAAACTTACTAACAGAAGAAGGAATGATTTTCTGTTTTATAGCATATGCAAATTACTACCAATTACCACCAACTCTTTGAGTTCTGTGGTAACTTATAACAGTGTGCTTTGCAATATTTATTTCTGTTTCAAAAGTACAAGTATTATTTTGGGCACGATTTCATAGAGCAAATTACAGCTGTTGGTACAAAAGAAAAAGTCCCTTCCTGTGGGGGACACCAAAGTTGCACTTCATACTTAGGGGGATTTGCAGAGAACTTAGCAATTGATTTTGCACTACTCTTCAGCATGAAGTGCCTTGCACTGCCCTCCCCAAAAGGTGTTGGCAAGCATGTAGTATAGAATTTTAAAAGTAAGGAGGACTTCTTTCCATTTACTCTTGGCAAGTTCTGCAAAGTCATTTGTGGCCTTTACAGAGGTCTGGTTTCCATTAAAAGATAATGAAGGCTGGTAGTTTCTAAATACTGCTTCTTGACAAAAATGACTTATAATAATAATACATATAAATACATATAAATTTTCATGTGTCCTATGAGCAGTAAGTGCCAGTTTATACTCCCTAATGCAGATACAGGGAATCTAATGCTTAAATAATTTAGTAACATATACACCCTGACAAGTCAGGTGAAACTGTCTGATCATCACATGTCAAACAATTGTCCACTAGAGGGCTGGAAAGAGGGCTAACCTTTATATTTTAATAAATATTACTGAAAAATACTACTTGTGTGTTGCTCTGCTCTTCTCTGTTTTTCTGAAGTTCCTACAGGCTTCTGATGATTTACTTTTTGTAATAAAGTTTCTCACGGATTTTCACATAGACAATCTATTATTATTGTAACTATTCTTTCATGTTTACATTCTTCTCATGAGGAGGAGACTGTTGATAAACTGTTGACTTGACCAGTGTGGTCGGAGAGGAAGATTTTCTTCCTCCAATCTGTAGTCACTGTGGGAATTCTATAAATGTCAAGGTCTGTAAATAAACTGCCCCTTTTTTTACCTTAGACATCTCAGTGCATGAGTTTTTTTGTGTTGTATTGCAACACTTGTGAAACATAGGAAAGCATAATCCTTCATGGAGTTGGAGTTCATTTTGGTAGGTAAAATTGTATCTGGCTTATCGTATGAAACAGAACTCCAATGTATATATATATAAATTTCAGATTTTTCATACAGCAATATTCTGAAGAGTGATAGGTGCAGGGTATGGCACCCAACATGACAGATGGCTTTTTAAGGAAAATGGGAAGTGGCAGTAAAACATGGACTAGATAGGAAAATAAAAGCATTACCTGGAACCTCTTTTCAGCAGCAGATGGAAAAGAAAAAAGGATTACTTATACAAGTTTGGCTAAAAGTTAGGTGCCAGTGAATTATTCATATAGATAACTATTGCTGACTTGCTGGTTTGTAAACCTCTTTTTACACGGGGATTATTCACTTCATAGACTATATAAATCTATTATTTGTATAGAAAACTCTCATTCACTTAAATGGGAATTATGAACATGTGTTGGCATGAGAATATAATTCTTTGGAACAACTCTAATGTAAATAGAGAAAAAAAGCAGAAGCAGAACCAAAAACCTCTGAACTATACCAAGTGTTTAGAGTCAGCATACACAACACCTGTATAACTCAAAGAAAGATTGTGTAGGTTTAACCTCCTGGAATAAGCTGATGGATGGAACAGTCAACTCACTATTAAAGACAGATGTTCAAGTTCAGTCACAAAAATACATTCCTGTATACTAAAGTAAAATTATCTCAGCTAATCAGAATGTGTAGGGTACTGAGCACTACTGATATGTACTATTTTTTCATGACTACTTAGCTCAGTTTCTGTTGGCTGAAGATACTTTGCACTGGATAGGTTTCCTCAGACATGTATGCTGGAATACTCCTATACTTTGGCTAGCCAAAAATATTCTTAATAATTAAAAAGCACATGGGCATGTACAGATTATTTCCTAGTATTTGTATATGCATGGGTACTTTACATTAGTTTGATTTGCTGGTACACTTCCATTGGTTTGATAAGCTCTTCTTTTAAGGACCACTAAGCAACTTCACTGTGGCAAGGTGAACTCTAGTTAGCTTTTTTCACATCTCAATCTGTAAAGGACTAGTTTGTAAATATTTTTTTAGGTTGCTTCAGATTTTGAATACATAAATTAATACATAAAATAGGTTAATACATAAATACATACATTAATACATAAAATAGGTTATCTATTTTTGCATTTGTCTATATGTCCCTATACACACATAAAAAATCCTGAAGAAAAGAACAACTAACTAACTAACTAAAATTGGAGGCAGTTTTGCCACAACACCTGGTTGTGAATCATATCTGGGAGTGTATGCAGAGCACCAGAAGAATTTTCAAAAGAGAAGCTGCTGGGATCTTTTCATGCAAGAGGTCTCAGCACATGAAGTAAGTAATGGTTTTATCTGCTTGCAAATCTATAAAACTTTTGGTGAAAAATTTTAACTGGAATTCCTGGTTGTTTAATTTTGTGATCTCTTGGTACAGCCATTTGTCTGTAAGGTACATTAATCACAGCACTGCCCCTTTCACAGCCACAAATAGCCAACTTCAGGGGGTATAAGAACAGAATAAGAATAGAGCATTATTCTCCAGAGGCAGCTCCCAACCTTCAGTGCTGTGCAGTTCAGGGAGTAGCTGAGTCAGAGTGTTTTCAAAATCAACCATGATGGACTTTTTTTCTGAGTAATTTAACTAGCACAAATACATACTAGGAAAGAACTCTTAGTAAAGGATAGAAACAGTTTTTAAATTAATTTTGTGCTGCTGAGCACCCATAATGCTATTACACAACCAAATTAAACACACAGTATACATCTTTTCATGTAAAAATATTATCTATAAACATTATTATTCAGAAATGATAAATAATTCAAATTACAGACCTAAGTGCTGCCTCACAGCAGTGCCATTTTGTGTTTCCAATAGAAGTTAAAATAAGTATTCCAATTTCAGTGATATAGCATGGTAATTTCACTGCTAGGGAATACTATATCATTAGCAGAGCTGGTGTTTAACGCTGCAAGCAAACCTTAGGCCAATTGAATCTGAATGAAATCTCAAGTTCCAGTCACAGAGGCAGCTCAGTCTACAAGTCTGGATGGTGGCCTAACAGCCTAAGGATTTGCTGTACTGCAAATTTAACAGCATGTTTTTGCATATGCATATATTCTAAACAGAGAAGGTGCTGAAGTTCATAACCTTCACTAGAGACTCCGTATGAACACAATGTGGACCCAGCAGCTCAGATGCTCAAGCAGTGGAGGTGCATTGGCAAAATGCTGCAGCCAAGGCAGTAATGCTCCCTTCACCCACGAGCTTTGTTAGCTCCAGCATGATGCTGCTGCTAGAGCCACCTCAGGCACCTGTGCAATGTGCTCACTGCACTCTGTTCCAGGTTGGACCTCTACACCAACACCGAGATGCTGTGTGTTACAGACACCCACAAGCACTTGGGCAAGCTCTCTGACTCAGACTGTGAAGTCAAGCTGTTCCTCAGCCACTCCAAAGTATTGAAGAAAGGAGGATGAGGTTTGATCACCTCCTCCCAAATACTCTAGCATTCACTCATGTCAACTCAGAGTGAGAACTGCACTTGTTTGTCCCTTAACATTTTTCTACCCATTAAAAACTACTATTTAATAGTACAGAGGTAAATCCCTCACTTCTGTTGCAAATTGTAATTTCTTTCCCAAGCATCTTAAGTTACTAAAATGCATTTAATTCTGGACTTCTTGTACATGAACTTACCTGACTACCCCCTGCCTTCATAGGAAGCAAAAATAAAGAGTAATAAAAATAAAATAAAAATTAATATCTACGACAGTAGACTAAAATATTTCTAAAACATTTACCAATCTTACACAATGATAACATCAGAACAGCAGTTAAAATACATACAGTAACAATAATCTGGTTTTATTCTTCACAAAAAAAATTCTTTGAAATTTTAGAGCCCCAAACTTTTCAATAATGTAGGTAATTGAATTCTTTCATGATCTATTTTGCATTCTGAATCACAATTTAATTACCTTACCACAGAATTAGTTCTCTTAGTAATTTATCTGAAACTGAAAAACACAATTCACTCGGCTTCCAGAAACAGTTGTTGAAAGAAACAAGAGGTTAACAATAGCATTAAAATAAAAAAAAAGTCTTTAATCAGCACTTTCATACCATACATTATTTCTTTTTGATTTCCACATCAAATATATCTAATTAATAAAGAGAAAGACCATTTCTCATAGATGCAAGACAGGGAACCACAGTTTTATACACAGGCATCCCACTCTCTCCTACAGCAACACAACTTAAAAACAAAAGATGATACAAAACTCCCACAAAAGTCACACTGCATTTCTCAACAAGGGTATCACAGACCTGTCCAGCTTCACTGTGGAAAGAGGTGTGAGCATTGCCCCAGAGCTCCCTGCATTCCTACAAAACTTTCTCCCCAATTTCACTATATCCTTACACCCTGTTACGCCTTATTGCTTTCTTTCCTTCCCTCTTCCGCATTAGTGTTCCCCAGTTTCCATATTAGGAATTCCTCCTTCCTTTTTCCTCACATACCCTGTCCACATCTATTGTGTGGACAACAAAAAACTTTCAAGGTCCCATGCTCAGCTGCAGGTTCTACAACAGAGACTGTTCTAGAGGTTATAAATTGTTTTTGTTATTTTGCATCTTTTTTATCTTCTGGGTTTCCTGTAGTCCGCTCCCCATCCCAGTTTCTCCTAAAGCATAGTGAACCAAGATATAAAACTAACACTGCGAAGCAACCAACTTAATTTTCCAAGATTCATTAACAAAAACTGCAGAACCACTGTGGACAGAATTTTTCAAAGAAAGTTAGAAGTTATGTGAAGACTGAAGCAATGCAAGGGGCAATTGGAGCCGAATTCATCAGAGCTGTTTGTTGGCAGAACCAAAAAACAGAGAGCTGTCCATCACTAAAACAATTGTACAGGCCATCACTAACTACCAGTCAGTATTGAAGTTTCAAAACAAACGTTATTAAGCACCAGCAAAAAAACTCAATCACCTCAAGGAACTCCCCAAACATAAAAATATGCACACATAGTAGTCTTTTGTGCTCTCTGAAAATAGATACAGCCTGGTCCTTTGGGTAATCTTTTTTTCTTCAAAAAAGTATTTAGATTCTTTTTATACATACCCTTTTAAGTTAAAAATTATATATTTAAATATAATTTTGTTCTACATTATCTTTTCAGGTTGATTTCTTGGCTAGAATTGTAATTTAGTAATTACCTTTCATCTAAAGTTGGCTCCTTTTGTTGCAGATGAGGCTTAATTCCAAACATTGGTCTAATGTTTGTTGATAAGGCTTTGATGGTGTAATTAATTTCATTTTCCCTTGTCACATCACTGTCATAACCTAACAAAACCAGAGGGAAGAGTATCAAACCAAAATAAGGTACAACAATAAGTACAAAAATTCAATCTTAATTTGTATAGATTTCAACAATGTACTAGTACAAAAACAATCATAGCATGGATTATTAGTAACTTAAATACACAACAGAAAGAAAGTAGCTGGGAATCATGAACCTTGTTAATAAAATTCAAAGAAAAGGAATTCCCTACAATATCTTTGCGGAAAAGAAGCTATTAAAGAGTCAAGGGACTTTACCTGATTTCTGCTTGGTTGGCCTTAATCACAATCACTAACAAAAAACCTCACTACCTGACACCTGCTCTTTAGACCTGTAAGATTCAGTGCCTGGTTGTTCTCAGTTCCAGGACCCATCCATTACCATGGAATCTATAGGTCTGCACAAGGCTCCTACACAATGGGACAGTAGGGACATCAAGATGATGTTTACTATAGTAAAATAAACATGTTGAAAAAGCTAAGTTGTGACAGAGTTGTTACTTATTCTCCATTATTTTGTTTTTTCAAAGAGACTACTAATGCCAACAATGTGGTGGTGAATAGCTCTTAACTCTAATTGAAATTAATAGGACCTGACCAAGAGAAACTTTTGTGGATAAAGATGTCAATGTCTTTTCTTGTAAATCTTCACAGACCTTGCTCTCTTTTAGAGTACTTTTGAACACACATCTTAAAATTATAGGGAAGATTATAGGGCTAAGATATTCTAAAAGGTATCAAGCAGAGGCTGAACAGAAACTCTGAAGATTACAATTTTTGACTAAGAAAGTTAAAGCTGTCAAGTCCTCTTATAGGCAATTAAATTATTTTGTGGGTGTATTGATCAGTACTTTTAAGAAGAAAGACAGCGATTGAAATTATTTTCCAATGAATTTTAATATTTAATGTATTTCTTTGGTTATTCCACACATTTTAGTGCCAGCTGAAGTTAATTCATTACACAGAACTATTTAACAAGTAGCACTGATAGTTTTAAAATGGCTGAACACTGAGGAACTGACAAGAAGGAAAAACAGCACTTGGGAGAAGAGAAAACAAGTCTGGAGGCTCATAAACCCTTGGAATTATAACATGAAAAAGAAAACATAAGTATGGAAAAGCCAGCAGAAGTAATGCTACAAAACAGAATTAACACATTATAGCAACTATTATCTATTGAAATGGATATATTAACATCAGTCTTCTTCAGTCTCCTGTGCTTCCATGTTAAGGAAGCAGATGCTATAACATCAAGACAACAATTATCTCACATTCTACAGATTTCAATATCATTTCTTTAGAATTAGTGACCACATTTAAACATGTTGATTCTATTTTAAATATAGATTTTGGGTAGCTGTGTATAAGTTATACTTAATATTTTTCATTTAGAAGATATCAAGAGTCTCTTTATGTATTGACTCAAAGCAGTAACTCAAACACTTCATTATCATTTTCTTCACAGCAGTTTATCAATCCTTTCCCCAAAACCAAATTTTATTTAACATATTTGAAGAGTATTTGCTACTTAAGATAGAAACAATCCATAAATTATTTCTAAATTTGTAGTTTTACGTTAATAAATTCTTCTTGAAATAGCATAATCCAGCTAGTTGCATCAATGATTACTGACCTCCATCTTCTTCAGAATCTAGATCAGACTCTTCACTGTCACACTGCCTGCTGTCCCGATGTCCTTCCATCTCATAAGTCCACAGCATTAAGGAGGTGTCTGCTCCTCCAACAGTGACCAACAAACTGTCATCATAGGTCCAACGGACATTTGTCACGTGGGTACTGTGAGCAACATACCTCTTAAATTTTCCAAACTTTCCCTAAGAAAGGGAGAAGGAAGGCAAAGATCACATTTACCCAGCCCACTAGACAACTGAAATGAGTTGCCGGTGCACAATAACATCATCTTAACTTCCTTACAGTTCATGCTTCAGCTGTTTTGTATTTCATATGATTGTAACATTTGATTTGCCAAGTGCCTCTCCTATAGAAACTTCATGAAAAGGTAACCTTATTTTCATATCAAGCATGAGAGAGTTAGTTTATAAACAGATTCCAGCAATAAACACTGGATTACTTTTCCTAAGAGAGACAATAGTCTAACTGAGTTGGAATAAAACACACAGAATAATTTAAATCAATACTTGTGAAGTGTTACCATCCTTAGCATGGCAACATTTCAAAACTGAAGACACATTTACCATCAAATATACAGGGAAAGTAGAGGTACTTGGAGAGCAGTAAAAATACAATGTGCTTCTAGAATGGCCTGTCCATGATGCATGATTTTAAAGGTCTTCATCTTAGAAAAAAAATGACAAACATTGGACAAAATGAAGGTCCTTAAAATCATTAATAAAATCTAGGTGAGAAAGATATGTTCATTGTCTTCCAAATCATTCTCATTCTTAAAGTTTTCCTGTTCATTTGTCACAGTCAGCAGCAAGAGACTGCATGAAATGGCTCTACAGTCTGACCTGGAATTATCATTCTTACTTATTGCAAGTTTAATGCACTGCAAACTGCAATGTAATACTGAATGCTGTCTTTGATCAAAATGAGAAAAAATATAAAAGCATTATTTTCTTCTGAGTGATGAATTTTCACTATTTTGAAAAGGCAGATTTATTAATAAATATTTTCTGTAAACAGCTGAAAATTACTTACTTTAGCAGGGTATCGAAACAGTTTCACAAATCCAAAATCATCTCCTGTGGCTAATACCTTACTATCACTAGTGAGGCATGAAGCAGTTACATCTGTGACTTCACCAATTATTGGCCAGATCCCTTCACAGCAAGAGCCCAAAACACTCGTCCATGATGCCCAGCCAATCTTCTCTACCTACAAAAAGAAGGAGGCAGAGCATACTTCTTAGGCACTTTTCTTCCATATCCAATTTTGAGACAAAGTCCTTGCACTGAAAGATACATCACACCTATATTAAAGTATTTTAGTATATTAATCATTTATTTCTTTACCATTCAGAATTTCATTTGAGACCTATAATTTTACCTCCATGAACTTTCAATTCCAAAACCTAAAGAAGTATTTTGAAAGTTTTTACTTTAGCTGCCCTTTCAGGCTAAAGAAAACAAGTTATATTTTCCAACACTGCCTTTCAATACCATGGAAAACATAGTTTAGAAATTATCCATTTTTGCTCTCTGCCCTATGCCAATGGGGCAGAATATCTGAGAAACCAAAACAACATTATAGCTACAATATACTACTCTTGCCTATATGTATTATGAAAAGTGTATTACGTTTTTATACAAAGACAAACATGAGGTTTTCCACAGCAAGGTTAGAGCTATGTAATCTGGAATAGGTTTTCAAAGGTATTTAGGTACCAGAAAAGACACATAGAAGTCTAGTGAGATTTTCATGACTAAATCAGTCAAATGTCTGTTTCTTAATGGAAAAGAAAAATGTGAACATTTTTCGATTTAAATAATAGAAATTTTTCTATTTAAATAATAGAACATATTCTATTATTTGAAAATAAAAAATACAGTTTTATACAACATTCCCTTTATGTAGTATAGATGGCTCTCTAACAATTCTAATTTGCAAACAAGTTAAGAAGGCAGTACAGTTCCTCACCTCCAAACTCGGAATAGTCTGTTTTTTCCCCCGGGGGGCTTCAAAAAACAGTTGCTCTTTAGCACCAGTGTTGACTTGCAAAAGTTTTCCTATAAAACATATGGCATACATATTGTATGTTAACATAGAAGATTCCATTTTACAGAAGGAAAAAAGAAAGGTTAGTTTGAATTTTTTATTGCTAACAGCATTGCATCAATTATTTGTTTCTATTGGAAAAAAAACGCATACATAAATAATGGATCTGGAAGTATGGTCGTCGAAAGAGATCTAAATCCTTTGACCCATTAAATTCACAACCTTTTCTCCTCTCTTTGAAAACTGTACTAATGCATCACTTTTCTCTCCTTATTATGGCTGTCCCATCAGATAGCAGACAAAATGTACTGGGTGTAGTTCAACGCTTGTTTATGATAACTGGCTATTGATGCATGTGCTTTTGGGATGGAGAAGCACATATGCTGCCTGGCCACCAGCTGACCCCAAGTAGGTGACTTCTTTACACTTTTATATTACTTCATTTCTGAGGGAAATTCTCACCAATATTTCTGTCCTCTCCCTTTTCAAAATTCTCAAAGGAAGCTAACTCACAACACTCTTTCAAAATAAATCAGACCGTTTCCAAAGTGATTATGTAGAGGAATAAGAACATGAATTGCACAATTGCACAGCCTGCTTTTTAATGAAACAGGACTAAATTTAGTATTTTAAGTAATCACATATTAATACCCTGGAACACAAGAAATCCGGTCTTTCTGCTATGTGTGACAACAAGGACACATATTCCTGAGCTACGGATACAGCGACATTGTACAGTATATTTATTATTAAAGCAGTAGAAATACAGAATCATAGAATTTTTGGGGTTGGAAGAGACCTTAGAGACCATCTACTTCCAACCTCCTGCAACTAGACTGGGTTCCTCAGAGCCCCATCCAGCCTGGTCTTGAACACCTTCAGGGATGGGCCATCCACAACCTCTCTGAGCAGCTATTCCAGCGCCTCACCATACTTCTAATGAAGAATTTCTTCCTAATATCTAATATAAACATACCCTCCTCCAGCTTAAGGCCCTTCCCCCATGCTCTATCACAAACTGGCCATGTAAAGTCAAAAGATAAACAGGAAAGATTTATTTAAAAATCCAAACAAACCAGTTTATAGAGACAAACCATTTTACTTCAAATTGCGTAACTTCTGAATATGTATGTGGCAGTAAAAGTCATGGGCTTAATATTTATTCAGATGCTGTGAGAGCATATTTGCAAGCTGAAGAATCAAATCTGCCAGTGACACCACAAATCCATACTATACATGTATTTTATTATTCTATAATGTAATCAATCTTCCAGTACATTCTTCCAAGGAATGCTGCTTACCTCTTATGTCCCAGTCCATGTGCGTGATATAGCTGGAAGCTCCCTTGCAGATTCCTACTCTTTTACTGCTCATTACATTGTAAATATCTACAAAGTTGTCACAGGATGCCACAGCTAAGTACTTTCCAGCCCCTAAAACACATCAGTACAAACACAAAACATTTTCAAAAAATGTTAGTGCTCTGCATATTAAACACAAGTCTGGAATTTAGCTATATGCAACTTGGAATTCTTTGACATCAGCTTGCTAATTTATACATATTCCCCAACAAACTGATTTCCATATCACATAATCAGCATGAAACATACAGCTATGATATCATTAAATTTTCAAACAATAAAAACAAGTTGCTGAAATTTTAAGCATTTATGGCATTCAGAGAATGGTAAGGCTTAGGGAACCAGAAAGTAATGTTGTATGAGAATTGGTATCAGTAATTTGCATCAAATTTCTCCAGCAGATGAGTATTTTAACTGAAGTAGGCTATGCATTTTTAATTCCTAAAATCTGAGCTGGAATGTTGGAAAAAAGCCTAGCCTCACTGGAGGTGCTAAGGGGAGAAAAATAAGAAAAAAAAGTTGCCTGAAGTTTCTGACACATCAGTTTCAAGTATTCTTATTAGCTAACAGTAACTTCAGTGATGTGCCAAACTTATGCAGCTCATAAAGTGGAACCCTAGGGAGCAGCTGGATATTCATGACTTAAAACTGACTGTTTTATTCAGGAGATTACTATAATCAAACCTATTCCAATAATCTCATACTTAAATACACATCAGTCTTTCAAATTGTTACTGTTAGTTTTGCCGACCTGTTTTTTACATCTAAAAGCACTACAAATCTTTACTACTTTTATCTCTTAAATGTGAGAAGCCTTACTTGAACAACATTGATTTTAAAATTTTCATCTAAAAAAAAAAAAAATCACTTACCAGGAGAAAATCTGATTTCTGAAATAACATCTTTCCTGTGCTGGAAAGAGACCAAATCCTCCAGGGTATCTGCATTGACTATCAAAAAACTTCCATCATTGAGACCAACAGCTAATGCTTTTCCATCAGGAGAAAAGCAGCAACATCTGCCTCCTATGAGAAATAAAGAAATTGCATTCAGATACATTTACAGTGCATTATCCTTCTTTCAGATCTATTTTTCCATTAGTAAAGCAAAGCTATTCTTACACTATAAAACTTCCAAGGAAGTTTTCCAGATGCTGCCAAAATAATTTCCAAGCTGCAACAGCATACAAACAGGTACACAGGCCCAGAATCTGAGAATGGGCATATTAATCAACATCTGTTCCACATTAGTAATACAGATTAATCACTATTGTCTGTATATTTTTAACTTTATCTCCTTCTTTGTATCTGATGCTGCCTGTTTATTACCACTTGCTCTGATAAGGAGAACACAGCTGGAAAAGACCCTTTGGATTTTCAGAATTCAGTCATTTGCTATCACAAACAATAAGACACTAAGTCATGGAACCCTTCTAATAAACATGCCAAGTGTTTGAAAACACAGTTTAATTTCCAATTTAAATTTATATATGGTCAACCAATACAGATTTATTTTCATGCCAGAACTTTCTGTTAACATAAATATTTTCCCCTACTATTTGTTCCTCTGATTAACTTTTAGACAGCAATCCTTTACTTACATGGCTTCAGCACAAGCCTTTGCATTCATTATCCTGCAGCTCCTTTTTCCATTCTCACATTTATTTTAATTGCATTCAGCTGAACACAGAAATGCACACCAAAAATATCCTGATTTTTGTCTTGTAATCTACATGACTACTGCAATAAGTCTTGGGAAAAATACCTCACTATCACATGTAATTGTCACCCTGCATTCAACAACATCCTGAGCTTCAGCCCTTTAAGTTACTCCTGACCTTCACAGATGTTTTTCGTACAGTCACTGAATCTTGCCTTTTATCATTAACAAATATTATTTTAATTCCATTACTCAGTCTGCAGAAGTATCCATCTTTCTGTACAGTACAAAGATGCCAAAGCATCTCAAAATGTGTCTCATCAGCAAATAGTCATCAAAGACTTTTTTTTGCCAGAAGTACTCTTAAAAATATTAAGAAATATCAGCTTTAAAACTTGAGAAGAGTTTACCAACTAGACACTTTGTTGTTTAATCCCTGCTTGTGTGAGCTTTTAACTCTTCTGCATTTGCTTTGTCAATCTACATCATCTTCAATTAAGCTTCTCATTATGTTTGAATCAAACTGCATTGCTGAATGCCAAAGAGATAAAGTCTATGGTATTCCTTTATCTAGCAGAGCATACATAGCATTAGAAGCTTGTCAGGGCCAGTTTCAAATCACCTTATATGATGTCACTTAAAACAGATTTTCCATCTGTCAAAATAGAATTTAATTATATCCTAAACAAGTAAAAACTTTGACTTCTCTTTTCTTGACATTCAAGATCCTTCAACCATTCACAAAGAAGAAAATGTCAACATTTCTTCCAAGATTTTTTCCAAAAATTTCTAGATTCAAAATCTCAAACTATTATAAGCAACATAGCATTTATGTAATTGATTTAACTTTCATTGTTAATTCACCGACTTAAATAATTTACAATTGCAAATAATCTTGAGAACAGTACTACATAGAATTGTTTGTACAGATTCATTAGCTCAAGGGCTATATAACTCACGAACATTGCATTAATAAAATAATTTGAGCAAAGAAAGGAATTTATTCTGCTTTCAAACCCTGTTTCCAAAAGATTCATAATGCTTGATAATGTCAATTGCATTGGTAAATATTTTTTGATACTAAGCATCTTACCCTTTTTCAATTTGCGAACAGCTAACATACAATGGCTAGGAGATAAATCCCATATTCTTAAGGTTTTGTCATCACTTACAGTGGCACAAATAGGTAAATGAGGATGAGTAGCTAGACCCCAAACTTCCCCCTCCATGTGACCCTGAAAAAACACAAGGAATCAGATTTCTTTTTATTTTAAGTTGAAATATGAAACAATTTAAGACATTTGATAAAGAAAAAAAGAAAGAGAGGGAATATGCATTATTTAGAGGGTAATAAATATCTGAATAAAAACGCAGAATGCCTGAAAAAAAAATCACTCTGCTATTTGTGCAAAATTATAGTAATTTGTAATACAGAAAACTTCTGCAAAATAATCTTCACACACATGTATGGACAGTGGGACTGAGTGCACCCTCAGCAAGTGTGCAGATGACACTACGCTGAGTGGGGTGCTCAGCACGCTGGAGGGAGGGGATCCCATCCAGAGGGACCTGGACAGGTCTGGCAGGGAGACACACACAATGAAGCTCAACAAGGCCAAGTGCAAGGTCCTTCCTGCATATGGGTCAGGGCAATCCCAAGCACAAACACAGGCTAGGCAGAGAATGAACTCAGAGCAGCCCTGAAGAGAACCTGGAGGTTTTGGTGGACAACAAATTGGACAAATGAGCTGGCAATGTGCATTTGCAACCCAGAAAGCAAACTGCATCATGGGCTGCGTCAAAACAAACGTGACCAGCAGGTCAAGGGAGGTGATTCTGCCCCTCTGTTCCACTCTGGTCAGACTCCAGTACTGTGTCTGTCTCTGGAGTCCTCAGCACAGGATAACATGGACCTGTTGGAATGGGTCTAGAAGAGGGCCACAGAAAAGGTCAAAGGGCTTGAGCACCTCTCCTATGAAGTCAGGCTGAGGGAGGAGGGGGTGCCCAGTCTAGAGAAGAGGAGGCTCAGGGTGGTCTTGTTGCAGCCTCTCAGTACTTAAGAGAGAGAAATATGAGGGAGACTTTTTATTAAGGCTTGTAGTGACAGGACAAGGGGTAATGGGTTAAAGGTGAAAGAGGATAGATGCAGGCTACATAGAAGAATTGCAATTTTTTATGATGAGGGCAGTAAAACACTGGAAAAGTTCGCCCAGAGATGTTGCAGATGTCCCATCCTCAGAAACATCCAAGGTCAGATTGGATGGGAGCTCTGGACAGTCTGATCTATTTGAAAACATCCTTGCTTACTGCAGGGGGTTTGGACAAGATGACCTTTGAAGGTCCCTTCCAATCCAAACTATTCTATGAACTAGGTTTTTTCTTTACCTTAAGTTCTAATATTTTCTTTTAACAAATACAGCTCTTTATCTACTGCACTGGCCACTCAGAGAGCATACAGAGATTTTTACTTAACTATGAAAGAAAATACTATGTTGATGCAAAGTAAAAATCTGTTTAGTAGTCAAGCTTAAAAAAATGTTGTTTGGTATGGCAAAAATTTCTACATAATTAAAAGTAAAATCTCAAAACAAACACCAAGGAGACTTTTAAAAATAAGAGTAATTAGTACCCAAAAGAAATTAATAAGGAATTTGGAGAAGGACCCACTATTTCACACACTTATTTTTTCAAAACAGATCTATGATCTTGATCTGTTTGGAAGGATGAACTCATTGAACAAACTAGTAATGAAATTCTATGTTCTATCTTGCTCATTAAAGAGTCATAATGGTCTAGTCTAACTAAAAGTGATGTTAATTCACTAACTGCAGGAGTAGTTAAAGTGCTTCTTATTTTACAAGCCTTTACTTGAAAAATAAAATCATGTTTGTGGTATGACATATTTGCATGATATTAAACACATACCTGAACCAGCAGAGTTATTGGTCCACTTTTATCCACCTCCAATATTTCACCATTCTTTGTGCCCACCAGAATATGACCATGTCCTAACGATATGGCACGTATAGAAGGATTATCTTCTAAGAGGAGACCTAGAACATTAAAATTATTAAAATGAAAACAGGATTCTCAAGTATGCCTTAAAGAGGATTTTTCACATATACAGTACTTTCTCACTATAGAAAAATCTACTCAGTAATAACAGTGAAAACATTCCTGCATGAAACAATATGTGCATTCATTTGGGAGGATTTAGCAATAGATCAAATAGTTTAACCAGCCTGACTCTGTGCATGTAAAGTATCAATTATAGCACTATATTGCTACCAATTATGTATCCCCAATTCTAGCTTTTTGTAAAGAAGCTATGAGAATGAGACACTCTGGAGTACAATGTTTTCATTAATGAGTATTTACATTCATCATGTTTGAAAATCAAATCATATATTTTACAACACAGCAAACATAATTTTAAGAGAAGGAGATGGAAGAGAAAAAACTATACAGAATGAAAATACAGGGAACTGTAAATTAGCGTTAAGATCAAGAATAAGTGGTAGAAACACGAAAAATAAAAATGAAAATTTTCTTTAATTATTTCAAAAGACATACACTTTTACAGAAAATTAACTACTAATACCTTACATACTAACCACAATTCTGATTTCCTTCCTTTCTCCCTAACAAAAAAGATCAGAAATAGAATAGGCTTTTTGTTTGCCACTTTAACAAAAACAAAGCACGAAAACACCTGGATGATAAGAAACTTACAGCTACATCAATTATTTAGGCTAATAGTAAACTAAATATTATGACCTGCACCCACCAAATGTGCAAACAGACCCTACAAAAGATGACTCCTGTCCCAAAAGAAAAATAACTTATTTAGAATCAATAAAGCTTAAAAAAAATACTTTAGTATTTATTACGTTAAATGTGGATTCCCTCTTACTGTGGAAAGCAATTTCACAAAGATTTCTAAAAAAAGTACTTTAAAAGTAGAACAAAGCATAGACAAAGCCTGCGTTACCTTTGGATCCAGGAGCCAGAGCAGCCCTTTTGATGGCATAGGTTTTGAGACAACGTTCAAAGGTATCGTCCCAGAGAGCCACTACCCCATCCTTGCCTCCAGTGACAAATCCCTGGGGGAAAAGAAATAAAAATCACTTCTTATAATTGATTATTATCTTTCATTAATTTTCAATGATTTCTGCCCATACTGAAAATGGACTATATACAACACTGTAATGCACAGAGCTACAGATGTTAGAGATGAACAGGAGCAACAAAATGAGCGATTTCTCCTCCTGATGAAGGCAGCACAGTTCTGTACAGTGCATGTACACAGGCTGGATTTAGAAGTTCTAACCTGTATGCTTCTACCATTCTAGAAAAAAAAGATATCTAACATACTGTAGTGTTTTTCCTTGATATTTAGCCTCCATATCTCTTTCACATTTCTTCTCATTACTCGAAACCAGACTTTGTACTGTAAAAATTTGACTATTGCTTATATTTTTCAAATACATGCACATTTGTGCCATTCTATCTTTAAAAATTATATACAGGTATTTAAAAAAGCAACAAGTATGGTTAATATTGAAATCATTAGTTTCTTCCCTCAGAGCACTCAGTTCTTGCAGTAGGAATGACACACGTGGTGTCTAATGCTACTTTTCTGAAACGCAAATATTGGGAGGTGGACTTGGTGACTTGGTCTAACCTAGCATAACAACAACACACATAACTTTAAAGACACAAATAATCTAACTGGAACATTCATCCATATTTAAGCACATGCTTAAAGGCTTTCCTGGGCTAAAAAGAAGCCAAAAATCTGGAGAAAGTACTTAATGATTTACAGATTGGATTCGCTTATGGGTAGACAGTAATTACAGCACAAAATAGCACAAGTATGGTCTTCTTCCTCTCTCACAAGCTCACATATCCCACTGAACTTACTGATGCTTAAATCAGTTACTGTTATTTATTAAGAGGTTATGAAAATTACTGAATAAGATGTCACTGACCACAAGGGTTTGACAAACAGCATGCTACATAACAAGAATAAGAGACTGCATAAACACTATTTCGCACTAATGCATAAAACACTGTTTTGGATCCAGACCACACAAGCCTTTCTGTAACAAATACAAGGACATGGATTCCTGAGTCTGGGAAAGGTTTAGCTTTATCATAGATTTTTTCTGTCCAGACATAAAAAAAGCAATGAGCAGTTTATTTACTTTTTCCAATGCGTGCATGCTGAACACAGGACCATCATGTGCTTTGACAGTTTTTATGAGAAACACATCTCTCCAAATACACACATCCCCCGTGGAGGTTCCAGAGAACGCCATCTCTTCCGTCCAGCCATACACTGCACACATCATTGTGTCAGTTCTTCCCAGTGCACCTATGCAGCCCTTTCTCCCAATTAGTCCTCCTCCTGGTTCAGACCAAAAACAAGTCATTAGCCATCTGCTTGGAACTATAGTGCAAGAACTGTATAACCATACCCGGGAGCAACAAGTCCTTTTCTTTTAGCCCACCTATGCTCCCCACCCCAAAAAATGAGAAGAGAGCTCACAAAATAAATTTTATTATTTGTCAACTTTCAGCACAATAAACCAACCAACCAAAAAACAAACCAAAACCAACCGAACAGAAAAACAAAACCCAAAAGACCCAACCCTACTTTTAACTTACTACTTGAATCTGGATTTGAATACGTACATATACCCACATAGACACATATAGATAAAATGTATTTGTAAATTTGCATATAAACAGAAAAATTAACATCTACCACACACAGTTCATAGAAAATATCAATGAATTGCCTGGAAAGAAAAAAAGTTTAGATCTTCACATCCCACTCTTTTTATGATGTTCAGTGAAAGGATTTTTAACTTTATTTTAGAGGTTTACTTATAGTAGCCTATGGATAATAAAAATGTTACAGATATATAAATTTTATAATTCTTTTATACCTAAAAACATTTGGCAGCTATAGCACACAGTAACTTCTAGCTAGAAAGAAAGATTTATATCATCACAGTGATACAAAACAAAACAGGGAAACTTCATGTGGTATAAAACAGAAGTCCCTCAGGATCTGACACTTCGTATTGCTCTTGTGCTGAGATGTCAGGCCTTGGAACCCCTCTGCCCACACTGGGCAGTGATGACAAACTAGTCCAGGGCATGTGCCTTGTGTCACTTCTCAACCAAATGCACTTGTTGTACTGCAGATTTCAGAAAGCTGGCATTTGTTCAGCTGATACTCTGCTCCTCACACTAACACTGCTGAGTGTGTTTCCTGGGGGGGGGACAGTCTCACCAGTGTGCCACTGAAGTTTCACACAGATGGGCTGCAGCATTAGAGGAATCTGATTCCTCTGACTGAGCAGTGCCAGAGAGCAAAACTGCATTTTAAACCATTTCCTTTCTTTCTTCAAAATTATCACGTCCAAGCTTTTATCACAGTTAAGATTTCTTTCTAAAGAATTCATAGTAGCCTTTTTAGTAAATATTCTGAGACACTTTTTTCTTTCTATAGATAGAAATCTCAATTGTGAAAAGTTATAATTTACATAGACTTCAACACCTTGCTCTCAGGCAATCTTGATTAATTTCTGTTGGAGGCTAGTACTGAGAAAAACAGTGTAATTTTTTTTTCATCACAGTTTTCTCTACACAATTAATCTTTATAAGGATTCATGTGAGGTAACGTACATAAATTCTGCATGAATAATTAGAACACTCTTAGCAGATAAGCTTGTCTTCTGTAGCATATATGCCTTTACATACATGATCTGAGGTGTGAAAAAATTATATTCACACAAGTAGCAGGGAATGGGTTTTTCACTGTTCAAAATTTCTCACCAGAAATAAACTTGGTTTTTAATGCTCAAGATCAACAGAGCTATCTAGACAAAGAACTCTCAACTGGCAGATGTGTCCTCTTCAAGTACTTTGTCTGAATTTTGTATGTGAATTTTTTATAACCTTCATAGTATTTAACTTGTGCCTTTTTACAGCATATGCACTGTAGAGGTTCTTCTTCCAAAAACTGTTCTATGATTTTAGAGCAGCACTGTAAAATTTTCAGATATGCTATATTATTATTATATATAAAAACAGACAGTAGAAAATGTAGGGTCTTTTTTACTTCTGTAGCTCCAGCTCCATGGCAGATTGATCTTGAAAAGAATTTCCACTACTGCCACAATGCCAATTAGCATTATTACTGCTAGGGCTACACTAACTAAGAGATACACAGAAAAAACATTTGCCTTTCACGCCTGAAACATACAGTAAGAGATGCAATAGTTATACTGTCAGTAACAGAAAATTTTCTAATTCTGAAAAGTGTTCTTACCTGCTCTCCGCCAGAATTTCATGTGTTTAATTCCAACTGTAATCAACTTATCAGGCATGTAAGGATTAATCTTAACAACAAAAATCTTATCTTTGCTTCCCCTGAAATGCAAAGCAAAATAATTTAAATAAAAGTATAAATCTTAGTATTTTAAATATGTTTGGGAGGATTTTTTTCATTTTATTTTTTATGTATACCTGCTCTATGTTGCTAACATTTACTTTCAAATCATTACTAATAGTTTATAATGAGGAAGTAGAAAGCTGAAGAAGCAACAAACTGAGTGCTGTTTTATTTTCATTACCCTTCAGTTTCCAAGGCAGGTGAGTAATTATGTAACTTCAAAGAGGCTCTAGGAAGCATTTTCTTTGCAAAAGAAAATATATTTTCATTAAGTTTGGGTATATGGCATTTAGATCTTCGACAGCTCATAATGACACTTAAAGGGGTAAAGTCACAAATCTCATTTTAAATTCACTTATTTTGAAAACAAACTGCCATTGTCATTCACCATTTAGCTGATTTTTCTGTGTTTGTTAGAACAAAATTTATGCAAGTATTGTATCTTTGATGGAAAGTACAGTTGGTTCTAAAAACAGTAAAACCTCTTGTGTTTTAGATTTCTTACTCTGCTTCTATAAAACTAATGCTTTGCTTCAGTCCTACAGTTTGAAAAACAGCTTTTGACAACGCTTGCTATCTATGTAAAGCAATGCTTATAAGTTGTTTTTCTTTACTTAAAATGCAGAAGAGTCCCCAGCCTCTTAATTTTTGTTCCTTGTTCCAAAGTGGCAATAATCTTTTATTTCCTGTCCTTTCACTCCACTAGATGAACTAGTAGCTGAAAGCATGAAACAGTTTCTTTCCAAACCATTTTTTCCAAACCTTTTCTTTCCAAATCTTTAAGAGGGCAGACAGAAGTGCATAGAGTTTTAAAGAAAATATTTCAGGACACAGCAGTGTCCTCTAAGCCATCTTCACCAGTTGAGCAGCCACTGTGATAGTTCTTGTTGACTATCAGACCTTCAATATGACATAAATGTTATTGCCTGCATCGCTGATGCAATAGAAACTGCTAATTTATTAGATAACTCATATTCTTTAATGAATATATTTTCCTTATTGTCATTTGATAGTAAATCTAGGTACAGATTTTAAAGCATAGGTAAATTCCTACCTTACTGCTGAGAGCTTTTCTCCTTTCTTCCAATCCCAGAGTACAATAGTGTGACTGTCATCTATTCCAACAGAAGCCAATCGTTTCCCATCCGCTAGAATAATAAATTTATTATTAAGAGAGTAGATAGATAACTATGTTGCAATAATAAGAAACCATATTAAAAATATTATTACTTCACAAATAGTACAAGAAGAATGCACAAAGTAAATAAGCATATAATGTTTTTAGAGGCATGCTCTTTCATCCATTTGCTTTTAAACTTGTATGAAGTGTAGGACTTTAAATTGTCCTGTCTCAAATTTGAACTTAGATGCTCTCTGTTTGTATTAAATCCCTTGCTCAGTTAGCTGCTGACATAGTTGCACAAAAACATTCACCACAGGTTGTTCTTGTGAAAATTTTATGTTCACTCTGAAAATCTTTGTTCATTTCTGAACAGGAAAGCACTGAAGCCATACCATGATATTTGTGAAATGCCCTTAAAATGAGTAGTACTAAGAAGTCTTGGAGAGGTTTTGACACATATTCTACATTAACCTTCAATAAATAAGCTGTTTGTGCTCACTCAAGATCAATGACTTTCTGACATGTATCCATTTTTGGAATTGCTATATATCCATGTCAAAATTTGAGAACTGAGATTCATATTTTGAAAAAGGAGAAACAAAAGTAAGAAGCATCAAAGACCACAAACCATTCCTCTTTGTGATCACATATCTTCACTGTGAGTTCAGAGATCTTACCCAGTAAATCCAAACAATTAAAGAATGAATAGAAGCTAGTGGAGCAGAGGTAATTTAATATTGGTACAGGAATTCAATGTAGGGGGTGTAAATATCTCAAGGGATTTAACTGTTAGTCTTCTGTTAGTTTAAGGTGGAGAGAGCCTGTGTTTCTCACCAGAACAACTCCCTGACTGGACTTCCTGAACAGATCAGTGTGCTACCCACATGGATTCTGGGATTTCATTTAAAAAAGAAAACATTGCACACCTGATCAATTTGCTCAAAAATCTTTTTACACAGTTGTAAAGGAGACACAACACTCCAGATCTGTGTACCTGCCTTGTACAACCAAAAGAAATTCTGAATTGCTCAGCTCAGCTGTTAAACAGAACAGTAGCTGTTCTTGCACTTCCTATGTGCAAGATTCCAAAGGATGTCATTCTAATAAATGCTCATTTTAAGATAGTGTCTCTCATTTGACATTGAACACTGGAGAATATTTTTAATACAAAATTCTCAGCATAAAGAAAGCTCCAGTTTCTCAATAGAACTGATCACCTTGTATTTTCACAAAGAAAAGGAAAAGTGTAAATAAATAAATAAATACTTATTACCTGAAAAATCAACAGCACAAACACCATACTGGTGATAGCCCTTTAATACTGAGAGTGGCTTTATTGTTTCTGTATCCCAAATGTGTATTGAGGAATCTCGACCAACCTGAAAGTATACATATTCACAGCCATTTTTTTCATTTCTCACATTTCTATTTTACACAGTTGTTTAAAAAAGTATTATGAATACTTCAAAAAGTATTTGAAAAAAAAATTACACTGATAGAATTTTACTGATACTACTGCTGTCTGGCTAGCAGAAGATTATTCCTTTTGCTGCTTCCCAAATACCATTTTCCCAGCTGACTTAGGCACATTAATCACAATTAACTAAAGTCCTCCTGTGGGGGTGCGGGGAGGAGGGGGAAAGCCCTTCATTGAAAAATTTATTCCACCAATTTTTCATCAATCATTCACTGTCTAAAAATAAAATGTTATTTTATTGCTAGTATGTCAGCTTCTCTACATTTCAGAAATCAAGGTGACTTCTGCTGCTTCCTGGTGTATTACAAAGCAGATTCTAACACACAGATACCTGTGGAGTAATTTCCACTAGAATGCACTAACGTAGCTAACAAACCTGGTAAGAAAGAGAATATAGTTCATTCTTTTCAGCTATATACAAAACACCATTAGTCAGCAATTAAAAGATTATTTGCTATTCCAAAGTTTTTGTGCCTCAGTGCACAAGTAAAAAGGTTGCAAAACCAGAACAAAACTCTCTTGCATTTAAGTCTCAGAAAAACTAGGATCTATTTCTGGTTTTGTCACAAACTTAACATGAGATACTTGTAAAGCTTTTCAGAACATCCAGTATCAGGAAGATCTGAACCAGGGTGGCATGAGGAATTTGATTACTGCATTACCTAGTTTCTTCATGTAACATAGTATACAACAGTATGTAATGTGTATGTACAAAACAGTATATAATGAAGTGTATATTTCTGCTGATAGCATAAGTCATCGTACTTTCAGGGACATTTTTATTCATAGCCTTTACTACTCCAAAATTAAATCAACTCAGTTCTTATATTTAGGGCTAATTTCTTAACTGACCTACAGAGTTATGTTAATCTCAACGTTTTTGTAGAAATCAAGTGCATTATAAAAAAAAGTTTATTTCTATTTAAAAATTCATTTCACATGTTTTCCAATTTATTATACAATAACAAGAGCAACAATGATAAAAATTATAAGCATAAAGAAAGAATCCTGAACATCAGCTCAAACCCCTTCAAATTCTAGTATACATATATTTACCTGAAGGCTTATTTGTCTAAAAACATGAGTGAAAATAATAACTTAAATAACTGCCTGGCAAAAGATAAAATTAACTATCATTAGTATTATAAAATGAACTCGAGCAACACACATTCCTCTGTTGTATGCACATACTTTGGGTACAGGTGATAATGAAAAACATAATGCATTAAGATGGAATGCCAGTCTGTAACAACAACTGCTCACTTCATACTATGAAATAGTAAATGAATGCAATGCTAATATAGCTAACTTCACAAACAAGATATTAAAAACTGTATTTTATCTGCACATTTCCTCCACCTGTTATCAGTAAGCCACAACATAATGCTGAATAAAAAATATTAATCTATTCTTAGTTTTAACTGAGGATCAGAAAAACTATGGACTATAGACTCTTACGATAATATAAATAACTGTAAAAAACACTTCTGTGTCAGTTTTTACCAGGATTCCATCTGCAACAGAAATGCAGTCCTTCACCTGAATAAATGTAGACTGGACGCTCTTCCCCCAAGACCTCTGAGGCCTTTCTAAATTCAGTAGTAACAACTTGGGGTTGTTATTGCAGACAAACACGAATCCTACCTGGCCTGTTGCCACATAGTCCTTTAAGGGATGAATAGCAAGGCAAAGAATGTCATCATCGTGACCTAGATAAAAGCGCTGTGTGTTCTGCTGCCGGTTGTACACCACCCCCACTGCTGCCACGTGGTATACGATTTCACCCGTCTGCGTGTAAAAGAGATTGCTTCGACAGTCGTAACCCCTGTAACTGAGGAAACAAAAAAAGGTTTGCTCACCAAAGTCATAAACATACCTACTGAAACCGAGATACAATTATGCTGGGTGAATTTTGTGCGTGTAAAACTCACATTACTTACCAATTAATGTTTTGGTGTTTTGAAATTATATGAATAATATAATGAATTATATAATATTATATGAAGATACTTTCCCATTCTTAAAGGAGCACCAATTTATCCATCTAATTTACTATCCAGAGATCAGTACTACAAGCACTAGCTTAAAAGCAGCACTTAATCGTTACTTTCCACAGCTAGATTAGAAGAGAAAGTAATAGCTAGTAACTTCTTCAGACCACATGGAGAAGTTGGGCATGCAACATAGTTAAGTGAAGTAGAAAATGTCCAAAGTAGTTTTAGTTTTGGCTATTTCCTACTGCTCAAAATCAGGCAGCAAAACATGATAGTTCCTGGAAATTTGATAACAGAAAACAAATGCATAATTTTTTTTCTAGAACAGTTTCTTATTTTGAAGGAAAACCTGTCTGCTTTCTTAGCGATACAGGAATTGGCATGAGTAGGCCAATTCCCAACTGAGATCTGTATGCACTATCTCAGTACACTAATTTCTCCTAGGTGTGACTAAGATCATGAAGTTATATACACCTTTCCTTACATACACAGCACAACCCTACGCGCTGGGGAAGTAATGAATCAATAAGGCAGCTGACCAACTTTAGTTTAATGAATATTCCAAAAACCATGAATCCACGTTCGTAAACACTAGATCGATCTATGCATTATTGGACAACATCAGAGCACATACTTGGAGCAGATTTGAATACAATGTATTTCTGTTGGCTCACCTACATTGCACAAAATTGTACTTCTGTCATTGTATGTGATCAGAGAAAAAGTATTTAGATCACCACACAAAGTTTTAAAACAGAACAGCAGATAATCCAGATCCACTGCTCCCCACAAGAAAAATATTGCATTTCATGAACTTGCATCTCAGACTTTTGGAAGATCATTAAATTCCTCCCTGCCCAGTTCTCTGATCTGTCCAGGTCCTTCCAGATGGCAGCACAGCCACTGGGTCTGCCAGCCTCTCCTCCCAGCTTTGTATTGTCTGTCATACTGTGAAGTCCAAAGCTGGGTCTCATTAGATAACAAAGAGAGAGAAATGAACTTAAATATCCAAAAATTGTGATAGCACAGAAATAAAGCTTTTAAATAAGGCTCCCTTCAACTCACTGTTTAAACTGGTATTCACAGGCAGATTCTTAACTTCATATTTGGCCCCAGTCCAGTACCTTTTCAATGTTTGCTGAGTTACTGTCCTTTCAAGGTCTCTAGTAGAATCTCTCTTCACACTTGATCTGAGGCTCAGCTATGTCTGCTCCCTGCACTTCTCAAAGCGACCAACAACTTAGGCTCACAATACAAGTGCAGGCTCTTCAGTCCTGCTTTGCTCTTCCTCCACCCCCATCCTTCACTAAAAACCTTTCCCTGCAGCAGCATGTGCAGATGTTTTGAAGCTGATTTCTGCCTAACCCAAAGTGCTGTGTGCTTGCAGCCTTCTTAGGTGTACAGCCACTAGGTTTTTAAGGAACAGAATATACAATGACCTACAGTAACAATGAAGAAAGAAAACAAAAACAACCTATCACACTATGAAACATCACCATTTTAAGTACATGACAACACTAGGTGAGGGGCAGGGATTATAAAGGCAGGCACAGTGCCAAAGACAACACCTGAACCTATTGTTGCTCAGACATCAGTTTCCTGTGCTTCACTCTGCACTATGCTCTGCTAAACATACTGGATTTCCTTTGCAAGTAGAGTTATTAAAAAAAAAAAAAAAAAAAAAAA
>VWYO01020778.1:79168-115540 GCA_013400275.1 Rhadina sibilatrix
CAAAACCCAACATCTACAAAAATATGCATGCTGAAAGAAATACTGGACATTGAGCAATTTATCGCAAGCTTAGCAGTCATCTATAAAAGTAAAAGGTGCAAAGACAGAAGACAGCAAAAGGATTTCAGGTCCTCCTACATGCAACCCAGAAACTCAGACTTTTCCCAGCTCATCAAAACAATTCCCTATATACCCTAAATAAAACATAAAGAAACTGAGTACATTAATGCCATGTAGCACAGGACTACTCAAAATATCCAAAATGTATCTAGGATGCAGGAAAATAGTTCTTATTACTCATAACTTCTTGTAATAGAAGTTAATTTTAGTTAATTTCTTCCAGTTATTACAAAAATGAGTACAATTGTTTGCAATTAAAATACAACATATTTTGCCAAAATATCCAGTAGTGTCAACAAGAACTTTTTGTCACCAAATTAAACACATTTGGTCTTTCCCATGTGCCAGTTTACTGACTCTTTGACAATACAGGTACTTTTCACCAGAGGGAAAGTGATGGGCCGAGGTTAAAGAGCAATAAAGAGAAGCCTATTTCAATGTAGAAGATCATTCCCTAACAATATTCTACACAGTTCCAAAATACTTACATCTCTGTATTATTAAACCAATTTATAACTGAGATTACTAGCTACTCTCTGAAAACAGCATTAAGAGAAATAATTTATTCACATGTGGAAAACAAACCAAAAAAATTTACAAGGCATTTTGATTAGCGACTATAAATTAGATAATAATGAAATCAAGTTCTGTATTGTAAGTTACAGGATAACCTATAATAAGGCACAATAAAAAGAAGGCTGCATTCTGCCATAGTTAATTATCCAGTTAATTGTTCAAGTTAATATGACAGTAACTATCAGAAGAAGATGTAGCTTCCTCAGTGCTACATAGGGGAAAAAAATTGCCATTACCAAAGTCATGAATAGCAGGGGCTGCATTCAAATTGAGATTAACATGTAAACATAGATGTTCACATGTTTGTTAGATACATTTACTCCTACATTTTAATCAACAGTGTTGTAGTCAATATAGTCTGGTGAACCTGCAGGGCTGCTCAGCTGGCCATTTTACCCGAGCCAAATCCCTCCTTATGCTCCACTGACTACTAACTGGATCTCCAATGACTGTGATGGAAGTTCAGATATACACATAAAACCATCTCCTTTTGGACACATCACTGTGAATTCTGTAACTGAAGGTGAATCCTACCCACACTTGCAACATCTATATACAACTAATAGGCAACTTCACAAGTACTGTCCTCTCTGGGACAAGTGTCAACGTCCATAGCTTGTCTAATGCTGAAAGCATTTCAAAATTTGCATGTTACTCTTCAAAGCATATTGGGGAAGTTTCCACATGTAGTCCAACCCTCCCGCAAAAATCTCTCAAAGAACCAAAAGTCAAAACTAACATGATTGAGAACAGAGTCTTCAGTACAAAGGTGGAGACTTATTTTTTTTTTAAGATATTCTACATAGTTTTCTCAAGAGGACTCACTCATAGGCTGTTCCCTTCAGATAGTATTTGTAGGTACTTGTAGGAATCCATGCAAAGTGCTATAAGGCTCTCCTTAAAGAGCATTCCTATGTCATCTTGAAACTGTCACCAAATTTCAACTTACACTAAAAGTTAGTTCAGTGAATGTCCTGAAACTCAAACTAGATTGTGCTTAAATACTTTGCATACTGAAAAATCATTCTATGATTCTATGAATATTCAAAAATATAAAAAGTCATTCTTGTGACATTAACAGCATAGCTCTGAGAGAATACAGGGCATGAGTATTACATGTGCAATCTTATTTCCTGCCAGGAAAAATAAAGCACAATAAGCACTGAGTCCAAGAAAAAGGTTCTTCTGAATAGTTCATGTTTCTGAACCACCACCCTGCCACATGGCAGAATTAAAATACAGGAATAGTCAAAACCAGGCCAGATTTGAACATCAATTTAACAACCAGTTTCTGATTGTGATTGACACATCTCTTAGAGAAAGACATACTTGATCCTCTTAATAGAAGTTCTTTCCTAATCCATGTTACTCAGAAGCTGGCTCACACACTCTGAATTTTATTCCTTTCCAAAATAGGAAGTAACCAGAGGTTTAAGAGATTTCTTACAGGTTATCAAGAAATTTTAAAAGTTTGTCTTTCAAGGCAGTTGACAAATTCAAAACACAAGACCAATAAGCTCAAAAACAAAGAAAAGAAAAAGAGCTTCTGAATCCCCTAATAAAAAAAGCACCACTTCTTACATTTTCAAGAAACATCCAAGACATTTCCATTGCAGCTAAAGAAAGATGAAGCAAAGCAGACTTCCTGAATCAGAGAATATGCCTATTACTCACTTGGATGTGGGTCACTTTAAAGTTAACAGCCTGGACATTGAGAAAAATCTGTTGTTCAGCATGGATTCTTCATTAGTTTTCTTGATGCCCATTGGGTAACCAGACAGAACTCAACAGGACATTCTACTTCTGGTCATTCCTGGATATTCTGGTCAAGCTTCACTTCTGTTGTGAAGGAAATAACAATAATACCAAAGATCCAGGGCCCTTGCTTGTGCTACATCTTCTTCAGGATCATTTGGTTTTATTCTTAGACCAAATTTTAGACTACATACAGCAGCTACCCACCTTAATGTATTTTCTCTACAGATATAAAAATCTTCTACTGAGAATTCTGGAGCACAAAAAGAGAAATAAAAAGCCCAAGCTCTGAACCAAGCTTCCCAGTTGTCATTTTTCCAAAGCTACTACTTAGACTACGTGTCTTCTGCAGACAAAATTGCTGATTTGAATATTAACTATTCTTAGTTAATTAATTTATTAAGCATTCCATGTGGAGCACTACTAAAATTGTTTAAGTGTCATTATAAAGACAGACAGTATCAGCACCTTCTCCCTGCATCTAGTTATATCTGAAAAGAAGCTGTATTCCTGAAAAGAGGTATCTTTTGAAAGGAAAACACGACTTGCAACGTCTTATTAGGCTTTGGTTTTGCTTTGTATCAAGAGAATTTATATTTCTGATCATTATTCTAATGCAGTAACAGCTAGTACCCATTTGCTTTAATACATCACATCTTTTTTCTAATAAAAATTCTTCACTTATGAAGAATTATAGGAAACTACTAGTCCTAATGATGGAATCCTAAGATTTCAAGGATGCATCCAAAAGTCAGTCTGCTATTCAAATTAGCTCCAAAAAGAGAATAAACTAGTTTTTAACAAATTTACAAGACCTATTAAGAATTACATGTAATTCCTAAACTAAAAGAGGAACATGTAAGTTGTTTCAGACTAGGTACAAACAGTTTATACTTTTCTCATTCTAATAAATCACTACTAGAAATACCACTTTGTCCAGAACCCAGTCATCTTCAACTCCACAAAGTTTCTGTGCTAGCTATCAAAATTGTACATCAAAGAGAACTATTGCTTCCCAGATACTGAAAACTATGGGTGAGATTACTGAATACTTTACTTAGTCACATGTATTCAAGCAGTAAGTACCAGCTAAAGTTTCAGTGTGAATTCACCTCAGAATTCATGTGTAGAATTATTATGCTCCCATCAAAGCTTTCTATTTATTTAGTGTAAATTTATTTCTACAGATATAAATAAAAACAGCAAATCATAAAGCAATAGACATAAAAGTCTTTGATCAGATTAATTAATTATAAACACCAGCATACAAAATTAAACAGTCTGCTTGTAAATTTTAAAGAATCCTAGTTTGCATACCCATGAACAAAATGTAGTCTTATACTGTTCCCTGGAGCTCGCTCACGTCTCTTAGAAGCTGCACTTTTTCTTTTTTCTTTGCATTGCTCTTTAAGTTGAGGTAGATCTTCTTTGTAAACCTTCAAGAAAAAGCATACTTAAAAATTAAAAAACTCATCAGAAAAACATGTTTCTGAGAATTCAGCTCTGTTATCACTCATGTTACTCTGACATAACTGAAAAAGCCACTCCAATACCGGTAGCTGGTGACTACATAGTGCAACTTGGTTTTAAATTGCATTCTAGCAATTTAATGTAACAATTTTTCTCACTGTTATTATTAATTAATTGTTATATTTTAATAAGCTTGATCTTTTGAATGCATCAGGTAACAAAAATTCTAAAGGTTTTGGTCAGTTTCTGTGCAGTATCCCCAGTTCTGAAATTTCAACAATCTTCATAAATCACCAACTTAAATCCTAGGAAGTTTCCAACTGCCATTAAAACTAAAATCTTTACCTGTCGACGATAGGTGATCTGTGTCTCTTGTTCAATTTCAGAGTCCAGCTCTGGAACATCAGACTGATCTGAATCTGATTCATCACTATTAGAATCAACCAGACTCTCTGTCACCAAGAAAACAAAACAGTAAGCAACCAAAATTTCCAGAAAGTTTAAACTAACCGCTTAAAGTTTCTGATTTGCTAAACAATGCTTATGTTAACTACAACATAAACTGCTAATAATTGATAGGAACAATTCTGCTGCTACATAAGAAATAAGCCATAAATATGATAATTAAATATGATAATTTTGAGTGTTGGAGTGAGTTAGTTTTTATTAACTAAAATTATTTCATCAGCTTTAATGTTAAGAGGAAAGGAAAAAGAAGATAATGAAATAATCAGAATAAAGCAGAAACTAAGACTTCTACAAAACAAAGGGTCCAAGGAGAAACTTATGTTTAAGTGAGCCATTGATGCAAGTAGAAATTCTTCAGATATGTTAGGGAGTAGGGAAGATTATAGATGGGAAGAAAGAGGTAAAATTTTTTGTGACTGCAGAGAAAAAGGGTAGTTCTATAACGTTTGACATGTAGGAAGTATTATTGTTTCCTCCTGCATATGTCACTGACAAGTTCATCACTGCATCGTATTTATTTACCTGTTTGCTGGATCCACACTGATGCATATCCATCTGACCTGAGCAATTAGATGTTGAAACAGCCCATTTTATTGTAACTCTATATTCTCATTTCCCCAAAGGATTCTCTAAATCCCTTTAGGAATTTCCAAGGGAGCCACTCAGTCAACTGTTTTGATTTTAGGAAACTCATGAGAATAATTGTTTAATTAGTCACTAGTGGAAACATGTGCTTTGTTTTTTCCCAAACATTAAACATCTATATTTGGCTTTAAATAACTAACTAAATAAATAAATAAATAATCAGTTAGAATACATAAATTATTCTCTAAATATTTCAGAATTTTAAACAAATTAGCATAAAATAGTATTTTTCCAGTGACACCTGAGCATCCAGTTGTTGTCAATTTAGTAAAGGATGATATATACAGAATTCAGAAATTTGTATCTATGATTTGAACTTTTAAAATTTTCCTTCACAAAGGAGGCACAGCAGTGAAGGGTTTTTCATACCCTTGCTAGCCTGAACACACACGTGAGACAGTTTGACCGTTGTCCAAATGCCAGTGCACTCATTTTTTTCATCTTCACCAAAGATCAATTAATGCCAAACCAGGATAAAAGGGCACCAGCAAGTACTAGACTATTCTATCAGGTGCTTCAGTCACCTGCAAAGTTTAAAGAACTACAGCTGTAGTAATTGTGCAGACTGGCAATTTTGAATATTTATTTCAACACTGGCACCAAAGAATTTTATTTCTCATTTAGCCTCTCTGCCTTCCAGCCTTTTCTTCGTGTTTTTTTCAGTCAGTTAATTACCTTGGGGTGCTATATGAAGAGTGTCCTTCAACTTGCGGTCGGGGACAAACTTCCACTGAAAGACAGAATGATCAGCTCCTCCAATGGAAACAACCCACTGGTGATCGTGCGACCATCTGACGTTGGTCACGTGAGCAGAATGACCAAGGTATTTTTTAAACTTTGCTCCTAGAACAAGAATAAAAATCTCTCTCAATGTTTGTGAAATAAATGTTTCAGAAGCACCTCAGAAAATCGTATTAAGGAACCCATGGAAAAAGTAGTGTTCAGTAAAGGTACTCTAATTACTACTGGTATTTTAATCAACAGCAACAACTCTTTGCAGTTTTCACGAATTTTAATATGTGTATAAGATACTTTTTCAAGTTTAGGTTAAAATAAAATAATCAAGTTAAATATAAGAACAGAAAACATATGATAATGCTCTATGAGGTATACCAGAGATTTTTAGAATTTCACTGTATTAATTTTAGTTTACTTTTTACAAACTATTTTTGATTTTGACAATTATTACTTCTACTTTGAAAAAATACAGTTATTTAAATCATGTATATTTAGGTCTGTGAAAACACCCCCAAGTACATGCTTGTAGCATGGGTTCCCAATGTAGAATCTCAGTGCTAAGCACTTCTGGCAATTCATCTCCTCCCACGTTTAGCAGTAGAACTGGTAGTAGTAGTACAGCTACATCCAGTTAACATTTTCATGGCTACATGAAACTACAACACAATCATTGGAAGAGTTACTGAAATGAAGCTCCTAACAGCACTCCATTATAAGTAAACTTTTTATACCAGAAAGGCTTCACTATTTCAGAGCTGTTTGAAGAACTTCATTCTAGATACCATTCATGTTAAATGCTTGCTACAACTGCATGCATAGGTCCTAGGACATGTCTTCAAGCTTTATGTACTTAAAGAAATGTTTTGGGTGTTGTTTTAAAAGACTGATATTCCTCCATTTTTTACACTCTTTTTGAGAAAAGTGATATTAAAAAAACATTTCATTTTCCAGTCTTCTAATACATTTTTCTTGAATAGTACACAATAGTCACAATTAAAAATATGCATCTAATTGAATTTAAAAGCACTACCTTTCCTCAGACATGGGTATCGAAAGAGCTTTACTATTCCATAATCATCAGCTGTAACCATAACTTGACCAATAAAATTCGCATCCACAGAATTTATATCATTTATCTCTGAATATTTGGGCCAGATTCCATTAACTTCAAGGCCAGAAACACAGGTCCATGATGCCCACTGAATGCCTTTCAATTCCTCCTTGTTTGTTACTTCTTTTCCACCTAAGCAAAAAATAAAGGGCCATTTCTCAATATTCACTCATGCAATTTTAAAGAATGCAACATTTTAAAAAATTCTCTTATAAATTGAATCCAAGTGCAACAGAATTAAAAACTGACTTCTGAAACTGTCCTAATCTAGTATTACCTATTATTACCAACAGCATCAGTAAGAAGAATTCTCAAGGCTATTTAACAGAAGACCATAGGTTTGGTACTTAATAGTTTTTATTATTTCTTGGTATCTGTTTGAGGCTGTGTTATTTTTTAAATGTTTACCAAAAATATATGTAATTCTAAGTTCTAAGATAAAGTTCATTAAAAATTCTGTTTCTGAATGATCATAGAAACTTGGATTACTTAGAGCAAGAACTGAAGAACTCATACCTGGCCACTGTAAATTACTAAAACCACCAATTTTGTGCTTAGATCCTCGTTACATTATTTCATACCAGCTCTATCTGCAATGAGATTGATCCAATCCCAAAGGGTAAAAGCTGAGGAACTGAGTTAGACAAAAAGCCCATTAAATAAGTACTGTGTCTTCTGGAAAGGCCAGAAACCAAGGGCTGGAGCCCTGCAAAGAACGGTGCAAGCAAAGGCAAGAGCTGTGAGTCAGACTGAACACACCCCTGCAGGAAGTGAGCTGGACATCAATTCACTTTTAACCCTTCAATCACTAATCCATGTAAACAATGATTAACAATACTGGTTACATCCATAACTAAATCCTGCAGGTCTTGTACCAGATAACTCTAAGTTCCTTAATTCATAGTGGAATTTCAAGTGTTAGAAAATTTGATCATTACTCTGAAATATTTGGGAGATTCTAACTCTGCTGACTTTGATAAACTTTTTTCATAAACAAGGTTTCACAATCTCACATTCTAACATATGAAGAAACTCCAGGTTGAAAGCTGTCTATATAATTTCAAATTGCTCCTCCTATGTCTATTTGTTACTGTCTAATTAAGTTCTCACTATCTTTTCTTACACATCTTCTGTTGTATTCAGTGCACAGAATAAAAGTTGTGCATAGAATGAATTAGATGTTTCAGCAGAGAGTCATAAAAAGCTCCAAGGATCTCTGAATAATGTACAGTGCAAAGAATAAATCTTGTATAATAATGGACAATATAAAAACTGGTGATAATACACAGTTACTACAAATACAAATACTACAAAGATGAGTGGGAAGAATACAGAATATTATGTAAAGAGTATATGCAACAGACAGAAGTCAAGCACTGTGATAAATACTGCCATTGGCATATTCTAATAAGGACTACTTTTTCAAGCTTTAAAATAGTAACCTGCGCATATATCCTCTACAGAGGGAACTACCTTGATAGAAATTATTTCAAGACTATGGGATACTTCAGTCAAGTTTTCAAGAAAATTGTCTTGAAACCACTTGCAATAATGGGGTTGTCACAAAGTTCCTCACTGTAAAAGCTCTTTTAAGTTGAATTCCTCAGTCTGCTGCAAACAAAGTTCTAGAAAACCAAATGCCTCTTCTGAGCTGCAACGTACCGATTATTCCACACATTTTAAAAACCATTTAGTGCAATCAAATGATAATTCATTTAATATCCAAGCTCCATAAGAACAAAGATACTAAGCTATTGCAAAATTTAATTTAACTGCTGCATTTTAATTCTTCTAAAGAAAGGGGTGCAAAAATTTATTTTTGAGAAACAAAACAAATTATAAGGCAGCATCCCTAGTATAAAAAGATGCATTGGAAAGAAGAGTAAAATATAAGAATAAAAATATTTCAGTAACTTTGCCAGAAAAATGCTGTACTTATTCAAATGTGGCAAATACTCTTATGAATTTGCAGAAAAATTCCTCTATACACCATGCTTTGAACCAGGATTTACATTTGGCTTTTTTTACTAAACAACTATATGTTATTTCTGTTACAAGTAACAAATAACATGAAGGCAATTCAGAATCTTACTTGGCATTCTGTAAAAAAGTCTCTTTCCATTGCCATCATTGGTCTGTAAGTATTTACTGTCTGAAGACCAATCCATATGCGTGATGAAGCTTAAGGATCCAATACATTCCCCAACTTTCTTGTATCGTTGAACAACACCATATATATCCACAGAGCTGTCATTGGAACCAACAGCTAGGAAATTTCCATCTGGAGAATATTTGAGTTCATGAATAGCTTCTTTCCTGTCTTTGATATGAACAACCTCAGTCATATCTCTGTAGTATGAAAGAAAGCATGTCATAAGTAGAGAAGAGCCTCATCACACTGTCAAGTTCCCAGTCTAAAAGATGAACAAGATTGTGAAATTATATATTGAACTTAATTGTCCTGTGTGCAAACACAACACTGCTGTTTTTAGAGTTTGTTAGGGCTTAATGGAAAAAAAAAAAAAAAAAAAAGAAGAAGGAAACAGTGACACAAGAAGGTGCTTCACAGGGCTGGGGGACAGTGAACAAAAAGGACTGTTCAAACTGGGTCCACAAGAAAATTTTATCAGGTAGGTAATGAGATCTTTATTCACCACGGAAGGAAGCTTCACTTACATGAGACACGAATCTCATTTTCCCTTTAAAACTGTGGGATTATAACAGCACAAGGCAGTACTGGTTTTGTATGCATGATGTGCTGACAGTAGAATTCCAACACATGGAAACAATTTAGGAAGTAATGAGAATTTATTTCTTAGTAATTCAATGATAATTCATAAATCTAAACCTAAAGTAAAACATTTCCTAGAACACCGCCACTCTCTGCAAATAGACCAATATACCTTTTTCAAGTGGGTTGTTATAGAACAACATGAACATATGTAGCACACATTCAAAAAATACCAGCACCCTCCACAATTTAAAATAAAAACGCAAATCTCATGCATGGCCACAGGAGTATCAAAGCACTAATACTGTATCTATTTTTAGTAGTTTTGCAGCATACCTGACTCGAAGCACAGTGAAAGAGCCATCCTTCATCCCAAGAGCGAGATGGATTCCATCGGTGCTAACCGCGGCACAGCGAATGGGCTCCTCCATGTTGCACCGCGCAATCAGAGCATGGTCAATTAAACTCCAGATCCTACAATGGAGTAATTATTCCAAATGTAAAATGGGTGTGCAGCTTTGGCATAGGTAAGGTGAAGCCCTCAGTTTCTGCACAATGCTGGACATGGCAGTGTCCCTATTTTAAAATAATTTTCCACAAAGAAAATCTAAGACATAAGTGTGAATTTTGCATACAGAAAAATTAAGAGGTGGGAATATCTCTAATGAGAAAATGTGGAGATAGATTAATTTTCATTTTCTGAATATAAAAAATGATAGCATATGACAAGACATACTTTTAGACCTCTCCTCCAAAAATTCCACTATTTTGCTAATCATTTTAACCAGAAACGTTAAATAACAATTAAAGACTTTGATCAGTATAAACAACTTTTCCTATTAAAAAGTCGTTGATAACTCCTTATAACCAACAATATTAAAATATGTAAGTTTTTATAGCAAGGTAGATTACATCTATTATTTACAATCATATCTGGAATTTGAGAGTAATATTTTAATATTAATAATTGAGTTATTGATTTTCTTAATTAAGTTACACTTCATATATTTAACAAAAATGCCAACACATTTAACTTACAAGAAAGAAAAGGTGGTTTTGACCAAAAGAAATAGAGATGAACATGTAAGAAGGAGCAATTTGGTGTACTTTCTGAGAATTTATATTCTGTTTACAATGCATGAATTTTGATGAAATTCACATGTTAAAAGTTAATTTGCATCATTTGGAAAAGTAAATATGGTAAGAGTAAAATCTGTAAGTTTTTATCATAGTTTTTTTTCATTGCAAGCTGTGCATGCTTAACATAACTCCTGAAAAGGAAAAACTTAAAGGATACTTGTCTCTGAGTGCTCAACATTAGCCTAAACGAAATGTTTCCAAATTTCATATATGGGGGGGTTTGGGAAATACATACTTCCACTGTATTTTATTACTGGAGAGAACTAATTTCCTGCATAACTTAACTGCAGAAGTACATCAGTGACACATTTTACCAACTTTAAAACGTACACATTTCAATTAGGTTACCTACCAAATGAGTTGATTGTATAAAATGGTATGCAGTTTAACAAAGAAACAAAATTTAACCTGACTGATCGATCGTCGCTTCCAGTCATGGCCAGGGGTTTGGTAGGATGGACAGCCAAAGCCCACAGCTCTCCTTCACAGTGCCCCTGCATTATCAGGAAAGGCTTATTACGCTCATGCACCACAATTTCAAAAATTTCACTATCTTGTGTCCCAACGAGTATATGGTCTCCTCTCCAGCAAACACTTCTTACAGAGAGACCTGCAGAAGAGATTGTTACTGAGAGATACATCCTCAGAACTTGTAAAACAAAGGTAAAGTAGCAAAAGACAAAGCATAAAAGCAAGAAAATGTCAAGACGTATCCAAATCCCTTCTCTTATTCCTGGATTTACTTTGTTTACTCTTTTTATTTATTTCATGGATAGTGGCATACTTGCCCCTGGAATATAAACTTTTTTTGTGACTACTAGGAAGATATATATAGAGAGTATACCAAGAGGTAAGACAGTGGAGTAGCAGAAAATGTAATTAAGAAAATGATCAACAGGACAGGTCATAAAGACAAATCTCAGAAGTATTAAAAAAAAAAAAAAAGAGAGAGAAGGGAAAATAATCAGGAAACACATTTTACTCAAAATAAGATTTTTAAAAATCTGCTTGCTCTGTCATGGGCATTTGACAAGGCAGAAGTTTATGGTAAGAGTTTGTTACATCAGAAGTAAAGGAGGCAAACTGGAGGTGAGAACAAGTCTGAAAGAATGAAACAGGTAATGAGGTAATGAAACTCCAAGCTACATGCATCATAACTGAGAGGCAGCGGCTGAGTAAATTTAAATTTAAAGCAGAGCCACTCTGCTGGGCATACTTAAAATTAAATTTATTCCATCTTGTTGCAATAATTCACAATTTTGGTGGGAATGCCATGTCAATTACAGCATACAAAGACTTCACTTGTAATCAGTTATGTATTGACCCTGAGTATCTCATTGCTATCAGACATTTAGCACATTTTCAAATTCTTGGCAAGACATTAGAAAATAACAAAAGAGACTGGGGGCGAAGAAAACCAAATGTCAACAAAAGCAATATTGTAAGTGACATTAGCACTTCAGTACATGTTTGTATTATTATCCTAAATCATTACAGCAACAATATCTAAAACACTCTATGTAAAATTTTAGCATGACATGAAGTCATAGTTACAAGTGAGCAGTGTTCTAATTTCCACAAAACTATAGTTAACATACAAACAGTTTTAATGAAAATTCGGACAACTAGCAAATAAAATTGTTGTACTCCATTGTTTTACACTGTAGATCTCACTGCCTCAAGTTCTCTTAAAGCATTACTGTCCATTGCTAAAAACTGCTGTGCTCTAGAAACAATGTGCATAAAAAAATTAAATCTGTGTCTACATCCTCATCATATGTACTGTTTGTAAAAGTAACTGTGACCTTCATACCAGTGAGCATGATCTATTCTATTTCGAGCAAATAGTTCATAGTAACGTACATAAATCAATGTTTTGGGTTTTAAAGACTTTCCTTGTTTAAAACACTGATAAATTTCCTATCTTATTGGTATATCGAAAGCAAAAAACTTCTCTTTACCTTTATATCCCTGGTCTGTTTCCCTGAGATCAATCACAGTAATTGGTTTAAAATTTAAGTCCCACAAGCGAACACAGCCATCCCTGCCACCAGTGGCAAACCCCTCTTCACATGCATTCATGCTGAAAATTCCTGCCTAAAGAGAGAAGAAAGTTACTTTTAGCAACATACACAGATTAGAGAAAACCAGCATGCAACTAATACAAGCTTCAAATATGAGCAAGTCAGAAATGGAAACAAACTCAAAACAAGCAATTAAGTGAATTGCTGCAAGAATGCTTTCCTTCTGATGATCATCATCATAGTGATGCTGCTTCTTATCCCTAGAAAGAGCTTAATTTCATATCCTCTTGCCTTAGGACCTGGTCCATCTCCAATCAATGTCAGCATGAAGATTTCCCATCCTCTGTTAGGCTTGGTTTAGGGCCTTTGTTGCTAGTACTCAGCTGCTATACACCAACACAAAAAAGTCTGGGATTTTTTAAAATTTTTTAAACCAAGGAAGATTGATTTAAAATTTAAGTTTAGAAATAAAACTTAAGAAGAACAATGGCATGCTGCACCACTGAAAAATTAGTACGAATTCTTATTTTAAAGGTGAACGTCAGGAAACAAAACCTAACCCGTTTTCTTCAACTCACTCGATAAATTTTTTTCAGGATAACAAAGAGGCAAGGATGATATATGTAGTATTAAAATAAAGACACTATAGCCATATAGCCATTATATTTGATTTGACGATACCTAGCTAAATGGCATACACACTATTAGGGTTTTTTTAATTATCTACACAACTCACTAGCCTTATGTTCAGAAATAACTCACATATTCCAGCAAGCAAAGCTACTAAAAGGACAACTTTAGCTGATAAGCCTATATGAAGTTAAAAAACTGCTCTATTTATTTAAAGTATGTAATATTCAGCTGTGACAAAAGTAAACAAGAGAGCATTAGAAAAAATGGAAGAGAAAATCTGTCTCTAACTCCAGTCCAAAAGAAAGTAGAACAGCCAATAATATATATATATCTTCTATAATATTGGTCTGAAATTTCAGTTTTGTAAAGAGGTAAAGTTCCAAAGTTCTTTAGATAGGGCCCAGATTTTATAGTAATGATGCACATTATCTGCAAAGATGAAAGCAATTTGCAAAGGAGAGATTGGCTTTTGGGGGAAAAAAAAGCTGTACACTCACAGAACAAATTAAGATACAATGTGACTTGTGAGAATTCTGGGGTACTCATGACTATTATCTCCTACCAATATGCTTGTTTTTCTGAAGTTACAGCTAAGAAAAATATCCTAATGGACTGGTCATAATGAAATATGGATTGTGTTTGCTTCTCTAGCATCAGGTAACAAGGACTTAATTTTTCATGTTAACAAAAAAGAAATCTCTCAGCTTTCACTAAAAAAAGAAGCCTACTAGAATGTCAAATGACAATCAAAACTGAAAGACTAGGGTGACAGAACTCAAATTTTTTGACATGCCATGTCCATTCTCAAGAAAGAGACTTCCATGACAAGCCATAAGCTCAGGAACAGTAGATATCTAAACAGGAATGTAGTGGAATGTTTAAGTCATAAGCAGCTTAGAAGGCTAATTCTCATTATCTCCAATGTCTTGAAAATCCTCTGTTTCTTTAGGAGCCTAGAGATCTTTTAAAATACCGCACAAACTGTATTCTTTTTTCTCTATGTGTGTCTGGCTGTTTTACTGCATTAACCTTTAATATTGTGAGAAGTCTCATGAGAAGCAGCTGAGGGAGCTGGGGTTGTTTAGCCTGGAGAAAAGGAGACCCAGGGGAGACCTTATCACTCTCTACAACTGCCTGATAGGAGGCTGTAGCCAGGTGGGGGTCAGTCTCTTCTTCCAGGTAACAAGTGACAGGATGAGAGGAAATGGTCTTCAGTTGCACCAGAGAAGGTTTAGATTGGATACTAGTAAAAATTTCTTCACTGAAATGGTTGCCAGGTATTGGAATAGGCTGCCCAGGGAAGTCCTAGAGGGATAATCCCAAGAAGTGTTCAAAAACAGGTGAATGTGGCACTTGTGGATAGGGTTTAGTGGTGAACACAGCAGTGCCAGGTTAAAAGTTGGACTCTAATACTGGAGGCCTTTTCCAACCTTAGTGATTCTATAATTTTAGGTGCCATGGAATAAATAAAAGTCTAGAGGAATTCCAGCTCATTTTGTAGCATATGCTGAACTCTGTCCAAGTCTAAGTCTTTTAAAGCTCTTTTTGGAATGCAATCTTGATAATAGAATTATTTCCTCTTCTCTAATTAACTCTTTCCAAAATCCATTATTTAATTAGTCAGTATTAAAAAAAATAATCAGACATTTGTCGATGTGGGAGCTGGCAGAATGCTCTAAAGCTAAGATCAAGTGGATCCAGCATTAATCTGTTTTCCATTCCACAGAATATCCTTATCTTGAAAAGGACATACTGGTTGTCAAGGAGATTTGGCAGATGTGCTTGCTCAATCTCTTGAAATGCAATAGGACACTCTCATTTCAGTCTTTGTGTCACTGGGATAACAGAATGAGATGAAAACTATAAAAATGTCCCTCATTAATGGGGACTGTAAGTATCCATGGAAGAAGCTAAGCTTTTCTACATTTCATACAATTGTTAGGTTTTAGGCTCACACTTTAAGGGGAAAAGATTCTTTACTGGGGTAGCTTGGCCAGTAAATCCTTCCTTTTAAAAATTGACAAGATTGTTAATGCAAATCAACTTTGGAGTCTTCATGCTTCTTTAATACTTCAGCCTGAAATTGCCATTAACATAATTTGATTCTTGATGGTTAAAAACCTCATAGCAGTAATGAGAGGCAAACAATTGCTCTTTGTTAAATCCAATTGAATGTGAGCTGCAAAGACTGTGCTTCTGAATAAAAATAAAAGGTGCAAATCAAAGACTTCCATCTTAAAACTTATGAAGCTTGACATACAGATTGCATTCTTCTTTTACAAATTCTTTATTTCACTTCCTAATGAACGTGAAAATTTTGGAAATAATATCTCAAATCGATCAACACTTTCTCAGAATGCTGAATATCTCCTGTTTTTTTCAACATAACCAGCTGGTATCACATCTGTGTTCCCTCAATATAAAAAAAAAAAAAAATAGTTGAATGGAAGCAAAAAAAAAAATAAATGCCCAGAGCTACCAGAAATTATAGTTGAAAGCTGGAGAAGTACAAAAAGAATTTGACAAAGATGATTCCTCCTGCATGAATACTTAGCAACTACTTGAATCCAAGAAGTTTCCAATACTGAAATAGTTTATGGTTTTCTACTGCTGCTGGACCTATCTTGCCCCCAATGGACAAAAATCAAAGTCAGTTTATCTAAATGCTAAATGTTTGTATAAAATCCACCACTCTGACTGTGCAATTCCTAAAACACATGATGACTGCAGCTAGCTATAATTAGGACTGAGCTTGGAAGATCATATGGAAACTTCAGAAGCAACTGACTACTACTGAGCAACACAGAGAACAGACACTGTACCAACACAAAAACAACTCAAGTGCCTCCTTTTTACTCCCAGATACTCAACAAGATACAGAAATGTAAAGCATGTACAGCAACACACATGCTGGGCACTTACTCTGAGATATTGTCTCTCCCAGACATACTGCACAATAAGGAAATGGATTGCAAACATTTAAGATAGATGTCAATGAGTTTGCAGTGGAGAGACACTATTGTGAAATGTGATCTTCCTGTCCAACAAACCACCCAGAAAACAGCTGAAAAATATGCATATTACTATAGATATTTAAAGTAGTTGTCTATATATCTCTCATTGGCTAAAAGAAGTGGGCAGTTACCTTTGAAACCAATGACTAGTCTAAGCAGCAGGAGAAAATACTGCATGACTTAACGTGTTGGTACATGATACTAGCTTAAAACCATTCATTTAAGTTCATTATATTGTTTCCATCTATATTTAATTAGTATCCAGCCAACTGACATAGGTGTGCAATAGTTTTAACAGAGTGCCTGTTATTTAACCTCGAGCTTGTTATTTAACCTCAGTTTCTGACATCAATCCACACAACTTTAATGTGTACCTCTGAAAGACTATCTGAAAATTAATTATTCATCTGCTGAGACAGCATCTTACGTAATTTACTATGCAAGGAAAAGCATAGCACACAAGAATCTTTAAAACATACAGTATTTTAATTAAGCATACAATTTTGTTTTAATATCCAAGTAAAATCTTGTAATATCTCAATAGTCATGGACTACTTTGAATTTAGAACATATAAGGTGATAACTGGAAGATTCCATAAACTGTTCTTTGCACTTTACACAAATGAGACATCTATTAATTTTTAAAAAAAAAAAATTATGCAAGGTATTTATTAACTTTCAAGAGCCAGATCCATGAACCTACAAATAATCACAAGGAGTATTACCATTGCTAGTGCATTTACACATGCTTTCATGCTATTGTTTTCTTTCTCCCCTCTAAAATTTTCATTTTTAGGATTATTATTTAGGAGGCAAAACTAGAATTGGAGTTTCCCATTGTTATCCTTTGTTCCATGCACATGGACTCTGTGCCTTTACTCCTAAATCCTGTTCATTTGCATCTTTTCCTACAATTCTTTCCTACTTCTATATTAAGTGAACTCACTAATCCTCTTCCAACTAATTCTCCAGTCACCTCGACTTATGTGCTTTCAACTTCTTGTTTTCACTCAAACTCAAACTCAGATAGAAATCTGCAGGAAACTCTACTTTCTCTTAGTATGGCTATGACAGAAAACAGAGAATCTGTCTGAATTAAGAATTCTTATTTTGCTTGTTAGTGTTAAAGTTGCTATCTGTTTCCTTGGTTGCTCATACTGGGAGATCACAGTTTATTTTTCACATTGAATTACTCTTAAAATTAAAATGCCTTATCAGCTTTAGAGCAACGGCAACAAAGAGAACCAACCTTTAAAAGTACAGGTTTTCTATACTAATGCAGAAAATGTCTTAATAATAACTTGATAAATGTGAGGCTGGAGTATTTCTCCACATGATTAATGTAATTTAGAAACTGTTTTCCAGTATCTCAGATATCTGCTACCTATGCTACAAGAATGGCATATATGCAAATAATGAGGCATCTTCCTTCAATAAGTTGTGTCACACCTGTTGAGGAGTAATGATGCAGGATGATGAGCAGGTGTGAAGAGATGACATTTCCAACACTAGCATACTAAAGAGAAATTTGTATCAGTTCCCCACTAAGTGCACACTGCCCCTTCAACAATATACATACACCATAATCTTGTTATTTACACTTGCATTTTCTTTGGACAAGAAGGACATAATTTATAAATTATAAAATTAAGTACATAAATTTATTAAATAAAGCAGGCATAAAATATCACGATAATATTTTAGCATGGCTAGAGATACTCTCATTCCAAGTTTCCATATGCTTGGCTTAGAGTATTCTGTCAATATTATCCTTTAAGGTGATTTTTTTAAACATGGGATTTATTTTGTTGGAAAGAAGTTTCCATATTTTATTGGGGTTTTTTCCTCCTGAAATTGGTGAGATTTGTAGTGACTCTAATCTCTTGTAAAAATGAATTTCAAAGAGATGAACTAGTGTCCCTACTTAATTTTCAGTACTGCAAAGTACAATTCCATTGAGCCTAGATGACAGAGCCAAAAATAGAAGGCTAGATGAGACCTACTCCAAGGTCACCTGAGCTCTGTCCATTGATGCTACTGAAGATAAGGATGTTACTACACTTCAAATTTGATCTTATGGTCAACTAAGAACTGACACAGCACATAAGGGAACGGAGTAACAAGCTCTCATAATCTTACATTTACTAGTTGTGTCATTTCACACTTAAACAGCTAAAAAGCACTGCATTATTCTGAAAAATAAACTGTTGCTGTTCTAAATAGTCCAAGTAACAAGTATGTTAATATGCAGGACAGCTGTCTCCTGCAGCATCAACAGGATGGGAGAATATTTTGGTATCAGTTTTTGACAGGAGACTAAGTGCACTCTTTCCTCTGGGAATCAAGGTCTGCATATGCAATGTCTAATCATCTCAGGAAAACACAGAATAAAACAGAACACTTATTATGAAGACTGAAACCAGATCTGAAGTTTTAGAGCAAGAAACAGGGATCACACTGTAAATACCCCCTCACATTTCCTGATTTATAATTTGGGCCTTCTTGAATACATTTAATATTTCTACAGATGCATCCAGGACAGTATGCTTGTGTGTGTTTATCTGTAAGTTTATTGTATATATTTACATATGTAAAATATAGTCTGGGACACATTTCACACACAGATGTGCTTCATAACTTTATCTTTGTTCATAACCAGAGACAGTGTCATTATACAACTATCTGAAAAAGCACTCCAATCGCTTTTGAATTTTTAGTTCATTCAACAAGCTGCAATCATCCTGAATGTGTATTTCTAAATCTTTGGTAAACCAAGAGTCTCCTTACTACAACTGACCTTAATCTCTTCCACACACATAACATTTATCACTTCGTCCCCTCCATTCTACCTGATTAAATCAGAGTGACTCTTATTCTTCAGTTACAAATGTCAGGCCACCCAGTCCAACAGGCCAGTTAAAACAAACACATTCTTACAGGCAAGGATCATTACCTGTTATTGATTTTTATCTAGAATTTTGAAGTTGCATTATCAGAACTCATATGCTTGTTTTTTCACACCATGTTAAATTGCTAATATGGGAACTTCAAATACTATCAAGAAGGTACAATGCTTTTCAAAACAAAAACTAACATCCAACCAGCAAATAATACAGCTTCATAAAGTGACCTTAGCAGTTTCCTGCTTCATTGTTTAAACCAACCAGAAACTGGTTGGCTTTGTTTTTAAGTGATATTTGGACAGTTAGAAGTCAAATCCTGTATATTATCTAATGAGAAGTAATGAAAATTTAGTATGCATAAATCAGATTGCAAACCAAAAAATGGGATTTTTTGCTGCACTCATTAATCACAAACTCATATGCTTTGAAGTAACATGGAAAATGTAACTAAAACCTACATAGCAAAATTATAATCACTTTCTATTCATAAAACATTAAACATTTCAATTAAAAAAGGTATTACCAAGCACTTTGGAAAAAAAATTTATAATGCTTTCACTGAGATGCTTTCACTTTTCAAGGCTGTATACTGTTCCAAAAAAACATTCAAATAAGACATTCTGAGTATGAATGAAACCATTCAGAGCACAGAGAAGGTGGCCTTGCTTTCGGAAATCTACTGAACATTTACTACGAACGCAGAGAGATGCACTCACAGCGTGTGCTCCCTGGATTGTCCGTACGAGGTTGATCCCTTTCCACACGTAGATGTCTCCATTCAGGGCGCCGGAATACGTCACTTCATCCCTTGCACAGGCGAGGCACAGGATAGTCTGGAGATCACCAGTCTTGCCAAAGACACCACGTTTTGGTGTCAATGAATTGCCACACAAGCTCCAGAACTGCAACATAAAGTGATTTCGAAAGATGGTTATTTGGCTAATACCTTATAATTTAATATGTAATAATTTAATAATATTTAATAAAATGTACATCTGAAAGAGAAGTACTTTGCCTGCGAAAGACATCACCATTCACCCTCTTTTCCATGCCTTGGTTCTCCAGTTTAACCATTAACCAACTTTATTATTATTAACCAACTTTATCTTTCCACAAAATCACCATAACAGAGTAGTAGGGAAGGAAATTTGGGACATCAATATTAAATCAAACTAAAATTCCTTCAAATGATAATCTGTGAGTCAGTTGTATTTTCAACTATCTATGCTGAAACAGAACTTCTATGCTGAAAATGCTGCATTTTTACTTTATGCTACTTTATACATTTAAAGATGCCACCTAAGCCTGTAGATTTCTGACAAGACTCTATTTGCTCTGTTTGAAGACAGCTGGTTTTATTGTAGATGTATTTCTTATCAGAACCGAAGGATCACCGAAGTAGCCATCTGAGGCAGAGATTTTTAAGAACTTTCTAATAAACCATTTGTATGTAATTGCAGCAATCATAGGAAGTGTGAATTCCCTCCTAGGTCACCCAACATGTACCAATGAATCCTGAATCAAAGACATTCAAAGTCTCTTGTCAGGGCACAATACCTGCCAACTAAGTCCCCACATAAACACTGTAGTTTCTGAGATCCCTGCAAACAGGAAGCACTTGCATACACTCAAACTCTTCTGCCCAAACATATAAACGTGCACTGGAAAGTGAAGCTGCTGAAGTAATCCAATGCAAAACATGAAAGCATCACTGCTAACAGATTACTCTTACATTGTCTCAGCACAGAGTTTCCTGCATATGTGTTTATGGAACTGTATTCACAGCAAGGCACTCTGTTGCCAATAATAAATTCAAAATTCCGAGCAGACTTCAATTAATATGGGATAATGTAAGAAGTTGTCATTAATAGATTTTTGTACCTGCAATACTGTAATTCAAAAATAACCAGAAATTACCATTACTGTTAGAATAGCTAGCACTGATTCAACAAGTCCCAGTATCTTAACTAGTTGTGCTGGTTTGGGCTGGGATAGTTAATTTTCCTCACAACGGCTGGTATGGGGCTGTGTCTTATGTTTGGCTGAACACAGTGTTGATAATACAGAGATGGTTTTGTTAGTGCTGAGCACAGCTTGCACAGCCAGGGGCTCTTCTGGTTACCTACTGCGACACTGGTGAGGAATTTGGGGGTGCTTGAGAGGTTGGGAAGAGACACAGCCAGGACAGGTGACCCAAACTGACCAAAGGGATATCCCAGACCATATGGCATCATGCTCAGTATATAAAGCAAGGGGAAGAAGAGGTGGGGGGGAACAACACAGACATTTGGAGTGATGGAATTTGTCTTCCCACACCCTTACGTGTGCTCTCCTGTAGATGGCTGAACATCTGCCTGCCCATGGGAAGCAGTGAATTAATTCTTTGGTGGGCTTTGCTTGCATGTTCAAGTTTTGCTTTCTCTATTAAACCATCTTTACCTCAACCCGTGAGTTTTCCAGCTTTTACCCTTCCAATTCTCTCCCCAGTCCTGCTAGTGGTGGAGTGATTGAGCACATGGTTGGGCTTAGCTGCTGGCTGTGGTGAAATCATGACAGTAGTATTTTTTTAACTAAAGTACAGATTTCAAGACATAGACCATATTGTTGCTTGAGAAGCAACTACACTGACGCTTCATAAATCAAGCACCTAGCTCCAATGTGGAAGCAGGTGATGTATCTAAGGAAAGTAATTTTTCAATATCAGTTCCCTTGGAATTATCTACATAACTTCATTAAGTACTATTACAATTTGCATAAAATATCATCTGAGAAAAATACAATAGTATTAAAACATGAAAGTAATTCTTGGTATCTTAAAGAACAAGAAGGTGTAGTTTAAGAAAAACTTACACCAATAAAAACCTCTTGTCTGATCCAAATGCCTAAATACCTCTAGAATTCTGATTTTCAATAATGTTTTTGCAGAGCAAACAGCCATCATTTTTTAAATTATGATGCTATTTAGGAAGCCTTTGTAGAGCCTTAAAAGTTACTCAAACTTTTGCTTATCTAAATAGGTATGTTTTGACATCATAAAGCCATCTTAAATATACTAAATCACTGCTGGCAAATATTAGCTCACTATAGGTATAAAGGTGCCCTTAGAGAAGTAGAAAATAAAAGATCATTATTAAGCAAGTTCATGGAATTCTGTAACTGACATGCTGAACATTATGCCAAATCAGACTAATGCAATCTAGTCAACAGACTTAAGACTTTTTCCAGTAGGCCATTAATACATATTACTTCAAAAGTTCATTTTATAAAAGCAACACATTTTCCCCACCATGGGAACCTACACACAACGGCAATACAGAACTTTCAAGCTGCCATCTACTGCTGTTATGTGGTAACACAGAAACCTGTGCATGGGAGAAGACTGACTTAACTGACATGAAACACGGTTCCTAATCACTGATACTCCTGCTGACAAAGTTAAACCTGAAAAAGAAGTTGTTTCTGCACAGCATTTGCTACATGGAGCAAACAGAACATGCTTGAAAAAGACATGAACTGTCCAAATTATGAATCCCGTAACAGGTACCAAGTCTCCAATTTACAAAGGCACAAATACAAGTAGGGAAAAGAATCAAAAAAAAGGAAAATGTTTCTTCTTTTCCTTTCTCTTCCACTGTCTCCCCATACTCTCTCTAAATGGTAAGAAATGGTTTCTCAATACATTTCATCTCTGTAGTGCAGTGATTCATTCACTGTTCAAGATTCAGAAACCTGACTACCTGGAGCCACGTGTGCATCCTGTCTTACACTACTTTGGATTTCAAACAGTGTGTCTTAGAGAACCCAAATTTTAAATTATATTACAGTCATTACATACAATGCTACTGCCAACTGTTTCATTCCTACTACATTACTTCTGCCAGGGCATGAAGTCTTTTGAGCAGAGAGGGTCTGTTTTTCACTATACAGATCTTCTAACATATCTAGTGCAATCAGTTGTGATTCATGATTGCAGTTCTAAGAACTAATACTGCCCTTACATGAGACCTTCCATATGATCATTCTATATTACTTTTAGATTCTATTTTTATATATTTTATAGAGCACATATTACTGCAGCTTAAATATTTTATAAATGAAGAGTTATTTCATTACCTTGATGTGTTTTACACCACAGCTGACGAGCTTGTTTGGCTGGTATAAATCCCAAGAAATATCAAATATCTGCACAAAAAAACCCAAGGATGTCAGCAGAGATAGCCTTTCCAGCACACAACAGTTAAAAGAATAAAAACTTTTAGCAAATTAACAGGGAGTTTGAAATGCTTTAAATGGGTCTATTGGAAAGACTTTTTTATCCTCTCATTCCATACTGAAATTTCAATATATACCCAATATCATTCTGGCTTTTTTTCCCCTAGAGTAATTAAAACACATTATAAAACAACATTAAGGTTCATTTGCAGACTAGAAAAATTTAAGCAGTTATTTGCATTTTGATTTCCCATATGGGGATTAGGGTCTAAGAAGTGCATTAATTCTGCACTTCCCCTACATGTTTCCAGTCTCAACAAACCATACACAAATAAATATTGAGTTGCATGTTTTATTCTAGAAATAAATGCACCCATCTTAAATATCTTCATGTCTTTTATGCATATGAAACTTTAGGCAAATTCAATTTCTAAAACAAAATTATTTTTGTTCAGACATAGGTCTAGTACATATATACAGGCATGGTTTAACAAACTAAAATGACATTGATGTTCAGAATATTTGGTTATACTTACTCTGTCTGTATGACCAGGAGCCATTGATAACAATTTTCCTTTTCTCCAGTCCCATACACAAACTGTGTTTTTTGAATCCAAGCCAACTGAGACCAAACGCTAAAAGTGTCCAAATTAAACAAATAAAAATAACTCAAAATATTAATGAAAGCCAAAGTCATTATTTTGAATGAGTTGCAAAACATGTGTAACATATTTGAGATAGAAGCAATAGCTCCATTTTGATATACAAGAAAACATAGCTATATCTTACACCAAAGCTTACATAGATGCATCTCTTCAGGTACAACATCATGAACATAAAGATCTTCTTGGATAACAACATATTTCTGATTTATAATGTTTAGTATATATAATTATATATAGCACACATGGCAAGCTGCATTCAGGAGACGTTTTCAAAAAAGGAATAATCACTGAAGTTAATGAAACTGTGTTTATCTTTAATTACATGTAACTTGCAGAATTTAGGATTTATTTTACAAGTTCAAGAGATACAAAAAAAAATATTTTATTCAATCTCTTTGGAAACAAACAGAAGATTAAAAACAGCTAAATGCTTTGAAAGTCTTTTGTTTGATTCTTCAAGACACATATGAGTAAATACTTCTTTCCAAATCCTTTCTCAAACCAGAATTTAAAAGACCTCAAACAAAATTTCATTAAGTCTTTATTATTCAGAAAGACTTTGAAGCCATTTACACTGTAAAACTAGGATGGACAAAAAGATTGTTCCAAAAAACTCAAGAAAAATAAAATTTTGAGATCTTTCTGGGCTTTGCACCCTGTCTTGTCTTGAATGTGAAGACACCTTGAACAGATTTCTTGACACAAATTACTGAGTAATTTAGCCACTTGTATTGTATCTGTTAACCAGTCAAAATGCTGTTTTTCTTGTATTAGAAATTCTCATAGAAAGACTAACAGGACTGAATAAAGCTTTTTTCACTGTTCAGCAGTAAATACTTACACCCATTAAAGACAAAATCAGCTTCAACTTCTACATAGATTATCCAATGAGTTTGTAAAACTCATTCCAAAATCCAAACTTGAATTATAATCTTTTTTCCCAAAGACAGAAACCTATTCCAAAAAACATAACTCCTTTACTGTCTGAAAAACTCCAAGATTATGAGAAGAAAAATAAACAAGTTAAACACAATTTCTATCCATGCTTACTCTTTATTATTACTACAAAATCTAACCTTTCTATTCCATCTTTGAAAAGTTAGGGTATTTCAATCCCAATGTGATGTATCTTGAGCTTAAATTATGAAGGCCATTCAAGTGAGGGAGGGACACAAGTTTACACGACAAGAACAATATAGAGAAAAGATGTTACTGTGAAGTAGAAATTATGTTCTAGAAAGAAGCTGACTCTCAAGCTGACTTCCTAAACAATGAGAGGTCATTTCAACAAACTCAGAACTTTCCTACAACAATTACAATGTGTTTTAAACAGAAACAAGTTACAGGTAGGCTTTCCTCTCAGGTTCAACTCAGCTCCATTTGATATTCTCTTAAGGACAGCAGCTGGTCTCTACAACACATCCTCACTTGAGAAAACAGCAGCAACTAACAAACATTGATCTTGTAGCAAGGAAAAGGAACTGAGAAGATAGCTAAATCTGAGTATCACATTGCAAGGCTGAGTGGGAGGGAAAGAAGTGTTTCTTCCTGGAAAGCACATCTCCAGAAAGGATTTTCTCAGTTAATACCTTCTCAGCTGCTACCTAACACGTAAATATAACCATTAAATTTTCCATTTCTAATACATCAGTCAAGAAAGCCTCTTTACTCAGAGGAGCAAGTGTCTGGTAAAAACAATCTCCGTTATAGGTAGCAGCCCTGAGAACCAATTTACTACTCAGAGAATGTTCAAAAGCAACAAAATTATAATCCAATAAAACATTTTTCTTGTCTCTTAGACATAGGATACATGAGTCTGAACAAACAATCAAAATGTGGAGAGCCACCAGTAAATGCAAAATGCATGACAGAGGAGGGGATACAGCCTGAAGGAGTCCAAGATGAGTAACACAATGGGGCTATAATCACTCATGCACAAGACATGCCTCTGCACAGGGGAGGTCCACTGTCTCCAGTCATTTGGTCTAACCCTGAACTGTGGCCCACAAACTACAAGAACTACTCCCTACCACCTCATGTCCATTCAAAAAGCTTTTGTAGTTATAATTTTCTTGCCAAATATAAATATCTGGCATGCATTAGTAATGTAACTTTATTTTCCTCAGCTTGAGAATAAGCAGTTAAAACCTAAGACAATACACTTTGTTTTTTTAAGAAAAACTATGTCACAAGATTTCTAATAGATAAACAACTTATTCAAGTGTTTGAAAAACGAATATTAATTACATACCTGACCATCCAAATCAAAGGCCAAGCAAGCTATACCATGTGTGTGAACATCTTTCAGAACAGATACAGTTTGCACAGTGTATGAGTCCCACACACAGATGTACGGTTCCTTCCCAACTTGACCAGTTGCCACCAACACACGTTCGGGGTGCAAAGCAAGGCTGCCAAAAAAAAAAATATACAAAATATTTCTGCATGAAACTTTTGGTTTTACCTTGTTAGTTGCATTTTTTTTTCCTTAAAAATTATTTTACAATATTTTCCCATGGATACTAGATAATAAAAATTCTTTTTGTATCACAGATTCCACAGTAGCTGTGAAATTCTAAATATATAGTACATACCAACATCTTTCTTGAATTTAGCCTTCAAAAGCCTTCTACATTTAAATTAATTGCAAAATAGTCAATAATCATTTATTCTAAAAGTGACTAAATTTTGTCAGATTTTCATGCACTGAGAGAAATACCTTTTTTCCTTTCTTTGCATTTCTTAAAACTCAAAACACACAAACAATGCAAAACAGAAGTTAGTGTTTAACTATCTACACATCAATCATCAACACAGAGATATGTGCATCTCCAGAAGTTCTTTATTCCACACAGCATTTGATGTCATTTTTATGAGAGGACAGCTTTCTGGAGCTGTCTCTGCTGATTGTACAGAAACCCAAAGCACGACTAGCTTAGACTAGAGGCAATGACTACACTTCAGATGACTAAAATTAAGAGTGATTATCTTAAATATCTTAATTTTAATATAGAATAATTGGGAATAGCTGGTTTTGAATAAATATTAACTCTCCACATTTTTATTATTGCAGAGAATTTTCTTATAGCTCTGTATTTCAGTCTTCCAGAGTGCGCTTGAGGATCATGAGAACTGTTTTGCCAAATCTGAGACCAAGCTAGAAAACATTCTAGTCAGCAAGATATTTCTTCATTTGTTCATGCCAGCAAGCTGCAAGAGAGAACACGAGGTCTGAGGATTCAGATTTCACAATACAGAAAAATAAGAATATATTCTAAAAGGAACCTAAATAAACTACTTGATCACGTCACACATACTAGGTCTGTGTCCAAAATGATGCAGAAATACCACATAGAAGTCAGGAAGACATAATTTCCAAAGCTGGCTGTTTAATTTGGCTAAAAAATTTCCTAGCCTGATGAATCCCAGGGTAATTAATGAATGATTTTGAGAGACTGCTGGACAGACAACACAAATTTATCTTCTCCAAATGATTTGGAAAGGAGAAGCTTAACTGCAAAGTTAAGATGATCTTTAACATGAACTTCGGTTTTGATAAATAAAGTTCAAAGGGTGGAGACAAAGGAAGTCTATAAATACAAACAAAACCAGCAAGGCTAAATCTAAACATGAAATTACCAGGAAAACAATCTAATTGCAAAGATGTATACATTTTTACATATAGAAGGAGCAAGAGAAAACCACATCAGAAGATGCTTAATATTTTATGAAGCTTCACTACAGTACACAACACATTTCTATATTTTTTCTGTTTTAAAAATAGCAGTTCAGCTGGTTGATACTACTTAATGGATTCCACATGCAAAACTGAGCAGAACTTCAAACTTGAAAAGGTAAGAAGCCCTGAACCATTTCATTTTGCTGTGGGAACTTCTGCTCTTGGCTACTCCCTGTTATCCTCAGCACCAGCATAAAGTAACCAATACTTCCCCACTTTGCTTCACAACACTTCCAGAGTTGTCTCCCTAGTTCTTCCCTTCTTGTTTATTTGATAGAGCAACTTCACAATTAAAAAACATTGCAGAAAGGAGCTGGTGGCAAAACCACATTTCAATTCAGTTCTGCCACCTAATCCTGACTAACACCTGCACATCTCCCAGAGCACACAAAGGCAGATGGTGTACTCACAGGAAAAAGGAAAAGCATCTGGAAGGAGAGAAAATGCTGCACCAAAAATGATCTAATTTTTTAGAGAGGCACCACAGAAAGGGAGCAATTAGACCAAATGGACAATAAAGAAATTTGAAGAAGGAAGTGACAAGAAGCAAGAAAAAAAGAGACAGAAACTAAGAAAAAAGTAGAAAAAACAGAGCAGTCTTACACCACCTCTTCAATCCTGTCCTGATCTGTGCTACAAGGTGCACAGTGCATTTTTAGACAAGCAAAAACCACACCTCGAGTACAAAAAAAGAAAACACTCATACACACCATGGACACACATACATGCAAAAGCATCCCCACACCACACCACACCTTATAAAACAATTTATAGCAACCAAAACTTAGCTCTGTATGTTTCTACCAAAGCCTAGAGTCTCTAGAGAAACACAGTGCATCAGAGATGAAAGGGACAACAGTAAAGGCACCGCCAAGGGAAAGGAGAACATTGTCCTTAGCCCAAGCATACCAACTAATTTCATTCAAAGAATATTAGGTGAATACAGAGAAGGTTTCCTCTATTTCTAATTAATAAATGGCAAATAACTAATAGCAGTATCATAGTATTAGTTCTTTCTGTATCACAATACAAAATACTGGCTTAAACAACTGAGCTCAAATTCTGCCTTGATATGGAACAATAATACAGCACAAATTAAGATCCAAAACCTGTATTTTAATCACAACAGATAACACTGTAGAATTACCAACATCCTTCTCCTATCACTTCAGTCTCTATAGAGACTCTATTATAGTCTCTATAACTTTTGTAGACAGTCATTGAAAGAAGAAGAAAATAAATGTACAATAAATACTTTAAGGCAGCAAGCTTTTTTAAAAAATGCAAATATGGTGAGTTTAAGGGAAACTATTTAGCAAAGCTGTTAGCAGTGGCTGAAGAAACACCCACCTGAAAATACCTTTCCTCATCTTTTCTTAGAGACCAAGGTGTGAAGGACAACTACAAGAACAAGTGCTACCTGTAAGTATTCTATCTCACAGGCTATCAGAGCAGATGAAAAAGAGAAACTTGGAAAAAGTCAAGGGACTACTATTTCTCTTACTAAACAAAGTAACTACAAAATATATTTACATGATTTTGATATGAGACATGAATGATAAGACAATGTTTTTCTGTAATAATCAAGTCTTGGCTATTATTAATTCCATGGGGCAACATGCAGAATTATGGATCTGAAATTTTGGGTCCTCGTGAAAAATCAAGTATTAGATTCCAATTTTACACAACATGGTAACTCTTCAGCTCTTTCACTGGACTATGAGTGATCAAGCAATCCCTATAAGCATGGCAATCAATACAAAAATACAGTATCTTGATCTAACCTCCAGAGTAGAAGCATCTATACAACTCACATACCTGAGAATGTTCATTGTTAGAACAGCCTCGAGCAAAACACTTTAAATAGCTTCCTAGTGCAGAAAGGAAGAGTTTTACAAGAATGGGTGCCAGAAACAAATAACAATGAACACTTTCCATACACAGACTATATGAAGTCGTGGGTGTGATGCAGTTAACAGGATCAAACAATCCTGTTTGATACTGTGGGCATGATCTTCAACGCCCCTCTACTGAGGTGTTAAAATCATACAACTGTTAGGATGGAATTCGCAATAGCTGCTTGCCATTCATCCATTCAATTCCTGAGATCAGGCAGAAAAGTATGGGTATGGCTCTAAAGGCAGCTTTCAAATCTGTTAGTGTGGGACCTGTGGGCTTAGGTACAGTCCCTCACAAATATTTTCTTGCATTTATTTTTGTCTTAGAGAGAAGGAAGAGGTTGCTTAGTGGCATAAGAAGCTCTGCACTCAGAAGGAAAGGACACATGTTCCCTTTACTGCACTCAGAAGGAGAGAACTCATGTTCTCTTTACTATCCTGGTAATGAGAGCTGGTGTGACCTATCCAGGTTAGACTGCTGAAACTGTGCTTGCATATAGCCCACACAGCTAGACTGTAAACTGGTGCTTGATTTCTTTCCTCGTCCTTGAAGGATGACTAAGCTGATGAATGAGATACTGCTGCTTGTCCAAAAAAGGAAACAGATATTCCTAATGAGACAAGTTCTTCAGGCCTTCTTGTCTGCCTCTGCCCTTTCTGACCTGGGCTTTTCCACAACAGATGTTAGATCTAATGTAGTGTCTCTGAAGAAGCAGATATGTAAGAACATGTCCAAAAGGCAAACATGATAATGAAAAAAAGCAGGTATTAAGCTAAATAATTGCTAAGCCTAATTAATTTTTAAATTGGGTCTAGAACCTGGTACTTCTCAGAAGAGTTCAGAAATAGAAAACTAAAAACAAACCTGCCTGTCACTATTGCAACAAACTAAATAGCTGGACTTGTAGTGAACTGAGATTTCCACCAATATGTCTGAATGACAGGTCTTTTCCTAGCCAGATACTCAAATTGGGCTGAAATGCAATAGTAGAGTTTTAACAGCATACTGAAAAAGGACACGTTTCTCACTTCAGTACATTCAAGCTCCTCTTTTTAACACAGAAAGAACCAGAAAAGGTTCTTTCTCCCTTTTAGAGCAATATGTAAGCATTTCCCAACATTTTGACCAGATCCATGTACTGTATAAGACCAACGTTAGATTATTATATTAAATACTAATGGCAGCCAATGAAAAAAAAATCAAATCTGTCCATGTTGTGTCTGCTTAGAATGAGACTAGAGACATGGACAAGACCCACCAATTTGTGTGAGGTTTGTAGTGGTAGGGGATCCTGAAGGAGAATAGTCAATAATAACCTACTTGATAATAAAAGAAATTAAGATTATTTTTTTTCCTCTTTCCTTGGTTTGTGCTGAGCATTAGCAGGCATTGATTAATACAGACAAGCTGCAGACAAGGATAGTGTATTAAAGATGATGTTTCCTTAGCAACAATATTGGATGAAAATCCAAGAATATATTCATGTGACTACTCCTGAGCTTCATAAAACTAGGGCACCAGTAAAAATGCACAAAAGAATACTGCAGTAAAATAACAGCATCTCAGACATCTATTAATTAAGGGTTAATTTCAAGTGTGATTTTGTTTCTATGCTTAAATAAGCAAAATATTTTCATGGTATGTTTACAGACATTTTACATACAGTTGAGAACAGTTTCTTATTTGCTGTTACTTATCCATATTTCCCAGAAAGAATAATGGGAAGCTACAAACCATTTCTGTCATACAATTTAAGATCTTAAAGCAGAAAGACCTGTAATCAGCAAACATCTCTCATCAAAGTTTAAACAGATCAACTCAGAACACTTATTTTCCATAGACAGAACAAAGCAGTATTCATCATGGAGCATCACTACCAGCCTACCATCTAGTTATTGCCCTAGGGCCAATAATGTCAAATAAAGCTTTCTGAAGCTTCCTTAAATTGCACAAGCATCCAACTTCGAAGTAAGAGAAGTGAAGACAGGTACGCTGAACTCAAACAGTACATTGGTTATTCCCAGCTGCAGTTTATCTCATTACCATTCCATATTTTCTCTACTTGGATCTGAATGTTCTTAGAATAACAAGAAACATTTATAAATGACCAAGAGAATCCTAAAGATTGCTTTGGGTTTCTATTTGTTCCTGAACTCCAAGGAGGGGGCAAAAAAAGGAAACCAGGTGTACTTCGAAGAGAAGGAAAGAGAGAGTGAGTAAAGCAACACTGATGCAAAGTTCCCAACTACTGAATATGAGAACTGAGTAAAATATTCTGGTAACTATATGCCCCTATATGAAGATGTCCATTTTTGTCCTGCTTTGTCACATCCTCCACTGCTGAGAAAGGGATTAGCTCCACTTTCTAGTAAGTTATCATTCCTAGAAAATTGATGAAAAATAGAGATATTCCCCTCCTTTTCAAATATGAATGATTTTGCCAGTGCCAATAGGAGAACTCATGGTTTGACTGAGTGGGGTTGCTGGATTTTTACAAATTCTACATGATCCTGACAATTTAATCACCGGGTTTTCACAATGTGAGGAAAAAAATCTTTTCTAATACACTCCTTGAAAAAGAAGACAGCAGAATTACTTACCTGTTCCTAGCTAAAAAAAATCTTCTCACATGAAAGTTAGAAGTATCATATATTATAGAATCATTCGGAGATAAATTTGCTAAGATAATGTCCTGTTATTCTTCAATAGCTATTCATATTAAAGAACTGGTACAATAATGAGACATACTAGAGCCTGAAGGTAAGTAAGAATCCCACCTAATAAAGTCCAACTGCCTTCTTTTCTCACAAGACAATGCACAGACTTAAGACCAATTATTTAAACCATTATTACACATGGAGTGTCAAATATGACTCCCTGAGAACTAGCAGCAAGGAAACAAAACAAAAAGGAAAAAGAGAGAGAGAGAGAAAAGGAAAGAGGAAACCACAAGTGCAAGATCTGTGGAGAGAAGACAGTAACTTGGGAGGAGGGCAGTGCACTGGTCAGCTCCTTTGAGTCACTAGATTTGATGACCCAAAGGAAATCCCTTAACAAATCAGGAAGTACTAGTACAGGTGTTCTGCAGGTGTTCGACAGAGGTGTTTTCCTACAGAAAAAAAAGTCAAGGATATCTCTAACACTTGTCACAAATTGATCATCCCAGTATCTGACTTTGCACCGAGAAAAATGAAAGGGACCAGGATACCACTTCAAATTGGGACAACATCTGACTCTTGTTTAGAAAAAAACTATAAAAATGCTATAGAGGCCACAAAAGTATTTACACAAAAGACCATCTTCTAAAACAAACAAAATCCCTACATGTACCAGAACCATAAATAAAACAGGAAAGAAGCATAGGAAAAGTAGAGAATATTAAAGGGACTCAGAAGCCAATGTGTAGTTGGTAGCCAATGAGAGATGTCACCTGTGAGTTCACAACTTAATTACTGAAAACCAACAAAAAGCAGAAGATGGATAAAGAGCATTCATGTGTAACTTTCAAGAAAATACAAATCTTCTGCTTAAAAATTAAGTTTTTCTCAAAAATACTGATCCAGTTGACTAATCCCAATGAGGAATGTAATATAATCCAATACTCATTCTCATAAGCACATGCTATAACCTGCAAAAGACAAAATCATGATTATTTATAAATTATTAATGAATAATGTTCCAAAGGCTATTCATTTTTGTGGTGGTTTATTTATATGGTAGAAGAAACAGCATTGAAAAAACAGGAGGCAAAAGAGGAACCTGTAACTAAAACCCACAAGTATTATCTAATGTGCAACCTTGATCTAAAAAAAAACCAAACCAAACATTTACCAGTTCTTCAAATATTCCTTTTATTTTCCCAAGTGCTCCAGAAGGCTCTTTCACTTAAAATGTCACACTTGCCACAATAACTCTCCAGGCGATTTTCAAATGCTGTCAGTGCCTTGTCTTGATCTAAGATAAAGCATCATTCACCTTGCTTGCTCTTGTAGAGGGATTATAATCAGGGAACAGGGATTAGCATAGTTCTAAAAGTCAGGAGAAGGTTTATACTGTTGTCAGCTAACCAAAACATAGAATTAATCCATTCGTTCTGCATGCAAGCTGTCTTGATAAAATGGAGACCTCTAACCACCACAACTAAAATGCATAATTTTTTAAAGTGATTTTTGCCTTTAAATATATTTTGGGTTTTTTCCCCCAATGGCATGTATATATAAGATTTGAATGCACCTATATCACAGTCTGACATTTACAGGAGCTTTGCTCTTGAAATAAGTTACCCTATGGTTCAGAAAATCAAAGGGTCACTGCTATTTTTAAAACATCCAACTAGATTTAGTCACAAGAAACGTATCACATAAATATAAAAATCAAAGCAGTAAAACACTCTTTTAGAACATTGTTATAAAAATATGTCATATCTACAAATTTCATTGGCAGTTGAGGTAAAGTAAAAACTCCATTAAGTAATCAGGAGTGAAATGCATGAGCACTGTGAGAACACAATGATTTTAATGTAACTGTGAGCAATTTCTAAACATGATTTCCAGCTTGGACACATTTTCTTTATTATTAGGTCTGGTCCTTTGCCTCAGTTTTGTTTCTTTTCTTTCACTTGAATTTTTCACTTGAATCAAGCATTTTATTTACATGTAATTTTATGCCAAATATCAATATACTTCATATGAAGCCAAAGGAAGCTTAAGGTGTAATACTTTCTATAGTCAACATATTGTAAAAGGGAAATGAAATATTTCCTTAATTGTAATCTGTCACCAATCCAGCTAAACCATCAGTGGAAGTACTACTGCAGATACCTCTGAAGCTGATGATTTTGTTCACACTGACATTATTCTCTCCAGTTATACCACTCACTCTCTGGACATTTCTCTCGATTCTTTAATTCAACCCCCCAAAAAGGAGCCTCTAAAAATATTTATCAAAGATGACTCCACGAATATCTGAGCAATAAGAAGTTGGACATTGCTGTTGGATGAGAAGATTTAGTTTTGGGATCAGGTTTGGGGTTTGGTTTGTGGGGGTTTTGGGGATTTTTGTTTATTATTATTACTATTGTTGTTGTTGTTATTTTGTGGGGTTTTTTTGCTAAAATGACGTGTGCTTTTAAAGCAAAAGAATCAAACTGACCTTTGCATACAGTCACAAGTCTTGATCCATCCTGTCTGCAGCCCAAAGCAATAGGCACTATAAAGGAATTCCTCTGAAAATGCTTGGAAGATCAAACAGTGAAACAAAATTAGAAACCTATGAAAAATGGTTGGAAAGATTTTCCACTGTATTTTCTGAAGTAATACCTGAATACCCAGGGCTTTCATAGAAGAATAAGCATCAGGCACTATCTAACAGAACTTACTCAAAAGAAAAGGAGTCCAGCAGGAAGCCTCTCAACAGTAATGAGGATTCCCAGTTAGACAGTCTTTTGCAAGGACAGCTTAGGCTGAGGACAGCTACTCTGAAGAAAAGATATAGTATTTCTTTGGAGATTTAATAATGCAGGTATCCTCTAGCAGCTAGGCAAAATAACAAGGAGAACTGATTTTCTAACAGAAGTGGTCTCACAAAGACATCTTGCTTTAAATGCAGAGTAGCAGTGGTGTTATCAAATGGTGCACACAGTGGAATTCTTTGTGGTTTCTATCTTTTGCAATATAAAATTGATAGGCATCATAAACCTGGCTTAAAAATACAATCACAGCTTTTGCTACCAAGAGTTAAGGTAATCTTGGCTGATTCTGACCTTTTTTGTGCAAATCGAGCACTGCATTTTCAGTCTATTACCATGGTAATAACTATAACAGCAATGCAAATAATGACACTGGGTATTTCCTGTAAGCCAGTGGAGTAATCAGAGCAATCTGTGCCCTAATGAAGGTGATCTGTATGTATCTGTAACATTCTGTAAGGCACTTCACTGTTACACCAGGGGAAATGCATACTACATCAGATGACACACCACAATCTTACTGGGCAAAAAATCTTCGCTACATGTATTTTGAAGAGAACATTCAACACCATTTAAGTTAAATATTCAACCAAATTATTAAGATGGATAAGGGTGCTTTCACACTCTGCTACCTAAGTTCAAGGAAAATTACAGCTTTATTTTTCTTTTCAAGGTATTTCAAGCACCGAGTAGTTTTGCTTACCATGTGAATGTAGCATAACCAACAGTTTATTTCAAATCAAATAAATATGTTGTGAATAAACCAATTTCCTTCATCATAATATAACAACATTATAATTTAAGTATATCTTAACAAATCTAAATTGAAATGTGAGCCTATGACTAGTCTTTATCAGTACAGATTAGACACCTTTGCCACTTTAATGAATAATAAATTATTTTTCCTTCAAAGTCATTGATGCTAAACAAGAGTGCTGTCCTAAAGCACAAATATAACTCTGTAAGTTGTATAATAATATTTTGAAAAACTAGGTAAACTACACCTTGAAGTTAAAACAAACAAACAAACAAACAAACAAACAACAAAAAAACCCTTAAGGT
>VWYO01020778.1:125151-135857 GCA_013400275.1 Rhadina sibilatrix
TCCTCCAGCGAGGCTGTCTTCTCCCCTATCCCCAAGTTTAGGGGGAGGTTTGTTTTTACCGCCCCTTCGGGGAACATCTCCGTCCCTCGCCTTTCCCCCGGCGCACCGCCGCCGGCTCTGGGCAGCCGCTGGGGCTGGAAGAGTCCCAGCCCCTTCTCAGCCGTGCATGGAAGCCACCCCCCGCTCTCACTGGGGACCGGCGGCACGCCAGCTCCCTGCCATCCGAGAAGAAAATGTCAACTGTAATTTTTAATGACGAATAGTTAACCCTTTCAGCCCTGAGTCGTGCACCACACAAAAGTGACTTCCCCGTTCAAGCCCTAATTGCCCCATATGCAACTTTTCAGCCTCTGTTCTCAAAGCGTTTCACATGGCAAAGTCACCACTTTCCGACCTCACAGACGTGGAAGAGACTTCTCCGTGCTGCATGAGGCGGCAGTGCCGGGGAACCCACTCGCCACGTCCGGAGTTATGGCCAGGAAAACGTGCTCCCCCTCAGCTTTGTCACTACAGAGTACCTCGCTGGCTAAATAAATGTACAGTACGTGATCATGCGAACAGCTTCGTGCTATAGGGTTGAATACCTGTTCTAAAAGCTCCGGGATAACTGTCTGGTTTGACAATTTAAATCTTTTCTTGTTACTTTCAGCACAGGTTTGGTTTTCCACGTGTATTTATTTTATTAGGAAATATATAACTTTTTGAAGTAAAGGACTTTAATCCCTAATCATGACAAAAATATATACTAACCAACAGATAAAACAAACCTTACTCTCAGAAAATCATAAGCAGTTTTTTCTCCTTCTGTTCTCTTCCCAAACAGCTGGACCACCTTGGAGCTTGGGGAGCCATAGTTTCTCAGGAAGTCTCAGGAGGGGAAACAAGCCAGGGAAATGGACTGAAAAATTCCCAACTAGCTTGTCTTAGAACTGCAAAATGTATTCTTCTTTCTAATCAGATGTTAACTCGGCATGGCTGTTCTGTGTTTCTATCCCATGGGAAAGGTGGTTAGAGAAAAAGCCTATAATGATGCCTAATCTCATTCTGAAAATTGGATTGATTATCAGCAGACATGAGCATCTGATATATTTTACTTCTGATGTTGCAAAAGCTCATTTGAAAGTGGGAGTATTTTTATGGTGTAAATTAAGAATATATTCATTTTCTATTTATTACCCATATAATATATATTTAAAACAGAATGTACAAAACTCTTAATTATGTTGTCTTTACTTTCTTCTACTCTCTATAAATATATTTTTTTTTCTTAGATTATTACTTAAAGTGGAATTCTGGATCTCCTGAGAGATCCTGAGATCAATACTAACGTGTAGTATTAACTTCAGTGAAACTAAATATGTTAATCTCGTTGTTTTGCTTGCAACTCAGAAATTAGAACAAGAGAGTACTTGGTAAGTGAAAGTGAATAGGCTCTTTTCAGTCACTTGTTCCAAAACTGAAGGGAAAAAACCCCCAAAAACCTAATGGCAATCGGGAAGAAAAAATAATATGGAACAATATTGTGTCTAACTGGAAGTTGTAGATCATCTTTTTTGTAATGAACAGAAGAACCCATAACCATACTCAGAAAAACTACATACATGCAGTGTGAGGATGGGAACAGCTGCACATCACATGCACCACACAAACAGCCAGCATTTTCTTTAGATTTTTCAGGAATTTACCATCATCTCTAAAATGGGACAACACCTGAGAGAAAATTCAAAGAGGAAAACTATTCATTGTCAGAGTTTACAAACCTTATGTTGATGCACAAGGGGTGCAAGTGGAATTTTACACACTTGGCATCTATTTTTGACAGGAATAGGAAGCAGCGTAGTGTAACAACCTCTTCCTCTCTCCTTGCTCTGTCTAGCGTTCCCACTCGGACACACATCATTCCTTTGGCCTCTGGATATCTCCACCCATACCACTCACTCATAGCGGGCAGTCAATGCTTTGGGAGCCACAGGGCCCCACAGGATCCCTCCATCAGCGTGGCATTCTTGTATACGTTGTACATCTACCCCAGAACTCAGACACCAGTCCCTGTGGTTTCTCGCTGTCGGCAGATGCAGGACCCGAGCAGGGCCAGACCTTTCCGAGCTGCTGTGGAGCAGGGAGCATCCTCCCTCCGGTGGCTCGGGCGGGCCTGGCGGGACGGGCACGGCGCTGTCCAAGGTGCTGGTGGCGGCAGGAAGAACGCGTGCGGCCGGCGGGATTGGCGGGGACAGGAAATTTCACAGATGCACAGAATATTCTGCGTTGGAAGGGACCCACAAGGATCTTCGAGTCCAGCTCTAATATGGATGGCCCATACAGGGTTTAAACCCACGATCTTGGTGTTATTAACACCACGGTCTGACGACTGAGACAATGGCAGGGGCAGGTATGCCTTATTGCCCCTATGGCTGTAGTGGGAAACAAATGACCTTTTATATACATAAGACATTTTATGTTCTTCCAGTAAGGTGTTTCACAAGACTTTGGCTGCTCTGCCTTAGCTGCCTGTGGTGGGGTTTATATCTTTCCTATAAAGCTCTATATGTTCCTACATATACATCACTGCAAATTATGTTTCATTAGTGTACGGTGACACAGGTACATCACCTCTCTAAATAAAATCCCGTAAGTGGCATTTTGATGTTTAATAGTGCATACTTATTAAGAAAACATACTTCTTGGCATATTGCAAATATCTTTACAATGTATTTCATGTTCTGCTAAATGTAACAAGGCTTAGAGAAGTGATTTCTTAAACAAATGCTCTTGGAACAGCTAATTCCAGAGCACACAAGATGAGGGATTATTCTCTGTTAAGTCTTAAGTAATACAGAGTAGCTGGTTCAAGTAGTAATTATATAATATGAAAGAGATGAACAACAATGACAACATTAATTTCAACATTCTTGCGGATTAAAAGGTCTCACTCTATTGTGGGAACACGTCTGAAAATTATATTTTGCAAAACTAAGAAACCTACTTATGAGAGAGTAATAAGAATTACCTGCTACCATTTAACAGCACTGAGGCAAACATGTCGTATCACAAAGGCCTGTTTACTATCGGATAAAAATAAGAAGACAAGGAAAAAAGACAGCATCACAATCTCAAACACTAGGTGAGTTAATTCTCCTTCAGAAAATGAAAGTTTAATGAGATATTTTATACCATGTCAGAAACATACTACATGTAAGTTATTAAAAATTTTTAAAGAACTAAGTTATTTTAATAAACTAACAACAGAGGTTTTTTTAAGAGCAACATTAGAAACAAGAAGGCTTGACATAATCAGTAGGTCTACTGCATCATCAAAAAGCAAAGGAATTAATTACGGATAAGAAAATGGCACGGGAAGAGTTATTAATTTCTTCACATCTCAACACAGAAGAGTCTGGGAAATACAGGATAGGATTGTGTATGGGGTATGGTCACATAAGGAGGATTCTTTATAGCAAGGTGTTGGAAATGATGAGCTAAAGAGCAATAAGCCATGAGTACATTATACTCTATTTCCAAAAATTCTGACAATTTCAAAATGGTATAGCTGATATATAACTGCTTTTTAAATCACAAAGCAGCATCCAATTCTATAACCATTTTAAAAGCAAATTCTATTATAAACTTGGTAACAATGAATCCATGTTTTCTTTTGGTACTGATTGATGAACTCTATATAATGACTGACATGAAACTGTAATAATTATATGTGTATAATATTAAATATTAAATTAAATATTACAGACATTATTTTTTCAGTTTCTGCAAAGTTAAATTACACCTTGATAACTATAGGAATTGTATTCATTTGGTAAACACTCATGCTAGGCACTGGAAGAAACAGGCACCCTATTGAAAATACAGACAGCAACCAAGGCCCCAATACACTTATTCACAGAAATTTGATTTAGAAATGTCTTCAGATAATGGCTTCCCAACTTAGGTCTGGCAAAAGGATGAATAAGATAAAAACGTTATTGAAATTAAATTAATCCATAATTAGTATAGAAAACAATAATTTCTGAACATTTGGAAATGATGCAAGCACATCAGTACACAACATCACCTGAAACTACAGAGGGAACACAAATACTGAGAGCTGCATGGTGCCTTCCTTAGCTATGATGTTTTTGCTGTAAGATCTTGTTTTAGGGTAATCCAGAGTTCAAATCCTCTCTTTTCAAAAGGCAAAAATCTCAGTCCAAGAACTTCCATCACAGCATATATTTTTTCCTCAAATAAATGCAAATGAACGTCTACATTTAGTTCCATCTGAAGTTGTTGAAGTAAAATAGTGTTTAATATTAGTTTCAGAAGTTAGGTGATAACATTTATATTCTTTCTTAAAATGTCTGTCATGGGCTTTGGGCCAAAAATCTGAGTTAGCACAAGGAACATTCCACTAATAGAATTCTTTTTAGTCTATAGATAATGAAAAAGCTACTGTTTCTGACTGCCAACAAACTGACACCAGGATGCATTCTGATGCCCCTCAGTGGAGCACTCAGTTTCCTTCCACAATGACACTGTGTTTACACACTGTGGATCTAATCAATGTACACACAACTTGGATCTAAACAGCTTTCTTTCGTGTGCATTTTAGGTAAAAATATATGTGTACTGAAATTATTCATCTAGGTGATTTGAGGAACTTATATCAAGACCAGCACTTGACATAACATATGACAACCTCAAGGTTTAAATTAAGGGGTGGCAGTTAAATCCCAAGGCATTTTCTGTCAATAGACTTATGATAAAAATCTGATTCTGAACTCTTAAAATCAATTTCAACTGCTGACTAGTGACTAAATATAGAATGCAATTTACTTTAAATTCTACTTATGCGATGGATATCTCAGGCTCCATTTTATGATACGATCAAAACCAACGTGAAAAAACACCTTTGCACACAGTCAAAACTTTTATACCTGTTTTAGGTCCTTTCTTTACAACTAGGATAGTGTAGGATGATCAACCCCAAAACATGTTGTTAATATCGTTTGGGGAATGAATCAAAATTTCAGCTGGCTGATGATAATTATTAGATTAAAATTGTGAGGTCAAGCTGACCTCCTTTTACACAGTAGTTGACAAGGTTTTCAAAATACAGTGCACAGTACTGACTTTGCAAAAGGTCTCAAAAAGCTTAGCTGTCAAAAGGAATCATGAAACATCTTAACCATAAGTCACTACATAGCATCAACATATAACACTGCAGGTTTATAAAATATGACATAATTTTCTAGCAATAATACAGCTTTTCACAAGAACTAAAGGAAATAAAATATCTAAACATTAAATAAAGTAACAGTATTAGCTCTCATAATGCCAAGAAACTTAAAAAGTAACATAATACTACTAAGCAGTGGAATGCAGACCTTGAATTAATTAATTTCATTGTATGACTTCATAGTACCAGATTTAACTAAGCACTGGAACAGATCAGTTAAGGACTGGAATAGAGTCACACTGCACTTCAGTCAGTCTGCCAGCTGAAGTCAAGTAAGCCTACTTTTAGGACAGCAAATAGTTCTCTTCAAGTGCTTCCAATTGTAAAAGAAAATAGGGGCCATAAACTGCTATATGATATAATTTTCTAGTGTAACCCATTGTGCACAAGCCTTTTTAAGGGCTTTATAAAACAGCTATTCCTCATAAACTCCATTCATCCTCAAAATAGACCTTTTCCCCACATTTTTGCTCTAAAAATGATAAACTAATAATAAAACAGACTAAGACTCCTAAAACAAAGAAAGTAGATTTGTAGGGCACCTACTTTTTTTTTTTTTTTTTTTTTTTTTTTTTTTTTTTTTTTTTTGTGCAAGCTAACAGGTACATAACAAATGATGATGCTGTAATGGCTTTGTAATTAATACAGACTAAATACCAGGAGATCTGTATTTTCTCTCCACTGCGTTTATATACACAGATATGTATGACCAAAACCATTTATATCAAGATTTCCAGATATGACTGCTAACTCAGTAGTATTACCAGGTTTCCTACTTTGATATTTAGGATCCACTGCAAATAAGTGTGTTAGTCTAGCTGCTCGAAACTGGAAAAGGAAGAAAAATAGCAAAGCCCAAGTATTTTTAAGCTCAACATCCAGTCATCCTTTGCAAATTTTTGCAACCTATCTTTAAATGGAAATAACATGCCAGCCTTTTTCATAGGTCTCTGTTCGTTTTTTTATAACTGCATTGATTTCTTCTAGTGTTATGAACACCAAACTATATTCAGCACAGCATACAGAGCATCTGCATCAAACATGAAATAGTGCCTCATATGAAGCACTACAGATAAAAAGAAAGGTAATAATCTCACTTGAAAATCATCCCATTCATCCTGTACACTGAAGGAGGTGTGTGTGTGATTAAAAAGAGTGGGTTCAGTCAATGCATAAATTACAGAGGACAGACATAAAGTCCTATGAAGGAAGATTGATGTTTAGGACCTGAAGATTATTACCACCTCATTTCTGTTATCAACTGCTGGATGGTCCCTTTTCAGCTAGATGAAGGAAACCATGATTAGGATATCATGTATGGTAAGAAAGAAACAGCAGAATTCTTATTTTTGATTGCAATAATTGCTATTGATGCATGTTGCTGTCTTAGCTGGTCACAGAATGAAACCTGAAGCTGTTACTACAAATTACTTTCCCAGACAGTGAATCCGTGCCTCAGAACAAAACTCTACTCTTAATGCAATTTCATTTGCATGACATCTCCTAATTTTCTACAGTCAGCAAGAAATGGGTTCTACAAGCAAATAATGTGAACTCAGCTTCAGATGTCAGAATCCTTACTGAAAATAGCACATAAAAGAGGGAACTTCCTCTTTGTGCCCTTCTGCCACATCTGTGTATTTTCCCCTGGCGTGGCCTGATCTGTAGCCCCATTTGGGTTCCTTCAAAGAACAAAAAACAAAACCTGCTCTCTGCTCTGTTGTTCTCAACTCTCCTGATACCAAGGATATCTGACTCACCAGAATGAACCTTTTTTGCATGTGAACTCTCATGATGCCAGCTTTTGCTCAGAGGTGAGCAGGACATTTCCAGCTGAGGCAATCTGCAGGTAGATGCGTCACAATTTCAACATTTGTTTTCAAGTCCTTGTTAATTATATTGAGCTGCAAACTACATCTTTCTTCTGTAATCTTGTATCCCAAGAGACATGAGTAACTGCCAGAAGCAGTAGCCTGCATCTAAATGAGTTAGCTACTAATGGATACAGGACATTTCTCCTCAGAGCTGCCTAAGAAATTTTAATATATCAACAGAATTTTTGGATTTATTTTCAGGTTCTATTTCTGGTTTTATTGTAAGAATGTGCATTCATGAGGACAGATAAGGCTGAGTATTAGCATTCCTAATTCAAGAAATAAATTTGATTGATTGGTGCACAGAAAACTTCCATTGGAGACTTACAGCATGGGAGACAAAGTCAACCTACTATAGACAAAAGAGAAATGGATGCTTATTTCTAATACCTGAATCTTTTGTTCTTGGTTCAAATAAATGAAGCCGAGGTTCAAATTACCTATGTGACAGTGATATCATCACAATACTCAAGTTGTAAATAAAGCAGCACCATTAAATTTCCTATCCATACACAGAGGATGAGAATAGCCACCCAAAACATCCCAGCTAAGTTCAGGTCACCTCTAATACAATGAATGTGCATAGTTATACAAGACAAGCACATGACTTTTCTTTAATAAAGCCTGGTGATTTCTGTAGTTATGTCACATACCTCCCATTGTCCCAATATAGCACTGACTCAATAAACATGGAAGAATTTATTATAGTTGGAGAACATTTGACTATTGTGATCAATTAAGAATTTTTTATCTAAGGTAATGGAAAGGACTAACCACTAGACTACAAAACTTTTGGTAAAAAAAAATGCAGACAAGCCAATATTGCACTAAAGCCAGGCAAATTCCACCTTTCATAATATCACACAATGTTACACTACTTGTAAAATTTTGCATGGAAAAACTTTTTTTCCACCTGGACAACCTCTCCCAGGATGCTGCAATTACTAAATTCTGATTTTTTTTTCTGTCAATGTTAAACAGAAAAATTATAATTTGTTCTCCTAGAAATCAGGTACATCTCAGCTGTAATTCCCCAAAATAATTTTGTTGAACTTCCCACAATATAAATTTTCCTCATTTTGAAAGAGTGGGTGAAAGAAGTGGATAGCTCTAGCAAACTACAAACAGTGTCTTAGCCCTGAGCTCTGGGAAAGAAACAAAGCATATTCAAAATACTTCTTTTTCCACACTCTACACAAGGATTCCAAAAGTAATTCCTGAACATTGAGATTGAAGCACTACTAATGGTACTGAAAACAACCACGGATTTCCCACAAGCCACTGAGAAGCTATCTTGTGATAGATAACACTTCCAGCCACATGGCAAACCTGTGCTGGAGCAGGCTCCTTGCAGGACCGGTGGCCTCATGGAGAGAAGAATCCATACTGGAACAGGTTCATGGTAGAACTTGTGACCCCATGGGGGGCCCACATTGGAGCAGCCTGTTCCAGAAGGACCCAGATATAATTCCTGGCTGTTTAACTTCCATGCAGTTACACTGGAGGGGGACTGACATAAAAAGCACACAAAAACAGCCACAGGGACTCTCTGTGTTCTATTCCAGGATTTTAGTAAGTTAGAGAAGTGGAATGTGGCCACCCACAGAGATTTATATTTAGAGAAAACAATGGTTAAAAGTTAAAATTTGGGGATTTCAATAATCAATATAAACGAGAATCCCTATATTAGAAAGCTCATAATATTCCTCCACACAGGAAGTGAAAATCAGTATTATCAGTGGAAAAGACTTCAGAGATGATATGCATAGGATGACCTGTGTGCCAGTACCAGAGAAACATTTCCTGGCTTCATATATCATTTAGAAACTGAAAGCTGCAAATTCCTTAGCCACAACCAAACAAAGAACAAAAACCCCTTGCAGGGGGTGGCTGGAAAGAAGGAAAATTGATTTTCCTGTCATTTGCAACAGTGCAAAATCTCATTGTAAAAAAGCTGAAGATGCATCTTGCTCTAATTGCTACCATAGAACAACATTAGTTCAGCTTGATCACTAAGTGCAATGAATACCTTTCCCAGCAGCGTAACAAACAAATATTGCTGCAGAACCATCTTCCCCTTCCTTTTGCTGAGAACCTATATGGCAGTATCTACCCATCTGACTTCAGAAGACTGCGACCTTTCCATGGAAGTCACAGCTTCCTTTGCAGGAGCAGCCACCTGCTTCCTTCAAAGCATCCTCTGCTCCCCTGCGCTCCTCCACAGGCTGCAGAGGCACAGCTGCATCACCTGGTCTTCACCACAGGCTGCAGGATCTCTGCTCTGGTCCTGGAGCACTGCTTCCCCTTTTCTTTACTGACTTTGGTGCCTTCCAAGCTGTTTCACATATTCTCAGTCCTGTCTTGAGTTGCACTTGTGCAGGTTTTTTCTCCCCTTTTTAAATTGTTATCGCAGAGGTGCTACCACCATTGGCCTTGGCCAGCAGCTCTACTGGACATAGGGGAAGCTTCCAGCGGCTTGTGACAGAAGGCACTCACACGGGCTCTCACCCAAAGCCTTGCCATGCAAACCCAATAGTCCTGTGCACTGCTCACAGGACAACTGTTGCAATACGACACAAAGGAACGACACTCACGCACTGAGGTGTCCAAGGCAAAAAAGGGGCAGTTTATTTACAGACATCGACATTTATAGAATTCCCACAGTGACCATGGATTGGAGGAAGAAAATTGTCCTCTCCAACCACACTGGTCAACCCAACAGTCCATCAAGTCTCTCCTCCTCCAGAAAGGAATGCAAAACAATCATTATTTACATGAAAAGTGCGTGAGAAGCTCCACCACAAAAGTTAAACATCAAAAAACTTAGAAGAACATTAAAAAAACAAGACGACACACAACCAAAGCAAAGCTGTCTATAACTACTTCAGTTCAAGCCACTTACTCCCATATTTGAATAAGTCATAGTCCTGGGACTGCTATTTCTGCTTCTTCATCTTTACACCTGACAATGATCTTGCTAGCCTGGGTATTAATTTCATGCATCTTGGACAAATTGCTGAGACAAAAGTAATAAAACCAGAATGATCTCTTCAAATGGCAACAATGTGATTTTAGCAATCTTGTTAGTGTTCATTTCTCAAAGATTTTCACACCACAAATGTAGTTACTGCTCCAAGCATTCCTAGGATTTTTACTTTGGTTGATGGTTGCAATCACCATTTTATAGTGTATATAAACTAGGAGCAACTGTATTCCAACAATTAAATCTCCAAACAGCTCAGTCCAAAAATTTCCCTGCAAAAACTAATGAACTAAAGGAACTGACAGGGTCTGCAAGACTAAAAAGCGTTGTTCACAGCAATCAGTACTTTTCTCAACCAGGGCTCCATGGCTCTAAAGGACATTTTACACAAATATGGATTAATGGACTGGATTGTTCTTGTTTAGGCAATTATTCTAACTCCTCTAGATAAGAGGACGGAAAATGACAACAGTTAAGAACAGTCGGGTTACTGGAAGTCTACTGATCCCAGTATTACAGATCAAACTCTCCGTCACCAATGTAATAAGCCCACGAGAGGCGCTGGCAGGGAGGGGCTCGGCCAAGAGCGGGGCCGCAGCTCCGTGCCCGGGGCGGCAGG
>VWYO01020782.1:0-14808 GCA_013400275.1 Rhadina sibilatrix
GTTCCTTCTCTACTGCTTAGCATCAGAAGAAAAACAACTACCTGCAAGCAGTGCCAGTTTTCTTCTCCTTTTTTTTCCCATTCTGAGGTGCTCATCTCCTGCAGCATCACACTGCCCTCTTTTTCATCTCTGCTGATGGATATTAGTTCTGTGCAGCTAGTCTGGAAAAGCACCATTATCAACAGATTAATACAAAATTCCAGAAGAGAAATGGAATCTGTTGCTCTTGATTTAGAGGCAAGCAGGGAGGTGAAGAAGACATAGTGCCAACTCACTGTGACATGAATTAAACAGCAGTAGGATGAATCATTTTGAGCCTGTTAGGAAATTTATTCTTAAGCCCTTTTATATAAGCCAGCAGTTATAGGGGAGGAATTTGCTGCTATGAAACAGACAAGAAATGAAAAAATTCCTGACAAAAAGGTGACTCTCCTTGTAATCAACGGGAAGCAAATAGAAAGGCTGAGAAATGCTCTCTCTCTGGAGCACCTTGCAGATACATATATTGGCTTAATAAATAAACCACCAACACTTTGTCTGAAGCTGACAGAAGTGCTGGATATGCTTCTGTCTGTACCTGCTCAGTGTGGAAAATCAGACAAATAACAACAAGGCTAACAAGCAAGAGACTCAGCAGGCAAGTGAAGGGCAGCACTCTGAAGTCCTGATTAATAATTGCTCCAGTCTGAGGCTTGTAAAACCAGAGGATGAGAGAGTTCTGAGATTTGTCATGTCTAGAAAGTTCTACTTTCCAACAGCCAAACTCTTAAAAATAGCTCCTGCTGAAGACAGGGTGGTGACCTGGGGATGATTGATGGGGAGAGCAGGAGTGAAGTCTAAAAATAAAGTGTTATGCTGCTGAGTGTAGTGTTGCAAAGAAATGCCAATTATTTTCTATTTTCTATGCCAGCCTAATTAAAAAGACCATTAGTTTATGAACTGCCATACAGGGTCAAGTGAGAAGTTCATCCCAATAGCTGGAGAAAAGCAAGGAGAGACAGTGGAGAAGTTGTTGCTGTTGGTGCTCCTCACCTGGTTCCCACTGCACCAAGGACAGGCACATCCCCTTGTCTCACTGGATGTACAGATGATTGCTGTGTAGGAGCTGCCAGACAAAGAGAGGGCTGTGCTGAGGGCACACAGATGAGTTTTGCTTTATAGAGGACAACAGGAATGCAAAAGGGGAGAAAGCTGACACAGCAATGCTGGTATTTAAGTGTAAAATATATAATAAATTCCCTATTTAAAATTCCTGAATGACCTGCCTGCATGCAGTGATGAATGAATTCCCACTGCACACAAGAGCAAAGCACTGATTCCCTAACAGCTCCTGATAGCTCACTTCATGTAGCACGTTAAAGAAATTGCAATTAAAGAAATGTACTTTCCTCCAGGAGAGTCTTCTGGAGGGAGCCCCATTTACCACAAAAGAGGAGAAAATCAGCTTTGCAATCCTTGGGCAAGAAAGGGTAAGCTCCAGTGCCTTCAGTTTGCTGTGTTTTGTGCAGATGAAAGGCCCCTGGCTGGGGGAGCTGCAGCAGAAGGTGGAGGAGACAGAAGTGCTGAAGATGGAGCTGCAGATGCTGGAGACAGAGAGGGTTCGCCTGTCCCTGGTGGAGGAGAAGCTCGTGGATGTTCTGCAGCTTCTCCAGCAGCTCCGAGACCTGGTATGGTGAGAAAGCAGGCCTGGGACTGAACTCTGGCCTTTGCAGTCCTTCCCAGACTGAGAATATGTCCATCCCTTCTGTGAGGGATGTGTCCTTTACAGCAGGACACAATTTTACATCTGTGTGCCCTGGGATCTGCCTGGTGCTTGCAGAAAGCTTTTAGACCCCTTTGACTGGCTTTCTAAAAGCTTGGAGATCTCCTTGGAGCTGAATCTTCAAGCTCATTACCCTCTAAACCAAAATTGAGGGCAAACAAGCAAAACAAAGAAGTGAGTAATCAGGAAGATCCCAGAATATGTATTTTTCCTTCTAGAACAGACCTTGCATGCTAATGTAACTCTGAGTCAGTATTAAAGAGATAAAACTCCCAGGAGAGTTTAGCAAGAATCCCCTAAACCCCTGATGGGACGTGCCCTTAAAGAAACCTTACCCATCAAAACCTGTGGGTTTAGGTTCACCAGCACATTCACCTTCATGTCTGAAATATTTCCTTCACAACAGAACTTGCCACCAAGCAAAGGCACACACACACATCCTGTCTAATAAAACTCACCAATAAAACCTCACACTGTGCTGCTGAAGCCATGTGAAATCCTCAAACTGCTTCCCCCTCTGCCCCAGTCCCCACTGGGGCAGCCCAGCAGGTGCAAGAGGCCCCGGGGTCAGGGAGCAGGGCCAGCTCTGCCTGGAGGTAACAGCATCTTCCTCCCAGAATTGCTCCCTTCCACTTCTTGAGGTTTTAGCAAGAACAGCCTGTCCCTGCAGATGCAGCTCTCTAAGTGCTAATTAAACTGATTGCAAGACCATCTCCCAGAAAGCACACGAGTGTCTTGACAGCGAATTAGGAGAGTTTGCTTTTCCAGGCACATTATGTGATGTCCCACCAGATTTCTTATGTAAAACCACTCCTGAGAGAGACCATCCAAACCCTGAGTCGTTTGTACAGTGCTCTCACTTTGGCTGATGTTTATTACATCCCAGATCCAGCCCTGCCACCAGCACATTGGCTCTGTCCTTCACCTGGGTCTGAGAAGACCCTTCCTAAAATAACACCACCAGGTGCACTTCACCTTCCCCACAGACCTGGGGACTCAAAGAGCTTTTGCTCTGCTTACTCTCCTTGCCACCTACAGCTGTTTAGGCACAAGCTCTGGAAAATTCTGTATTTTCCACTGAATAATGGTTATTTCTCTTTCCACAGCCATATGAAGGAATTGCAGCCCCCTACAAGCTGCTGTCTGAGCAGGGTCTAAGATAAAATGCTTGAAGACAAAGCAAATATCAAGTCTTGTGTTAATCAGTGTCATTTTGGTTTAGTTTCCAAATGCAAACACCCTGCACCTATGTTCTGCTGCATATCTGTAAAGTGGTGAAGGACATCTTTGTGCCATAATGTTGTTTTGTTTTTTAAAGAACATATCTAAGCGAGCCTTGGGGAAAATCCTGCTGAGCACTTTGGAATCCTGCCGTGACCCCCAGCCTGGTAAGAAAAGAAATCACATTCAAAGACCAAGAAGCATGAAAAGTGTCCTTTTGGGTAACACAGAGATGGGTAGGAAAAGGATATTTCAGATCCTGGGGTACAGGCTGGGGAGAAGGAGGTAGTTTGCAAGTGGATTACCTATAGAAAGTGATGCTTCCTAGGCTGTGATGCATCAAAACCACACCCAGGGTGCTTTTTAAGTCAATTTTTAATTAAAAGTTGGCCTTTGGGGGGTAATTCAGAATCCTACAAAAGTTTTTAGGGTTTCACTGATACAAGAAAGTGGAAAGATGGCCAAGTATGTCATTGTTTCTCAGGTTTGATCCCACGGTGTGTTGTGTTCCTCTGCTGCAGCACAAGATTTACCCACCAGAACAGTTCTGTACAGAAACCAGACCAAACCTGCCCTCCTCTAACAGCAGCATTTCGTGATCCTTGTGTGAAAATTAAACTTGCAAGCTCCTGTCCCTTACCAATGATCTGGAGCTGCCTTTGCAGGAGCCCTGCAGGGATCACAGCCCCAGGGCTTTGGTCTGATTGCTCTGTTCCTATTAGCAGAGCATTTGTACTTACCCCCAAGGAGTGAACATCCTGTCCCAGGAACAGTGCCTTGGAGGTGCTTTTAATAGGCAGGCAGCAGTCAAAGACAAGATTAGAAAAGACCAGATGTGGCCTGGGGGCTCGGTTTTGGAGAATATTATTTACTGGGATTTAGGGAGAATGGCATGGGAGCCCCTCTGGGATTTGCAGTTTCAAAGCCTGTTTTACCTCGTGCCCAGCAATCCAGGGCACGGGCAGCCCAGAGCCAAGCTGTGCTCTTCAGCTGCAGAGGGAGCAGAGAAAAGAGGGCAAAGACAGACTTTGGTAGGCTCCAGGACACCAATACAGAGAGGAAGCAGAGCTGAGCCATGGGTTTGATGTCCTCCTGGGAGAGCTATTTGGATGCACAGATCCTGTTTGGATCCACAGCACAGTGTCCAGAAGGTGCTGCCAATTATCCTGCACAGGAACAGGGACTCCAAGGGGTGCTGCTCAAAGTTCCTCCCTCTGCCACAGCAGCACAGCTCAGGTCCCTAAAACTCCAGCAAGTGCTGCTCTCTGCCCATTCTGCCTCCCCAGTGCCAGACCCAGCTCACCTCCTCTGCTTTCCACTGTCTGGCTGAGCACGTGGGGAGAGGCAAGCAGCTTTCCCAAGTCTTTGGAATCAAACATTTTTCTCTGACAAGCCAAAGTGGATGGCTGGGTTGGCAGTTGTGATGTGAAATAGTCTTTGTTCACACGAAGGGAATGGAGCAAGAGAAGAACAGAGAAGACAGCTGAACCCAGATTTGCTCACGTTTTTTATGGACAGGAATTCATTATTTGGCTGCAAAATTTAGGCATGTTATGATAACCACTGGGAAGGGCACCTATGAAGAAAAGAGCCTGTTATGATTGTGAAACTGCAACTTCCTTACTTTGTTCAAATGCTGATGTTTGCAATTTTCCTTCCCAAGGCAAAGCCCAGCTGTTTGAAGTGCTGGACACCCTTCAGCAGGAGCTGACAGCCTGTGAACTGCTGCACAAGCAGCCCACGGAGCAGGCACAGAGCCCACACTCCCTGTCCAACCCCCTGGTGATCTCCTGCTGAGTCCAGCCAGCCCCAGGACAGCTGGGAGGAGGAATGAAGGGCATTTGTCCAGCTCAGCCACGCCTGGACTGGCCAGGGAGAGGAGTGACCCAAGGGGAGAGCAGCAGCCCTGGGCTGAGCACAGCCCTGCCTTAGCTGGACTGCAAAGCCCAGCCCTGGAAAAGTGGGACTGGTATCAAACTGTGCCCACCACCTTCACCTGATCCACATGGATTTACAGCCCTGGAAAAGTGGGACTGGCACCAAACTGTGCCCACCACACCCACCTGACCCACATGGATTTATAACCCTGGAAAAGTGGGACTGGGCTGGCACCAAACTGTGCCCAACACCTTCACCTGACCCACATGGATTTATAACCCTGGAAAAGTGGGACTGGACTGGCACCAAACCAAACTGTGCCCACCACCCTCACCTGACCCGCATGGATTTACAGCCCTGGAAAAGTGGGACTGGACTAAACCAAACTGTGCCCACCACACCCACCTGACCCACATGGATTTACAACCCTGGAAAAGTGGGACTGGACTAAACCAAACTGTGCCCACCACACCCACCTGACCCACATGGATTTATAACCCTGGAAAAGTGGGACTGGACTGGCACCAAACCAAACTGTGCCCACCACCCTCACCTGACCCACACAGATTTACAGCCCTGGGTGTGCAGGGGCTGGGCACAGTTTGCAGCCTTTGTGGAAGCCCCACTCCAAAGCCAAGGCAGCTTGTGTTATTCCTGGATTTGTTTTCCCTGGCTTTGTTATGCCTGGATTTGTTATCCCTTACCCTACAAGTGACAAACTGAATGATAAACACACCCAGGAGTGTGTGCCAGCAATGCAGGTTTTAAGGGCTCTGTGTTCCTCACTCAGTTATTCACCTTATTTAACTCTGAAGCTACATTTTTTTATTGCTCAGCTGAATACTATATTTGCAATTATAGAGATGCCTTAGGAATATGCAGCAGCCTCTCCTGACAACAGTCAGATTTTACATAAAAAGTTAAATTTAAACGCTTGAAAAAGGTCCAAAGCAATTTTGTTCCCAGGCTCTCAGGGAAAGGAAGGGCTCAAAAATTCACTTTGCTGTTGTTCTGTGTTAGCAAACAACTTGTCCAGTGCACAAGTGAGTTCTCAAGTTTAATTTCCCTCAATGCAGCTGCAGAGACACAAAATTAGGCCCCACATGCAGGCCAATTCATGTAAGTAGCTGGGCCTTATCGTGGTGCCATGGAATGTTTTAATCAGCAATAAAATAATTCCTGGGGCAAAAATAAAAAAAAAAAATAAAAAATAGGTTTCTTCCAGGGTGCTTTTTCTGTGTCATTCATCTACCAAACAGAGGCAGAATTCCTAAAAGAGCCAGCTGAATTTATGTTACTGCAAAGATGCACTGTGGATCTTTTAAGAATGTGAAAGGATTTGCCTGAGATAATGATGAAATAAGATCATTCAGCTGCACATGTATGGATTTTCCCCAGGAAAATGGTTTTCATACAGGAATAAGGTCCACAGTGCAAGATTTCTATTCCTTTCAATTCAGAACACAGAATCAGCTCACACACACCTCCATTAAAATTTGTGGCACATTTGAGCCACATTGGGAACAAAATTTTGTATTATTTCCATTTCATTTTAAAGGAGAAAACAAACAAACAAAACCCCAAAAAACAAACAAACAACCAAAAAACAAACAAACAAACAACCAAAAACAAACAAACAACCAAAAAACAAACAAACAAACAACCAAAAACAAACAAACAACCAAAAAACAAACAAACAAAAAAAAAAAAAACCCAAAAAACCAAAACCAAAGGGGTTATGCAAACAATGAAACAAACTCTGTTCAATGGTGTTTTACCTCATTGGGGTTTGTTTGGGTTTTTTTTGTATTTTGGGGTTTTTTGATGGTTTAGCAGAGGAGTATTTTAAGAATAGATAAATTTTGTTAATGTACATTTTTCTTAAAGATACATTAGACTGGACAGATATACCTAGAACAATATTCACCCTCTAAGAAAGAGAACTGTCTCTTAATGCTAAATATATGACTAACAAATACCAGAGCATAATATACTATGCTTGAGGATGTACTGAGCTGTGTGCCAGTGTTGCATCCTACAGAAACAGCCTCTAGTTGTGCCACAGGTAGAAGTGTCAATAAGCAGAAATCAGATCCCTGCTTGGGTTCATTTGCTAAAAACCCCATGAAGTACCAGCTTTTGTTTCATGCAGCTCTCTCAGACTTGCCCAGGAGTATGGCAGAGGTGGGAAGAGGGAAAATGCCAGGAAATCATGGATGACTTTATCTGTGTGTTCAGGTGGCAGGTGAGACACTCAGGAGCAGGATTAAAATGTAGGTCCACACCTGGCTCTGGTTCCTCACTTCCTGCAGGATTTGGATTTGTAACCATGTGGACCCTTCTTCCTGTTCCCATGTCCCCCAAACCTGGCAGTCCATCCCTTAGATCCCCACAAACTCACTTTTAGTTTCTTTGTTTTCTGTTGAACCCACAAACTGGCCCTAAAAGGAAGCATGGATGTTTTCTCCTCTCACCTCCACCACAAAGTTTTGGGGATTTTTTTCCACAAAACAAACTTTCTGATTTGACTTCATCCTCAATGTCCCTTCTCCTCCCAACACCCTCCTCACTTCCTATTTGTCAAATTCCTCCCTGGGATAACCTCTGAGGGGTTCACATTTCTAGCACAAATTCCATTTTTCAAGGAGAGTTTCCTCCTCCCATTGTTTTTTTAGTTTATAGGAGGCATTAACCATTAGCAAATGCAAGTCCACCCAATCTATAAAGTTATTAAATAATTGCCCCATTTATTTCTGAAGCTCTCTCTGGAGTATTTGGCAGTGAGGACTCATCACAGATGTTCCTGTGAGTCACAGAGTTTTTGCAGCAAATCAGAGTGGCCTTGTCCAGCCTGAGCTGCTCCCAGGGGTTCAGTGCATCTGTGCACACTCTGGAAGGAAAAAACCCTTGGCACCAGGATTTGCTGGAATTGAAACTCCTCCCTTTCATGATACTGTCCTTTAATCCCTGACATGGTGATGAAAGGAGCTGGGATTAGGAAGAAAGGAGCACTTTTAAACAGTGCTGCATGAAATGGAATAGCTCAGTGTGAGAGTGACACTAAACCCTCACAGCCTGCCTGTGACATGAGGCATTACCAGCCACAGGGTCCCCCTCAGATTTATAATGCCATGGAGTTTAAGTCACTGAATCCTTTAGTATTTACATTGTCTTATTTTCATCATAATTTTATGTATAATTCCCCAAAAATACAAAAGCTGTAGAGTGTGTTTCCTGGTGTGAAATTAAATTAAAGTCATCCTTATGTCCTTAATAACACTTTACTTTCAAAAGACTGGGATTTTCAGAGGTCTTGGGTTTCTAGTCTAACTTTTCTGTCTCTTCTTTCTGCCTCAGCATAACAAAATAGCTCGACTTCATTTTGCCCCCCACCAACTTTTTTCAAATCAGCTTGAGGCTGAAAGCATCACACCCCAAACTTGGCCTGAGGTACTCAGAGCAGAGCTCAGCTTAGCAAAGCAAAACTCCCCTTGTTTTATGCAGGTCATCCACTTCTTCACTTAGAAGGGGTACCTGAATTTCAGCAAACTTCCCTGAAGTGAGAGGCACTTCTTAAATGACATTATTTCCTAAAATGCTTACATTTCTTCTCACTGTAACCATTTCAGGCTCTGTCTGGAGAATTGACTGCTCCTAGACTTGATCCCCCACCCATTTCCAGACTGTAGAACAAAAAGAAGAGAAAGAAAAGGCTCAGAGCAATTCTAAAATTCCTAAACTGGTGCTTTAGTCCCAGGAACCAGTTGGACAGCAAACTCAACTCATGGCCAGTTTTCCTCCTGCCAATGCGCCAGTATTTTTGTCTAATGGAACTCCCAAAACCAAGGCAGGTGTCAGAATCAGTAGGAAAAGTTCTCCTGAAATTCCTCCCTCTGCCAGAACCTGCAGCACAGAATCCAGACAGCTGTTTGGTTCTAAGCTCATTAATAACCCAGGAAATAAAGCAGAATGAAGAGAAGGCTTTGGGGAGAGCTGGGAGCCCCTTGCAGTGCCTAAGGGGGCTCACAGGGGGGCTGGAGAGGTTTCCAGGAAGGTCTGGGGTGAGAGGGCATGGGGGGATGGCTTTAGGCTGAGAGCAGAGTTAGATGGGATAATGGGAAGAAATTCTTCACTGTAAGGGTGGTGAGGCACTGGAACAGATTGTCCAGAGAGGTTGTGGATTCCCCTGGGAATGTTCCAGGCTGGGCTGGAGCAACCTGGTGTAGTGGAAGGTGTTCCTGCCCATGGCAGGGTGAGGAATGAGGTGAGCTTTGAGTTCCCTTCCAACCCAGACCATCCCGGGATTCCATGAATATTCCATGAATTGTCCTGCACTGCTCCTGTGGGCACTGCTCCTACTCAGGGTGCAGCTCCACCTCCCTGCTCCTACTCAGGGTGCAGCTCCACCTCAACCTCACTGCTCCTACTCAGGGTGCAGCTCCACCTCACCCTTACTGCTCCTACTCAGGGTGTAACTCCACCTCACTGCTCCTACTCAGGGTGCAGCTCCACCTCACCCTTACTGCTCCTACTCAGGGTGTAACTCCACCTCACTGCTCCTACTCAGGGTGCAACTCCACCTCACCCTCACTCTGCAGTGAGTTTGGGCAGCCCAAATTCTGCACTCCAGGCAGCTTCACCTGGGTCACAGTGGGCAGGACTCAAACCCCAGGGAGTTCCTCATGTCCCCCGGGCTGCACAAACTAAATGACATCCTAAATTACTGGTTTATGATTCTGCTTCAAAAGAGCTGTGGGGTAACTTATCTCTGTCAAGGAGCAAACAAGGATTGTGGGATGACATTGAAAAATTATCAGCATTCAAGTGGTTTCACCCACGTGCACCCTGCAAAGCAGAAAGGTCATGAGAGCTGAGAGTTTGGATATTAGAGTTCGAGATAATTTCTGTACTCCAAGGTTTTATTGTTTGGTGGCCTTGGTTTTGCTGATTGCTTCTCATTGATTTTTTTTTTTCACACTTACAAGTGGAAAAATAGTCTCTAACAAAGGCAAGGTCCAGTCTTTTGTGAGGAATTTTCTACCTCTTAAGGTTGCCAAAAACAGATAAAGAAAAAAAGAAAAGAGAGAGAAAATATGTGGAGGCTGATACAACTTGACTTAAAACACCATTTAGATAAAAAAATGTTATTTTTAAATAAAGAACATGCAATACCCATGGGAGCATTTTTTTTGTTGTTGTTGTTGTTTCTGAACTGATTGTGGGAATCAAATCCATTTCCCAGGCAGTGCCAGCCCAGCACACAGCAGGACAAGTTGCTTTCCTGTCAGGCTCTGCAGCTCCAGCAGCAGAGATCAGCTCTGGGGACAGCAGAAGTCAGAACAGCCTCTAATTGCTTATGAGCAAACATCTGTCATGCCCAGGGCTGAGACACACCACTGACTCATCCACCAAAGGATTGATGGGCACCCAAAAATGTCATCAGCTTCTCAGAGTCATTTGAAAGTCACTCAGGGATGGGCTCAGGTTTTCAGCATCATTTTCTTCTGCCCTGCCATGGAAACCATTCCTAGGTCACCTCTGTTGCAGCAGCCCTCTTGATAGAGGGTAGAAATGAGCTGAGGCACAGACTTCTTGTTTATCACAGCACAAAAGGGGTCCTGGTTTATTCCTCTTTGTTCCTGACTCCAACCATTCCCTGGCTCTGGCTGCAGCAAGCTCCTGCTGGAGGTTTTCCTTGCACAGCCCTCCATCCCACCTTCCACGAGTGTCATTTTTTTACAGCTTGCATTTGTTTTCTTTTTTGCAGCTCTGCAGTTTGTTGGGTGCTTTCCCCCCAGTCAGGAATAAATAGTGCACCCAGCAACCCCCAGTCCATCAAAGGAAATGGTTGCAAGCCACAGTGGGCTGAGCTCAGCCTACAACAGGATTTCATTGACTGCACAAGTCATTCCCAAACTCCCAAGAGCTGGGCATGGCCAAGATCACAAACCATTGAAAAGTGCAGGAAGAGAGGAAAACAACAGGGCTGAGACTCGAAAATAAATCATGCTTGGCAATTCTGAGTCTGCAGAAGAGGAGATTCTATTGACAAGAACTGTAAGAGGAAAAACTCTCTGGAGTAAGTAGGAGAAATCTGCATCCCTGCATCACCAGAAACTCTGCCTTTGACAAAACATCTCTTCAAGTTCACTTAAACTCTTCCACTGAATCCCACTAGGATATGGGAAAAAATACAAAGTCAGGAGAATCTAACCTGGTTTATAATGTGGAGCCCTTTAATATCTTGTCTTTCTTTATTCCTTTGCTCATGCAAGAAAACAGCAACTCCAAGCTTGCTAATCTGTTCCTATTCTTTAAGCAAACTGGAACCTAAAGCTAGAAAGTAGGAAGGCTTTTCAAATCCTACAGGACATTTGACATTGCCTTATAATCAGAAACAGACTTAATTACAAAAATCAGCATATAGGTCCATAAACTACTGCTACTAAAAATGGAAAGAACTAATTCCAGCAGTTTGTATGAAATCTCTGGAAATTCCTCGATGCAGATTCACTTCATTCCTGCACAGATGAATAAACACCACAAATAGTTTTAAAGCTGCATCTGCTTTTGAATGATAACATTATGGAGGCCTGGTCCTAACTCCTGCTGAAAATAAACAGTTGGGGATCTCTGAAGGACAGTGGAATTGCAGTTTAGGCTGTGGCTGACTCATAAATTGTCACACAAGCAAAGAGCAAATTTAAGTCACATTTTTCTTTCTTTCTTCCCTCTCACTCCTTGTCCAGCCACTGCCAAATAAAAATTTCCATACAAGTTACAGCAGGCGTGGAAACAGAAATGCTGATTAGTCATTTCATGGCTCCACTACAACTGTGGTGCAGTGCAAGGGTGCTAAATAACCTCCAAAAAAGTCTTGGAAGTATTTTACACAATTAAGAGAAATGACCCCGGTGCAGAGGGATTAATCCCTGCCCATCTCAAAGCAGTGAGTGCACAGAGTGTACCTGGGCCAGGGGCTTTGGGGGCACCCCAATCCAGGGCCAGCAGAAAGCCAGGACACCCTAAAAGTTGCCTCAGTTTGTGTGAAAAAAAAGAGATGATTTGTTTGCAATTAAAAAAAAAATTGGCTTGAATAATAAGGGGGGAATATTTTATTTCTGTTCAGAAAGTTTAAAAAAAAAATCAAGAAGAGGAAAAAAAATCAAAGTTACCAGACAACAGAGGAGAAAATGATGTCACCATTTCAAGAGAGTTGACACTAAAAAGAATCCAATCTGGCAAGGGAGCCTGCCCTCCCCAAACTGTGAAATTAATCCTGCACATGGCAACGATTGCTAAGCCCATCATTATGGAAATTGGAAGCTCCCAGCAGGGGCTGGGAGTCTGAGAAAGGTGGAAAATCAATGCAGTGGGGGCCAGGAATGATCCCAGCAGTGACCTCTGGACAAGGGACAGCAGGGAGGGAAGCACAGGGGAGTCCCAGGGGACAGGGTGACAGCACAGCCACACTGTCCCTGTGCACCTGGCATCCCAGAGTGCAGCCTGGCTCTGGTGCTCAGGAACCAAAATAACAATTATTTGCCTGTGTTAATGGGTAGCTATTCACCAGTAGTGCTGAGTGTGGGTTTGAGAGGAGAAATGGAGACTACAGAGAGCACCCAGCAGGACAGAAGAGAACACCACAAAAGAGCACCACTGCTGCATTTGTCAGAGCCTGGGCTGTGGCTCTGCCTTCCAGAGAGTGCCAAGGACCTGGCAGGTGAAGTCCTGGAGGAGGAGGAGGTGATGCATCAGTCCCTCCACGCAGCTGGAGCAAGGACAAACTTGGCAAGCAGAATTTTCCTGAAGTGAAATAACTTTGGCCAGAAAAAGTGCACTTCCCATCAAACTGAACTTCGTTGTGTTGATGTGAATCTCTCCAAGAGCTCTGCAGTGCAAGCTGGGGTGTGGATCTCACCCAGGAGGGGGAAGATTGGATGAGACTGAGGAGGGAATTACCACACCATCCTGAATCCCTCTGAATTCCCTGAATCCTGAATTCCCTGTCCTCTGCACTGCTGACCTGCTGGGTTCTCTTCAACCTTCCCCATTGGAGCTTCTCCACTTTGCAGCAATAACTGCATTTTCTGGAATGAAACCCAGTGCTGAAACCCATATCCTGAATGAAAGCCCTGACCAATGGGGCATCCACCTCAACTCTGCATCCACCAGTGTAAATCTGCTTTGGAATAAAGAATAAGTGATCTAAACCAGATTAAACAACTCAAATCTGAAATAATCAGATGGTTAAAATTATCTTCCTATTGTTTCAAGCATTTTAAATACTTCTACCTGTCACTCAGTGCCAGTCTGGTTTAGATTTCCTCTTACTGATGGTTTACATGGGGTGCTTCAGGGTTAAAGCACAGTAAACATCCTTTAAAATACCTATCCATATAGAAATGCAATTTATTCAGGTAGGTTTTTCCTCCTCATCAAGAACTCCATAGCCATAGAATTACAATAAATGCTCCAACTATTAAAAAAAGTTTCTAATTTTCAGTATTTCCCTTTTGCAGCTCAGTACTTTAAATGCAGTCCCCCAGTAAGAACATTGACCTTCACCTCATTTAATAAATGTAAATCTCCAGCAGTTCTGATCAAAGAAAGCTGAAGAGATTCTTATATATTAACATACAGTTTAAAAAAAAAAGTAGCTAAGAAGCTGTAATTTAAAACTAACCTAAGAAACCTTCCACAGGATTAATGAAAGATTCAAAATCTTTATTTTGCCTTTCTAACCAAAGGAAAACACAATCAGGGTTATATATTTCTATATCCTTATATATATAATTATATCTTTCTCTATTATATTCTTACCCAGAGAGAGCTTAAGCTGACCTTGAGTTCAGAGGGGGGTCAGGCAGCATTTCCTGCAAATTAGGGCTGGTAGGACTTTCTCATTTTAGATAAGGAAGTTTTGCTTTTTGAAAAGAGTGTTCTGAATAATTTTTGAGAGAGATGTCAGTCTGTCAATGCCAATACAAGCATCCCTGTGCTGAAGCATTTAAGAAATGATATTCTGGAGCTCCAGAGCAGCAAAAGGCAGCAAAACCCCCCCTTTTCTTTGCCAATTGACTGAAAATTACTTTGGAAAAAAAAGTAGCAACAATGTGGGTGTTGTTTGGGAATGTGGCTCTTAAATACCTTGAACAGAAAGGAAAAGCCAAGTAGATAAACTCAGCCAGGCACAATGTGAGGCATCAAGAAACAGCTGAAATTGTCAAAGTCTTGGGTCACTAAGGAAGCTAATGGGAAAAAAGGAGGTGCAGGGGAAGGGCCTTGTATTTATCACCCAAATAATCTGGCTTTCAATGACAAAATAATGCAGAACTACAGATCCATCAAAAGATCCCTGAGAATTTTTAGATTACAGAAGGGAGCACACACTTCCATTTCACCTGCTAGCACAATCTGATCAAGCAGAGAATTCCTTCTTTACCCATTGTCTTCCAGGCTGAACTTTTTTCCCCCTTTCTTCCCCAGGACCTGGAAATTATTTTTATCCTTATTTCCTTTGTTTTTCACCTGGCTCCTTACACATGGAGAAGAATCACCTCTAGCCTGAAAACAATAGGATGGGAGATACTTAGGGAGTTGAAAGAACTTGCTTGAGGCTTGGAAAATCAGCATCAATGGTTTAAAACAGCAAAAGGGACTGAGCCCCTGTCACAGATTTTTGCCTGAAGACATGGGTGATAAACTTAGGTTGATGAGGGTTTGGGTTTCTTTGGTTTTTTTGGCAGAAGTATTACCAAAATCAAAGTGTGGGGGAGAATTAATTTTATTTGCTTTTCAGACAGATGATGCTGTTCCTACTCATATTCTGTGCACTTATTTCAAGCAGTCTGGTGGGTGAAATATCAAAAGCCACATGATTTATACATATTTCAAAAGTCCAGTGCAAAACACACTGGTGCTCAGAGAGCTGTGCTGCCTGGACT